>BLKR01001871.1:0-241626 GCA_011170035.1 Teleogryllus occipitalis | reverse complement strand
CTAGGCACCTAAGTTTACAATAACCAAGCGAAAACAAATGCTACGAAACGAATGCCATGAAATGTATTTAAAATTGCCAAAACAACCAAATAAATGAGATAGATCTTACAATAAAGTCGCAGGAATTGTCCAAATTCAACATATATACTGATATTTACCCTGAACCTGCTCATGGTAGGTAGACAAATTTGTTTCAAATTTTAACAGAAAGGACGTGTGAAACATACAAGACATTTGTCTTCTGCCAACCTTTGACCGACCTCATGAGAGTCAGAGAGTATATATCAGAGTCGATTTACTTTTAATTATGAAGACTGTATGGACATATCTGTTTGTACAGACGAAGACAAAACTGTGAAGACGTTACGGCCTTTCGGCATCAACTTTTCGTATGGCGGTTCTAGGAAGCGTCTGTCGCCCCTCAATGTAATATTATATTATCGAAGATGCTGCCCCTGAAGTATACATTCATTTGTTAATACTGATTCCGACACAGAGTAACTAGATAGTCGCAAAGGTGTGCGCAGTTTGTGAATCTCTGTAGTAAACATCGTCAGGCTGGTTAGGCTGATCGTCTAGTTTGGTTAAGTGAGTTGGGGGCAAGTGTTGCTTTAAGGGTATTATAATTGCCGATTTTAACTTGAAGTAGAATGTACTTCCCGTAACCTGTGCGAGGGAGTGCTTTTTAATGTTTGGAGAGTAAATTAACGTGTTACGCTGTCTCCGAAAGAATGTTTTGAGCAGTTTTCACTCCTAAACAGGAACAAGACAACAATGGCTGAATTTGTCGAATTTCGAGCAGAGGAAATGGCTCCTGAACTAGAACAACTGGAGAGGCTCCGTATATTCAATGAAACCGAAATTAGAAATATAATAAAACAGAGGAAATACTTCCAACACAAGATACAAACTCGGACAAAAAACAAGGAAGATTATGTGCGGTATATCCATTATGAAATTGACTTGTTGAAGTTGGTAAAGTCCCGGAAACAAAAACTAGGTCTTCCCCAGAAGAAAAATGATATTGACATGACCATAGCTAGTAGAGTAAATAAATTATATGAAAAAGCTATATTTAAATATCATGATGACATTTACATTTGGTTATCTTACATGAAGTTTTGTAAACAGGTTAAAGTATTTAGTGTGTGTGTGAGCAATATGTTACTTGGGATGTTGGCTGCTCACAGCCATAAACCAAGACTCTGGAAATTAGCTGCAACATGGGAATATGAAGAGAACAAGAATATTGAAACTGCATGCCAGTTTCTTTTGAGAGGTTTGAGACAACAACCACGTTCTAAAGTTTTGCATACAGCAGCATTTCAAATGGAGTTAATTTATGCTGACATGAAACGTAAACAAGTAGAATCAAGGGGGAGTGAAGATAAACAAGAAGGAAAGCAAGCCTCCTCTGCTACCTCATCCAGTACTCCTGTAACTGCTTCTGCTGGACCCCCTGACCAAGGTGACAGTTCTATGGGACCATTGACTCATTCTTTACAAGTTCGTGCAATGCAGTGGCAAGAAGCAATGCATGGACCTTCACTTTCTAGCCACACCCTAAGATGTGATGATCCGTCAGACCTTTCCAGTTTCTGTGGAATTGCTGAATTTATATATGAAGCAGCTGCCAAGAAAATTCCTGATGTTCCTTTTTTAATTGGTCTTCTCAACATTGCAAAAGACTACAGCTTTACTGAAAAGCTGCAAGCTAAAATGGTGAAAGATTTACTCTCATGGTTTCCAAATGACGAATTAACTTGGGATGCTCTAGCTCGACGTGAATTAGAAGGGTTGCACTTTTTTATGGACAGAACCTCTAGTACAGATGAAGAAAGTATGGAAGTTTGTGAAGAAAATGATACCAAACCTCAGAAAAGTGAAACGGAAAAAATTCAATATATGAGAATTAGACATTGTATTACAATATATCAAAGTGGATTACAACATTTGGGAACAGAACGTATGTGGGGGCTTTATTTGGACACACTGATTGAGCTTAATCAGGATGTATCTGTCTTAAAAAAGTACAAACAAAATTTGTTACTTTCTGCTCTTCAGAAAGCTCATGAAGAAGGTCGATTGCAAGAAAAGTATTATATTCATTGGGCTGGCATGCACACAGGTCAGAGAGAGCAGTTATCATTTGTTCTGGATGCAGCAACTGAAAGATTTTCTTCGAGTATAGAATTGTGGCAGATGAGGTTGAGCTTTCATTTATCTGAGGATGAGGAAGATGTTGCAATGGCTGTTTTCAAACATGCTGTTGCATGCTTGAGCTCTGATGATGAAACCACACTTCCTCTTTGGAAGATGTTAATTCAATATTTTCAGACAAAAAATGTGAATAAAGTTAAGGAAGTGTTTGAAGATGGTATTAAGCAGGGCCCTGCTGTAGCTTCACCATTGAAATTAATGTATTTAGAGTGGTTAGTTTTGGCAAAAGACATCAGCACTGCTCGTCAAGTGTACCAATCAATTTGCGATAAAGCTCCATTTTGTCGTGAATTACATCAGAAAATGGCTACATTGGAATGTCTTCAACCAGAAGTGCAAATATCCAGAGTTGTTAAATGTTATGAACTTGCATGTGAGCAATTTGGCAAGGATAGTACTGAGGTGTGGATGGAGTATGTGAAATTTGAAAGAATAAGAGGTGATCCAAAGAAAGTGAAAGAAATATACTTGCGTGCCCTTAAAACACTTGATAAACAACTTGCTCATAGATTTATAAGTGAGTTTTGTCAATTTTGAGTTAATGTAATGATCAAATGGTAATTTGAGATATTGTGGATGTGCATAGATAAGACTGAAATCTTAGAGTAAATGGCTTCAGCTGTGAAACACTGCGAAAATAGTTAAAATTATCTTCTGTTTTTGTTATATTAATAACCAATTACTGTCAGGAATATTCATGTTACATAATTTCTTTATCAGATGCATAATTTTGCATTGCAATTATTTAATTTGTGGTAACTTTATTTGTGTTTAAGATCTTTTTATTTCAGTGAATAAATGATATAATTGGTGAAAAACACTCAATGTAAGTACTATTAAGTAAATATTATTGCCAGTATTTGACAGCATTGCATGTATGATAAATATTTGGAAACTACTTCTGTATTCACAGTTATTTTGAATATCATCTGAATGCCAAATAAATGAATTTTAAGTTTTTGTTTTGTTTAATTTATAACCACCATGTAATTGCCATGTACTTGATATATGTGCTATCTTTTGATTCTTATTCTGAATAAATACAATAAGAGTTAATAGCTCTTTTCTTTGGGTAGAAGATGAGCTCCTTTGGAGAAGCATTGAAGTCTGAAAAAGCTATTTTACAGAAGCAAAATACTCTTTAGCCAAGCACCTGGACTCATCGCTTATACCATAGAGCATAATTCAGGGAAACTAAGCTAATGAACATGCACTTTTCTATGCTATTGATGTTGCATTTTAATTGCAGTTCTGTAGGTGGGGGGAATGCGGAGTTAAAAGGCTTTTCCGTGAGACTCCTTAATAAGAACAAAGTAAAGTTCTCTTGTTAAACTGTAGATTAACTTATTTGCATATGAAATTTGGAGATTCAGTAGCTTATTCCAAACTTGTGTATCAATGACGTTCTACTGGACTCTAGCTCAGGAAAGACTACTCTTTTGCTAATTATAATAAGATTCTATGTGTCTGCCAAACTTATTTCGTGGTATGTAGCATTGAAAATTGGTTGTACAATATTAGAGTAAGGAGACAAACCATCCACCAAAATTAAAACACGCACAAAAACAATACTTCTAGGTGAGTTTAAGATGAGCATTTTGAAAATGTTGTACTCCCAATTAGTTTGATAATATCCTTTTTGTGAGGTTATTGAATTTGAGTGTTGTCTGAAGACAAATTTTAGTATTACTGTGGTCTCTCTCCATAGTGAACAAACATATTTTGTATGTAATGACTAGTAAATAATCAAATAGGGTGATATTTCAAGTTTCTTAAATTAATCATGATAAACTGATAAAATGCATAAAAAAAAAGTCTCAATTGATCTTGAAACAGAAATATTTATTATTGCTTATACACCCACATTCTCACTCATTTTGAAAAAGTTCCCTCTCTTCAAACACTACTCTCTAGAATGACAATGCTACCTCTTTGCGGGCTCAATCCTCATAGAATACAATGTACGACTATTTATTTATTCTTTGGATATTGAAAACGTGGATGACATACTTTGCCTGAGATAAGCTTTAATTATGGAATTATTTTTAAAAGTTCTACTATAATGTTTTAGGCAAAGTTATTTTAGACTTCCCTAGATTTTGACTTAAAAAGGGTATACTAATACATAGTATTTGAATAACAATCATGTACCCATTCAAGCAACAAAACCTATTATAAATAAAATGCATCTTTATATTTAAAAAAAAGAAGTTTAAATGACTTTATCTGGCATACAATTTTATTTAGAAAATTCATCAGACAATACAATCTTATATTTGATAAAGCATGTGTTGATTACTCTCAAAGTCATTAATAATATGTAAATATAGCCAATTATATTGTCAAATTAGCATTTTCCTTTCAGAACAGCAGTCTGCTATTTATAAGACGAACAATGAAGTCAAATAACTTCATCCCTCTTGACAAGCACATAGCAGTACTAAGTGCTGTGTGAACAAGATGAAACTTACAATGAAACAATCAGAACATAGCAGCATTGAGTTTTGTGTGACTGTCCTTCAAGAAAAGATACAAAGATTTGCGAATAATGAAATAGAAATTTTTACAATTGCTTGTTCAAAAATTAAGTTGGAAGTAGACAAGATCTAGTTTCAGATTACTACCATTTTACTTTGATCATTTTCTGTAGGTAGATTTGTGCTTTTATTCTGAAAATGTGTTATTTTTCAAAGAAATATATCTTGATTGTATTAAATTAAAGAAAAAATACATACAATTAAGTGTCTTTTGTTTTTATTCTACTTTGCTTGCAAATTCACGACTTTTAGAATTCTAAATATACATTATTTCAAAGGTGCAGCACTGAGTGCTCAACATGCCTGCTTGTGCTCAAGCCAGTGGATGCCTTCTCAAAGGTTAAAAAATTACTTGCATAATTCAATTATAATACTTAAATTTGAGAACGAATACAAATTATAGGCTCTAAATGTTGAGGTAGAGTAATATTAATCTCTTTATGATAAATGCCTTCTTAGGACAGTTGATCTATTGAAAGTTTTTGCTTCAACAAACTTATAAATCTAAATATTTTATCTGAAAGAATAGGATAAACAAAGGGTATACCTATATTTGAACATATCTGCATTACCTTTCTTGTACGCTTATATGACTGACAGCTTAGTTATATGTACAATCCTAGGCAAGATTTTAGGAATTACCTCATCTTATTCCTTCTACTTGCTCCTCCTGTTTACCTCGAGATATTTCATTTTGCAAGACTTACTTTTCTCTACAAATACGTAGAATTGGAAAAGTATTGTAATGTTGTCAAAAATTGATGTCAAGATTTTGATAGAAATACTCTTCTGGCGTTTTCTTCATAGGATTTTCTCTAAATTGAAAACTCCCAATCGATTTGGCTCCACTTAATGCCCAGTGAATTTAAAATTGATCTTTTAATTTTTCGGGTTTCTTTACATGAAGCCCCTAATTATAACATTTTTGAAATTTTATAAAAAAATTACTCCAATTTTTTGATGGAATAGACTGAAATACAAGTCAGCACCCTTTAGAATATAAAGCCAGGCGACGGACCACCATCTTGCCAATGATGTCATGGTGAGTAGGCCCACTAGCCCCGTTGCGGGCCTACGCTCTCTGCTGCAGTCAATAGCAAGGGCATTTCACGATTTATTTCTCCCTGGCACTTCATTTCCCAACAAAAAATTTTAGTAACGAATATCTAAAGATAAATATTTTTAGAAACAAGTTCCTTTTATTTCTGGAAAATGTTTCTTTGAAAGAAAACAATAAAACTTCCAACAACTACCAACAAAATTGGAATCAGAAGTTAATAAAAACACATTTTGATTAATTTTAAAAATAGTAATTTATTTTGAAAAAAAATCATATGGCAATTTACATATTATTCAAAACATATTTTGTGTATTAAAAAAGAAAACAAAAACTATTTGGGTCGTTTTTTTCTCAATACATGTGCATACACGTTCCATTTAGGTATATCGAACATGAATACTCATTAACATTACAAATATTTTTACAGAATAGACGATTTTAAGTAAGAAAAGTAGATGCAGAACTATGGTAAATGCTAATTTCAAGCTGGGATATCAAGTAATAATTATGTTTATATTACAACAGTTTTTACAACAACAACAACAACAAAATAAAAAGTTTTTTCCTTTTCAATTTGGAAAACACTTACAACAAAGTACGCTATCAAAATCAGTTTCACTTTTTACCCAGTTCACAGTTTCACTTTTTTTGAGGGTGATGGGGAGCTGGCCCAACACCCAACCCTCCTCCTTTATCCGAGCTTGGGACCAGCAACGGTCTACTGAGGTAATCTATCTCCCCAGTGCCTACTGCAGGCAGTTAAAATAATGGACTGTGCTTTTATCAAGGCCCGAGACACCAGTTTGTGGAAGTCCAGCAGACAAGAAAAGAAGATAAAGAGATGAAAAACCTTGAAAGGACAATAACCAATAGTCGGAGACATAAGGGGAGTATAATTCATCTCGTGTTTTCAAGAGTAGATGAACTGAAAGCATTGTCCCTAGAATTTAACACAGAATGACCAGTGTTAATTAGAAGCTCCTTGATATGTTTTATACTCGTAAAAGAAGAACCACAGTCACAAATAATATGCTCTGTTAAAGTGGATGAAAAATTGTGTGTTTTTGTCCATTACAGGAGTGTATTAATTACTCAAGTGAACAATAAGTTTTTACCAGCTAAAGTAGATGATATTAATGATTTACAAAATCTTGTAAACAAATGCCACTCAAGTTTTGGTGATGAATTGGGCATTCCTTGTAATGCCCAAGTCTGCACTGCATTTGACTGGTTTTGGGATGCACATACACATATTTTAAGTCAGGTGGGTCAGCAAATAACAATATAGCTTTTCTGTTGACAGGATTGTTGTCTGATATCACTCCAAAAACTTCAAAGCCTATATCCTCCAAACCAATTATTATTTCTAAAATGTAAGAGTGAAGTTGTTTACCAGTCATTTTGTGCACAGGTATAATATGTGCAACATCTTTATACAAAGATTGCAAGCTGCAAACCATAAATACACATGCACTTGTGGATTTCTCTCCATTGTCACTGGCACCCACTATGCTCCCTCGTTTGTAATCCATAGATTTTACATGGATTTCATCCATCAGTAAAAGAACTGATTTGTCATCGGCCACTAACAAGGAAAATTTGTCCCATATATACCGAAGTAGCCTCGAGGAATCTTGTTCAAACAGTAGGCTGGTCGAAATATGGGAGTTGAGAGACTTCACTGTTGATTCACTGGGCAAAATAATAAAACTAGGTGATCTTATAAAATGATACGTGTGCGGTGAAATAGATTTTAACATACCGGGGAAAATTAAAAATTCCGCAGAATATCTTGCACACCTTCGGTGGACATTCAAATGAATCGCTTGCTCTTTCAAAAATGACAATGCCTCACCTTTTTCTGGCAAAAGTCCTTTCAATGAGTTCAATATGTCCAAGGTCAAAGCAGTCAAATCATTGGCATTACAAGTAATGCCCAATTAATCACCAAAACTTAAGTGGCATTCATTTACAAGGTTTTGTAACTCATTAATATTATCTACTTTAGCTGGTAACAACTTATAGTTTACTTGGGTAATTAACACACTCCTGTAATTGACATAAACACACAATTTTTCATCCACTTTAACAGAGCATATTATTTGTGGCTGTGGTTCTTCTTTTAAAGTATAAAGCATATCGAGGAGCTTCTAATTAATACTGTCCATTCTGAGTTAAATTCTAGGAGTAATTCCTTGAGTTCTTCTAAACTCTTGAAAACACGAGATGAATTGTACTCTGCATACTTAGTACGTCTCCAGACTAGCGGTTATTGTCCTTTCAAGGTTTTCCACCTCTACTCTTCTTTCCTTGTCTGCTGGATTTTTATGAACTGATGTCTCAGGCTTTGATAAATATGCTGGACAATCCACTTTTGATGGTACTGCACCTAAACAAAGAATTTCCAAACAATTACAGAACAGTATATAACAATTTAGCGCCAATTAATTCCTTTAAATTCTAAAATTAACATACCACTACGATTTTTAGGATGTGATAGTGGAGCTGTTAAATGCTGTCCAGTTTCCTCATTAAACATTTTCACTTCTCTTTCTATGTCTGTTTCATGAAAGTGAAGCTCGCAGACCTTCAGACAGACCAACACACAGAAGGAAATTTCGCCGTGAGCCAACGTGGGTTAGCCCTGGGCCTACTCGTGCTTATGACACAAAATCGTCGCCTGGCTTTGTATTCCAGAGGGCACTGTACAAGTGCTTGAAAAAATGGAATATGTCTGATTTTCATTAAAACCTTTGTATATTGAAATGCTGAAGTTCAACATTTTTTTGATTCACTCCTGCAACAGTATTATTGAAAATAAATATTTTTCACTGAATGAATGCTTCAAAAGTAGATCTTTAAATAATGTCACATAAACTTTTCTCAAAATGTGAGAAGTTTCAATGTAATTTAAAGGGTAATTTTGACAATTTTTTTAAAAATACCGAAACAGATTTTTTTCCATGATAGCTCCAATTTTTTTTCTGTTAATTTTTTATTGTTTAAATGGATATTTTTTTATGGTTTAAATGGTCTCCCCCAAGCTTCAATATTTACATTGTAGTTGTATCTAAGTAATGCAAGTTTCTAACTGGCAACTGATGGAAATAGATTTCTCGGCTTCTTAAACAAAAATAAAGCAATTACTTCTATGCAGATTGGTTTTCAAGAAAATAAAAGTACTGAAGATGCCATTGGAAGAGAAACAAATCAAAGCTAAAATGCAATTGATAATATTACACCTTGCATATCGATTCTGTTGGACTTAAACTAGGCCGTAAACTAGGAAGTCTGCTTTGGAAAGGAAGGAGGTGGGCAGCACTGCAAACCATATATGCACATGCACATTTCTATCGATTTGTATTACATTACTACATTTGGGAGTTGAAGTGCTTCAATGGACTTCAAATGAGGGTTTTCCAAAACTCAATAGATTCGTGTTAAAAGGAGCTTCAAATTCCGCATTTATAGTAATGCTTAGTCGCCATTTTCTTAAAATCAGCTTCAAATGTTTCAATGAAACTTTATTTTTTGGATGAGGTTTTACTCTTTTTTAACATTCTTCACGATAATTTCGTTTCCACTATTAAGAAACCGAAACGTTGAGAAAATGTCAAGAAATTGTACTTTCGATGACGATAGACGGCAGCTGGCCACAGAATGGAGCAAGACCCTAAAGCCTGTCCACACCACGAAAATTAGAAAAATTTGCTACGAGAAAGTCTGTGCCATTCTGTAGCACCACTAGTTACTTTCTCGTATACAGAGGTATATATGGGAGTAATATACGTAGTATAGAAAAAGTTAAGTAATTCTGCGGGAAATCGATTTCGAGATTTCAACGGAAAGACACGTTTTGGGATCCCCTGATACCGAAAAAGTGTTATTTCAAAACGTCCGTCCGTCCGTCCGTCCGTCTGTCCGTCTGTCCGACCGTCTATGAACACTACTAGCGCCAGTTCCACATAAGTGATCTTTTCCAAATCGAAGAAACTCCTGACCATCTGGCTCTAGTTGAAGCATTGAGATTTTAAAAACATTCTTTAATATTTGGGGGTACTTCATATGAAGCCCCCCAGACATTTTCGAAATTTTCTCAAAAACGGCTCCAAATTTTTCTTCAAACTTTTCCAATGGATAGTGCTAATTTCACTGTTTAACATGACGTAAGTTCATTTTTGTGTATTCTTTATTGTTTTCAAAAATTATACAAATGTAATTTTTTGAAATATCTCGCACGCTGTTAATATGTACCCTCTCCCTCAGAAAAAATGTCGTTCAAAATTATATCTTCCACACCGCGCCGACAAACTTGGACACCCCTCGGCCTGGGGGAGGGCAGGGGGAGGGACGCGTTGACCAATCGCTAGCAGGTAGAACCACAGTTGTCTGTGATTGGTGCAACATCCCAAGGGGCAGAATGAACGCTGTTTCAGGGGGAGGGGGCTAGTTCGTTTACGTACGAGACGGAAATATCGTCATATTTCCCTGCCGAAGGAGATTGTTTGCCTGCGCGTACGCCACGACAAAAAACTATTTCTAAGCGGGGTTTTCCGTCCAGAATGATTGTCTATAGACCAGTAAATATTTATCATTTTAGCAACAATTATTCTAACTTTTAGTAATCGATTTGTAACTCCTGACAAACTGCTATTTTGAGATATTCATTTCAGGCACAATTTGCGGAGCCTTCCCGGCCGTTCTAACGCATATTTCGAATTTGTTTATAAAATTATAAATTGTTGCAAAATTGTTAATACGCTGTTTTCGGCTCTGGGACATCGAGAGACTCTCCCCCCTTTAGATTTGCAAAATTTGGAAATTTTTTATAAATTTGCAATTGTTGCAAATTTTTTTATTGTCTAATCTGAATGGCGTTTAAATGTGATGCAAAATTCCGGAATCCGTTCGGTGCTATTACACCTCGTTCTCGAGATATATGTAATTGTTTATAAGAAATTAACATCTTAGTAGACCCCATTTGTTTGCGCTTAATTCATCCACGCTAGCAGATTAGCGTGGGATGGGCATACTGAAAAAACAGTTCTCCAATGCCGCGCGTTTGCCTGCCACATACGCTTAAAATGCACTTACTTGTAAACAAATTTTGTGGCCAATTTAATTATGCTAAATTCGTATTTTTACGGCGAGTATGAGCATAACTTTTATTTGGTTTTTATATTCTCTTTTAAGTCCTGCAATTTGCAAGTCGATATATTTATCAAATAGGAAAGAAATTGATAAAAAAATATATTTTTCAAGGTGCATTACGCCCAAACAATTGTTTCTGTTTTTCTATCATAGGAATGTTGAGCAACCGAATAACTGTATTATTAATTTTTTTAAGTCCCCTGTTAACACCGAGAGTCAGAAACTATTTGTTCCTCTTGTTTAACCATTACCATTAAAAATAGGGAAACATATTGCTTAGCTGTTTGCTATAAACTGCACTGGATTGGATGAATGTAGTGTTAAGGTTTTCAAATACAGAAATATTCAATTTTGTGTTTTGAAAGATCACATGAGTAGAATCACACATCACAATATTTACACAAGTATAGAAATTTCTAAATAAACGTATATAAACTTTAAGTTAATATTTTCAATTCAATTTATCATTCCTTTCTAAAACTGTTAATTTGATGATTTTATTGTATAATATTCAAATCAGAGCTTTATGTGCTAAATTTACGCATTGTTAATACATATTTTTAAACAACATTAATATATTTAATATACATTTAAAAGGTTTTTAGATTGGCGAACGTTTCAATGAAATTTCATGAATTCCTAAATGCTTGAAAATAAATACTTGTAAAATTAAATTATCGTAGCGTGTAAAAATATAACAAACTCACGTATTTGATAAAACGAGTTGATATTACTAAAATTCAAATAACGACTTCTACCGGCCTATCTAGTGACATAGGACTGCCATTTGAATATCATAGAAAGTAAGACGCAATTTGTCAAAATTCATGTGAACTATAATTTTTCTTTAAATTTTACTCCTTATCCTGCGAAAGATGTGTGACAGTACTTGTTAACAGTTCTACTGCCATGGGTTTAATTAATTAGTTTTCAGTACGCAAATGATTGTTTTTTGGTTTTAAAGAAGCATGGATATACAGAGTATCGGGGAAGGAAACGTCGAAAGTTTGAAAAAAGCTGTTTAAACAATTTTGATCATACTTTGTCTAATAAACTACATAGATATTTTGAATGGCTGAGCTGCAACAAACACGCAAATTTTGGTTTGAAAATATGATTTCTACGCAAAAGTTTGCATTCTAGAATCATGTAAACAGACCAGAAACATGTAACATCTTTATTATTAACAATATAAATTAATATATTAGTTCAGAAAAAAATTAACCGAGAAATAAAAAAGCAGTCGAACTGTGAAAATTGGGTGCTTTTTTTATTTCTAGGTTAATTTTTCTTTCTGATCAAATGTATTCATTTATTTTGTTAATCATAAACAATTTAGATATTAATGAAGTGTTTATATGCTTCTACAACGCAAATAGTTGCCTAGAAAACATATATCCAAACCAACTTTTGAATGTTTATTGCGGCTTAGCCATTTGGAATATCCGTGTAGTTTATTAGACAAAATAAGCTTAAAATTGTCTTAACAGCTATTTTTCGAAGATTCGACATTTCTTCCCCGAATATCCTGTATATAAAAGCTTGATTTCTGTTGGTACGCGACGGAACGGCGTTCCGGTTCTTTGGAAATAATTATGAAATTATATTATATATAAATAGCTATTGCTATTATATTAATAATTAATTTGAGGCGCGTTTCGGGGCCTAAGATTTTAAAAATAAAGGATATATGTATCATAATAACTCTTATGACGACACTGTTCTCGGTTACGTCAAGTTTTAATTTAGAGAATCAAAGTGAATGGTCTAAGTTTACTCACCTAAATAAAGTTTATCTTACTATACATACTATTTAGAAAGTGTTTTATGTTCATAACAAGTGTTGCATCAACATCATATATTTTCACGTATTATTTGTAATTGCTATCCAATATTCAATACGGACTATGTGAACCTGCAAAAAAGAAACAAAAAAATAGACCTACTGCAGCAGAAAATATTTTCTACTCGTCGGGATTCGAACTCGGGTCTTTAAAGTCAACTCACCTGACACGGTTCCCACTCACCACCAGGTACACGACAAGATTACCTACAAGACTACTCGGACTTTTGGACTTTCGGACTTTTGTTTACTAGTTATAAAAATGCCTGGCAGATTAAAAATACTCCTTTCCGATGCGAAAAGAAAGTGAAGCATTTGCAGTTAAAAAAAACAGGGTGTTCAATTTATCTTAATACAAGATCTATTTTTAATAAGAGATTTCATTAAACAAAAATCTCTAGCGTTCATATTGTTTTTCGACAATGTTATAAAGATCAGTCGGGGCTAATATTATACAGTAGAAAATTGGGGTTAATGTATTACACTTTAAGAGTTGTTATTTATTTATGTCCAAAATTAACAAGAAAATGACAAATGATAGGAAGTATATTCTATTATAATGACCATATAGCAAACACTCAGAATGTAACAATATTTGGGAGGAAAAAAATCAAAACTAAAATGCCTAATTTTTCCAGTCAAAAACTTTACCACCGTGATATAAATCTTTTGATGTTACTTCGTTATTTTTTATGACACGATATTTTTAAAAATAGGTTATCATTAAGAAAGAATTAATATTCTTTTCTGCGTTAAAATAATGCAATAATATTAATCGTGTCATGATATATACAGCCTCAAATTTGTGGGGCTAATATGATACAACTTAAGAGGCTAATGTAATACGGGTGTCGGGGCTATTTTGATACACTAAAAATTAACACGCAGACAACTGGAACATACATTTTTATGTTTAATATTACATCAAAGGCGCTAAAATTCCGATTTGATGTTGATAAACTATCCAAGTGTTTATCTGAGAAAGAAAGAGCAGGCGACAATTCATATAGATTTCCTCGTTCTCCTCCCTACCCAGTACATGGTGATTCACTTATGATTATCAATTGGCGGAAGCTTCTGCTGTTTCAGTGCAGTTACTGATTTTTCACTGGAATCACAAGGAACCAGGCCTACAATAGGAGCTAACACCATCCCTTCAACTCCAGATATCAACTGTTCTCATCCAGTACTTTTGAGATAATACTGTTGGAAAAAAATTTAAAAAAAAAACAGTAGCCCTCCAAAGAATAAGGAAGCGGTTAGACCCAATAGCAGCAATCATTACTAGTGAAGAGTGGATCATTACTAGGAAAGAGTGGAGTGTTTAATTTACATTAATTTAATATCTCTTTTTAAAAAGAGATTTCATGAAACAAAAATCTCTAGCGTCAATATTTGTTTTCGACAATGTTAATGTGTATTTGTTTGCAATTTTCGAAAATTGAGATCGTTCGTTAATTGAACGTATGCCACCTTTAAACATCTTGTGCTTCGAGGAATAGATTTACAGAAAAATTGGACCTCTTTTTGAGGAAATTATGTAAATATGATGGGGTTTGGTGTAAAGTACCTTCAAAATTAAAAGATTCGTTTCAAATTCGAAGATTCGTAATATTAGGCAGATCGTTCAAGGATTATCCATTTTGGTGAAAATCGTGTTTACTTTAGGCTCTTGAATTACTCACACGAAGACGGATTCACAAAGAGGTTTTTTGGAAAATCACTTTTCCGGGTTCAAAAAAACAAGCGTTTTGACAGCCTTGTGTATATAAAATAAAAGAACAATACCAACAATCCACTTTTTTCGAACTAGCTACTTACAAAACGTGTTTTCAACTCAAAATTAACACTCGGAATTTAAAAAATAAATTGAGAATACTTTCCACACAACAACATACAATGGAGGTAAATACAATTGTTGATTGGTAAGCAGATGTAGTGTGTGGCCTATTGTCATGGCATCACCTCACACCTCACCATATTTACGATAAGCTGAATGTTGAAAAGGAAAGGAAGCTAGCCAAGCATGTACTATGTAACATATTTCTGCTAACAAAGACAATTGTAAAGGTGAAACCTTCAATTACAATGAAAAATAAAACAATGTTCAGAGAAGGTTAACAAAAAATTAATATTGAAGCTTTGATTATAGTTACTACATGCAATGTTAGCCACCTTATTTCTTATTACACTCATCAATATTTTTATTTCAAGGCATTGTAACAAAATTGATATTGCCAACACAACTTGAAATGGTTTGAGTTTTTTTCTTTTCTTTTATCTTCTCTTCCTTCTATAGCTATATTCTGATTGACATAAATGTAAGTACATTATTAGTAACAACTGTTGTATTAGTTTATACTTTATATTATCTTTTCACTCAAGAATCCAATATTCCTGAGTTGTGTATATTGCAATTTGTATATGTACATGATTTGTATGTATTATTTTTGTATATGTATGTAGGTACATTTTATTAACATTCTTATATATTTTCTTTATTTTTAATAATTTTATACTTATATTTATGCTTTTCATATTTACTGCTCTGATATATGTCTAGATGAACATAGTAACAATATTTATGAGTTATACAAGCAATGAGTTAGCTAACATTCTCTGTAATAATCACCACCATAGATTTATTTTTTTTGTTAACCGGAACTGAGCATTGTTTATACACCTTTGGAATAGACTGTTACCAGAAGTATATTTTGTTTCAACTAGTACATTCTTGGTCAATTTCTTTTTCTTTTGAACACTGCTAATTGCAGACATGGTTTGGGTGTTAGATACCATCATAGAAGAGCCATAAATTACTTCTCGTTATCAATCATCATCAGTATCAGCAATCAGTATCAATCAGCAGTATTTAGCTCCATTGTTATTTATTGTAAGTATCATCCTTTTATAGTAGTTTTTTAAACTCTGATTGTTATTTGATTCTCTCTCTGATTGTTAGATACCATCATAGAAGAGCCATAAATTACTTCTCGTTATCAATCATCATCAGTATCAGCAATCAGTATCAATCAGCAGTATTTAGCTTATTGTAAGTATCATCCATTTATAATAGTTTTTTAAACTCTGATTGTTATTTGATTCTCTCTCTGATTGTTAGATACCATCATAGAAGAGCCATAAATTACTTCTCGTTATCAATCATCATCAGTATCAGCAATCAGTATCAATCAGCAGTATTTAGCTCCATTGTTATTTATTGTAAGTATCATCCATTTATAATAGTTTTTTAAACTCTGATTGTTATTTTAGTGTAATTGTTTATAATGTGTGTGTAAATAAAATTGACTTGTTTTTATAACATTGCTTTTTGATTTTATGTACTATATGTTGATATACTTAAATGATAGAAATACATTTTCAGAAATATGGTCAAACAAATAATTAACATTATATTCTATTGATCAAGAAACATGAACCTGCTACTACCGTACTACTATACAGCGTTCAAATAACCTCAAACACCATGGGCCTTCATTCATCAAAATGACCACGACTATCGATGAAATCTAGGCCCACGAATGTTCCAAATATCAGGTTTTGCTCAAGATCATTGTCATTCAGCGTTGTGCATTTGACAGTCTTTAAACATTTTATTATACTACAACGAGACCATAATGTGTCAAAACGAGGATGGATAGCTGATAATCGCGATTATCTTCGCTTAAACGGCCGATCTCGGGCGTTTAACTCCACATGAGTTTAACTTACAGTAATCGCGTTTAAATCATGTGGTGAAACTCGTGAGAACTTTAAGCGCGATTAAACTCGAAGATAAACGAAGTTAAACACATAATCGAAGGTGGTGAAACCAGCCCCAACTCACTCGTCAGCTAGGAGTCAACTTTGTCACTCACACGGAGACTTTTTTATATCACTCGCTTGTAATGAAACCGAACGATATGATGGCTAATTTCACTCGTATAAGCGTGAAACAGTAGTGCACTAGTGTGATATTTTCACTCTCAAAAATTAACAGAGTACACTTTTGCGCATTACTTTTATAAAATGTTGACTTATAAAGCTCTGGACTTGTCTGAAAAGTACGAAATAGCACCATACTAGATGGAAATGAATCAGGTAAACCCAATATTGATAACAATAAACTAATTTGTTTATTGGGGCTGTATGGTTGGAAAATGCAATTTTTTTATTAATATGATAAAACTTTCAAATGCAACAGGCAGTAATTTATTTCCCATTCAACTACAGTATACTGCGGTTTTTACAGAGCTGCCTCTCAATTCCACTCAAGGCCCGTCACCACGGTGGCATTATGGCAAGGTTTCCCCTGTGTGGTGAACAGTGTGAACGATATCATATTCAAAGATGCAAGAAAAGAACTAAAACAGTGACAGAATATAGCAAAGAACTTTAACTTTTTTATTATGCACTTTCGTGCGCACTTCATTATTCATTCATTATGGCAAGGTTTTCCGTGTCTCTCTCTTGGTCGTGCCGCTTCATCTGCAGCACTGTTTGAGATGGTCGCGATCATGCGACTCCTAGCGGCACTACTGAGAAAGACGCGAAAAACCGCGCCATAATTATTAAAACTCACTCAATTCGCGCAACTTTTCTTGAACGATGCATTGAAAAAATGCGGCGGAGTGAGGGTATTAGTTACAAAGTCGGCCACTAGAGTATTTGCAGTAATGCCAACCTCTGAAAAATTAAAGACATACCTTCTACGTGTGCAACCAGGTCATCGCTCTGGGTAGGCAACAGCAGGGGCACTACCTAAAAGTTTTAGGTGCCTCCCTTGAAGGACCTGGAGCTGCCTCAGCCATTACCAAACGATACGATACTCAACCAAACGATACGTTTGATGACTTTGAGCAATTCCTGGATCGTCTAGTTCTTGACGCCAGAGGTCGCAGCCCCCGCGTGATAGCTGGGGACTTCAATGATTGGGCCGTAGAGTGGGGGAGCTCGACTACGAATAAGAGAGGTCGAGCCGTCCTAGAATCATTCTCTCTCTTGAACCAGTACTCGTTAACACCGGAGATTCACACACTTTCCGAAGATGTGGTTTAGAGTCTGTGGTGGACATAAAGTTTATGACAGACAGCTTGTTGAGAATGGGAGTATCCTGGAAAGTCAGTGAACACTACACACACAGCGACCATCAGGCTATTGTATACGAGATACATCCTGCATCTCGTCATGTTGGACCGGGATGTGAGGTGAGGGGATGGAAGGCCAAAGCGCTTGACGAGGAAGTATTCCACCTTTGTTTGGAGAACTTTGTACCATCAGGGACGGCAGAGAAAAAAGTTAGCCAAATTATGAACTGGATAACCAGAGCTTGTGATGCAGCTATGCCGAGAAGAGAAACCAACCACCGACGATTATCAGTTTACTGGTGGAATGAAGACACTGCTCAGCATCGCCGTCACTGCCTTCGTGCCAGGAGACTATATCAGCGAGTTCGTGGTAAAGATAACTTATTCAATTGCAAGAACAATATAAATTGGCCAGATACCAGTTGAAGGAAAGTAATCCGGGAAAGTAAACGTCTTTGCGCTAAAATCCTGTGCGATGAAGTTGATAAAGATGTATGGGGTAGGCCATACAAGACGGTTATGGGTAAGTATATAAAGTCACATACTCAGTCTCCAACCTGCCCTAACATTCTTCGGAGAATTGTGACTTTATTCCCACACCACCCTGGCCAACTAACGATCATCATGCCACTTGATACGGAAATGATACCACCAGTCTCTGAGGATGAGACTGCACGTAATCAGTAGAATTGGTAATTCCATGGCACCAGGACCGGTTAGTATCCCCAACATCGCCCTCAAGACTGCGATATGCGCTCGTTGTGAAATATTCGTGGACCTCTACGACACGTCTGAGAGAACGGATATTTCCTGAGAAATGGAAGAAACAACAATTAGTACTTCTTCCAAAGGGGAAAAAACCTCCTGAAGATCCGGTGTCTTACCGGCCGCTGTGCATGCTCGATACCGCGGGTAAGGTTTTCGAAATACTAATAGCGCAAGATTGGAAGATGCAATAGATAAAGTAGGTGGACTCTCAGAGAACCAGTATGGCTTTCGTAAAGGTCGTTCAACAACCGATGCTGTTAAGCTTGTCGTCGACACTGCCCGACAGGCCGTTAAAGGGATCAGGCGGAGAAGAGGTCCAAGCAGAACTGTGCAGTTGTAACATTGGACATTAAGAATGCTTTCAACTCGGCAAGATGGGGTGTCATTCATAAGGCACTACATCAACTCAATGTACCAACGTACTTGAGAAAAATAGTGGCTGAATATCTGAATGAACGAGTTCTAGTCTACAATACGGATGATGGACCGAAGGTACACAACATCACAGCTGGCGTCCCATAAGGTTCGGTGCTAGGTCCACTTCTGTGGAATACCATGTATGATGAAGTTCTTAGATTCCCACTCCCAGAAGGAACCAAGATCATTGGCTTCGCAGACAACATTGCCATCGTCGTCGTCGGAAAATTTGTAGAAGAGATAGTTTGTATTCGCAATGAAGCCATTGTCATTGTTAGTCGTTGGCTAGATTCCGCGGAATTGCAGCTTGCCGAACATAAAACGGAAGTGTTGCTTGTAACTAGCAGAAAGAAGAGAGAATCCATCAGTCTCAAAGTCGGTCACCACAACATTTCATCACGACCCGCGATAAAATACCTCGGCATCATGATCGACACGCGCTTGTCCTTTAAAGACCATTTGGACTACGGCAGCAAAAAAGCGGCGGTGGTGAATGCTGCGTTGACTAGGTTAATGCCGAACACTGGAGGGCCTAGTCATGAAAAGGGAAAGCTCCTTGCTTCGGTCTTCACTTCGGTTCTGCTCTACGGTTCACCAGTTTGGGCCAATTCTGCAGATACGAAGAGCTACGTAAGAGTCATGGCTTTAATATATCGGTTATCTGCGCTGACTGTGGCATGTGCATTTCGTACTGTCTCCAACAAAGCAGTTTGCGTCATAGCTGGGATGATTCCGATAGATATAATGGCCCGTGAACGGCAGAGGCGTTACGACAAAAGAGACGGGAAGCAGACCTGCTTGGAACAACTAGCAGAGTGGCAACAGCGATGGGACACGTCCTCCAATGGAAGATGGACATACCGATTGATTCCTACAGTTGAATCGTGGATCAGTAGAAAGCACGGCGCGGTAAATTATTACATCACGCAGCTTCTAACAGGACATGGTTGCTTCAGAGCATACCTTCACAGGTTCAAACTAGGTGATATCCCTCATTGTCATGTGTGTGAACCGGACGTCGAGGACGCCGAATACATGTTTTTTCAGTGCCTATGTTTCGGTCCTCCACGACGAGCCACGACCCAGATACTTGGTATAGGCCAGTTGACTCCAGAAAACATTGTTTCATATATGCTTGTTTCTGACAGCAATTGGAGGGTGGTGTGCAATTTTGCACAAGATATATTGATGGAATTGAGACGCCTAGAGAAACCTCATGATTCCACAACTGACTAATTTCATGTGACGAGATCACTATTCCACTCTCCGCGAAGTAATGCCTTTAGGCGGTTCCCCGGAAAGGATGGAGGAGAAGAGAGATTCGGTTGTAGTGAGTAAAAATCTCACACGCTGGGTAGTACGGGCTACCCAGTGTCTTTTGAAGATTTCCACCCACCCTCGTAAACACACACGCACACACACACACGATTGTATAGATTGTATAGATTAAATAGTCACTCACCTGTCAGAGAATAATTTAACTCCATAAATAACATGAAAAGGAGATTTTACAAGCTTTACACCGTTTTGGGCTTATATTGAATAAACATATAATTTACAATAAAGTAATATACATTTAATATTAATGAACATCATCAATGATATCAGAACATGCAAAATGCACGCAAAGTAAGAAAATAAATAATATTGGGCTGAAAATTTAATATATATATGTTGATGAAGCTCAATAATTTACAATGTTAGTCTTTACAATTCTATAGTCTCTTACATCTCTACATGGCCATGAGAGAAACAGCCTGTTTAAGCTGTTATACCAAAAACACAAGAAATAACATAAAATTATACCCTAAATCTGTCATCTTACAGGAAAATGTTTTTACAATTTTCGTAAACTATTTTGACATTAAATTTTTATTTCTTCTTGAGGAAGAATATGATGTGTTCTTCCTGAAATATAACACCAAATAACTGTACATTATATATTTGTGTCTATGACTTTTAGGTGCTCAAGAATAAATGTATTTATGTGCACATACGCTTCTGTATCTGAGGTACATTTGGAGGCAGCCCTGCAACTCGCACTCCGTGAACACTGCACACGTGAGCTATATTTAGGCTTCAGACTGTTTTGTACAAACCACAAACCACACAGTACACTCAATTTTCTTGAAGTGGACAGCGGTCTGAACAAAAAGTGATATTTTTTAAGAAACCATTAACAAAAAATCTATGCATTTGTTTACAAATTCGGGCTGTATTGATAACTAAAATGGTATGAAATGAGTAGACTTATTTTAAACACACTGCTAGTTATTTCTCGGTTCCAAAGGGCCTGATGGCTCTTCGAAATAGCAAGTTTATATTTAATAAGTTTAGTTACATTTTATTTATATGTGTGCACATCTCGCACAGACAAGTTTCAGTAGAATTTAGTTTATTGTATATATATATATATATATATATATATATATATATATATATATATATATAGACTCATCAAAGCTCTTGACAAACCGCCCATCTCAGCCGTATGGCGAATTCAGATACCAAAATCTCGTGATCGCTTCCTAGAACGCAGCTGCGAGAGTTTCAACCGCTGGCTCCTGAGATTTCGCCCACGGTCCGCGCCTCCCCGCGTTCCAAGCTCGGCGTCTTCCGAGGACTCATTGCACCATGCAATTATTTTAATACGTTAACAAAACAAAGTGCACCATAATTCCTCAATTTTAAATTTATACGCTCTCATGCAATTTGTTAATGAACAAGTTAACCACATCTCTCAATATCTCCATCAGATATGTTCTGTAAAATCAAATCCTATTGGCCCAGCCACGTCCGACGCAGCACTGATCGCCCCCTGCATCTCTCTCGCCAACGAAATTCAGAAATCTCGCTCTGAACCTCATGCGAGTCACACGCTGTTATGCTTTGCTCCACCTTGTCGCCATTTCTAATTAATATGTGATATTGCTGAACTTATTATATACCACATTTGTGAGTGATTTGCACCGTAGTAAAACTGCTAATTACTAATTGAATGTTACGCTTTCAGCGTAAACTGTTTTTCGATGATGTGCTACGCACGTAATCTTCAGAAACCATTGAATTCGCATTCTTGAAACATAATGTCTACTTCAGCAATTCGCAAGCTATGCATTCACTTATTTGTGTTCTGCGGTATTCTTGAACTTGTGTTTCATTGTACAAACTGTGAATTATTACAATGTGTTATATAATCATTGCAACGAACTGTACACGCAGAATTCTGTGCTTGTGAGTGTGAACTGCTATTTCTGATCAACGCAATATGCCGTGTCAATTCCTGTATTACCATGTGTGCGTCATAGTGGCAATAGTTATCAGATGATCGCTCCAGCCTTAAGGCCCATTCACAATGCAAACATAAGCATAAGCATGGCGTTAACATAAAAGTTAGGACTACGTCTACAAGTGGACTCATTCACAATGCGTTCACATGAGCATAACACGTAAGACGTTAACTTAAGAGCTTGCAAGCTTCAAGCTTCTGTGCTTATGCTTATGTCAGACATAAGGAATGAGCCAATCACAGTTCATACACTCAAAATCGAGTATCGAAGTCGATAGGCGAACTATTCGTGTCCATTCGTGTGCTGCGTCTCATAGCCAATAGAAACTCTTATTTTGCCTGTGTTTATGTTCGACATTGTGAATACGCCAACTCTTCGCTTGTGTTAATGTAAATGTCTATGTGTTATGCTTATGTTTGTGATTGCATTGTGAATGGGCCTTAAGGCGTGCACGGGCCGGCGCCGCTCGCCCACGCGCCACGCCGCTCAGCGCGGCGCGCTGTTCATCGGAGGATGACGTCACACGCCTCGCGAGAATAACAGCTGATAAACGCATTCATCCAGTCACATGCATTGTACATTCCACTACATCTTTTGTCTCATGTTTTATTTCCAGCACAAGTGACCCATGTTCCAATTTGTGTCTCCTTTTTTATTTTCTCTCTTTACATGCCTGCTTCAATAACTTCATTCAGTTATTTAATTTTACATATGCCTGCCGCATTCACAGTCATTCAAAACAGTTTCAGGAGAAAATGTAGTTGCATCATTGCAACCTCATGTAACTTTTCAACTAGTTTTAATTATATGCTCTTTGTCATTATTCAAGTCTATGCCTACTGATTTTCTCAAAATAATAGCATCATTCCCTGTAAAATAAACAATTACAGGCAAATGCGTCCGTGCCGCAATCCGCACAGTGGTCCTTCGAGATATCACTGAGTTTTCGAGGTAAGTGGGAAGGGGTTGATGTTAATCGGGCATTCTGCCGCAACAGTCCACAGCCTTATCAGTCACTCCCACTAATGGCGTAACAGTCCTCTCTGCAAGTTTCATTTTTGATCAGATTATGCATGACTTTGCATCACAGTTTAATCTAAAATAGTTCTGAAGTTCTTCATAATCCTTATATCAAATTGTCCATGTGTTTCTCTTTTCTTCACGTAATCGCTTTCTTATCCCTTTTATTCCATAAAAATTGTGTAATATAATGATTCTAAATTAGAACTCGCTTTCGGAATACGATTCAGAACTCCAATCCACTAACATCGCGTACTCGACATCTTCTTCGGTGCTCGTTCCGGAATGAACTGCGGCTCGTCTTGCGGTGATCTTGCGGTGCATTGTGCGGTGACTCATTTTACCATGAGGAATTCGGCGGGAGTCACATCGCGTCACGTCTCGGACCTGCGTCTCATTTTGCGACTAGTCTGAACGACGCGGCGGCGCTGCTCGGTCTCATGAGGGTGAGCGCGATGGCGCCGTCTCCGCGCTGCGCTGGATGCAGGCTCGGCGAGCCCGACCCTGCTGGTGGCGCTCCTCTTGCCGGTTCTGTGCCTCGTTGCGCCCGAAACATCGCCGCTGATACTCGGGGCAACCCTTGTACTGAGCACCGTGAGTTGTCGCGTTGCAGTGCAGTGCAACGTTGCAGTGCAACGACGCAATGCCACTGCACACGACCGAAGTCATGGTAGTTGCAGAACTTTAGAGCACATTCGTTCCGTTGAGGGCGCACCCACTCTATATCGCTTGGGCGCTCCGATTTGCCACTGCTGCGATCGCCCTCGGCCGCCCCTTCCGATCCCCATTGGGATATGAAAGTCGCTACCCCCATGCGAAGGCGCTAGCGACAAGATTCTTGTTCTTTTTGGGCCCTGGAAAGGGCCAAGCTACAATTTGGCTCTGAGTCCTAAGAAGGTCTAGTGTTTCCAAGAAGGCCGGAGCTCTTCCTGGGCGTTCTTTGTCTCCGGCTGCAGAATCGCGAACCCGTACTTAGTACCAGTGGCGGCTTGTAAGGTAGTGCCAGTGGGCCATGGCACCACCAACAAGAAGAAAGAAGTTTTTCACTACAAATGTTTGTATAAAATACCGTTTCTTCAAAATATTTTTCTTTATAGTAATTCATTTGAACAAGCACGTGCTCTATGACATGCTCTATGAATATTCTCTTCAAACGCACAGGGCGTAATGCTGTCGGCTTCCTCCTGAACCTCTGAGCCACCTACGAATTGGCGCCATTTCTGCACGCTGAATGGTTTTCTATGCGTCCCTTAGGTCTGCAACAGACTACTCCGAGAGATGCGTAGCCAGAAATGTGCGACGAGAAATGTGGAAAGAGGCCAGCAAGGCTGCGCCCACACACCACAAATAGGTTATTCGGTGTCTTCAAATGCCTTTATGCGTTACAAGCCGAGAGTGGGACAGCAGTTAGCTATGAGATCACGTGCGTGTCCTATTTCTTGTTTTATTGAAAGTTTTATTTATTTAGTCAAAAACAGTCAAAAACTGTATGTGACGTATGGGGGAGAAAATCATCTGCGCACGCTTTCTTGAGTTTCAGAATCCCTTCCCAACAATTTAACTATTAATAGTTGAAAGATAATAATAATAATAATAATAATAATAATAATAACAAATTTAAAAAAGTGAGAGATTAACATTCCAAAAACTAGATATTTTCGTTGCCAAATTATAGAAGCTTATTTTCAACGATAAAGAAACGAACAGACTTGATTTTTCTGTATTGTTAACAAAATAGAAACTCACCCTAAGCTCTACTACCACTACAAGCAAAGGAAAGTTCAACAAAACGTGCGCATAGTGAAGCTACATTTACGTCCAGAAGCAAATCAAGGGGCCATCTCAGCATTTGCTCAATGGATCAGGGAAACTGAACAAAAACCTGATCGAGATGGGGGTCATTGACCCGGAAGTACATTATTTGTTACAGGCATATTGAGTCTTTTTTGTAAATTATACAATGTAAATGTAAACTAATTCATTATACTATATCTTGGTTTTGTTAAAATAAACATTGTTTCTTTTTGGCGATCAGTATAGTCTCTAATTGTATAGAAACAGTTTTGCAGCAGAAAAGATTTTACTTTTAATTTAAATTTGTGTACCAATTTTAATTGTTTAATTTCATCTGGCAATGCATTGTAAAGTAGCGTACATGTATTGTATGTGGATTTCTTGTAGTGAGCTGTTGATACTGACACTTGATGAACATGATTTCTACGTCGAGTATTGTAACTATAAATATCAGTATTACATGAAAATATGTTCCCACCGTTAAGTAAGTCAGTTTTGACAAATACTACAGACTCATAAATAAATAGGCAAGGCAATGGTAAGATTCCAAGCTCAACGAAAAGCGGCTTGCACGGATCACGTGGATGGGATTTTCTGATGGGATGGGATGGGAAGTTCTTGTGTAAATTTAACCTGTGAAATGCTTGTTTTCAGTCGCGGCTCGTGGTTTTCTAAATGGGGTAGGCTGTAACTGTTTAATTGCTTGGGGGGGGGGGGGTGCACCGCAGCACAACTATGTTAACGTTACATACTTATAATATTTGGCTTACCTTAGTTTATTTGTTTGTAAATGAAGTCAGCTCTCCTCTCTTTCTGTTCTGCAAAGTAGTATATAACGAGTTCATTGAAGTTCGGTGATAACAATAACTCCTTTTCAATGGAACACATTGCCAACGCACACAGTCGATCTTCTTTCATTGTGTTTCGAATGAAGGTCTTCACCCTTTTGAGAGTAGAAAAGCAACGGTCTGCTTCACCAGTGGTCATCGGGATGGTCACAATAATCTTAAGGAGCTTGACACTTTCTGGAAAAACTTTTGTTAAATTGTTCTCATAAATAAAGTTCAGCAAAATTAACGCTCCCGATGCCCCTACAAAAGCCGCTCGACTGTACAGTATTTTAATTCGTGGCGTAAATCGATAGTTTAAATGATACAAGTCAACAGCAGTTTTAAATTCTTTTTCTGGAAATGCTTTGCTGTGTTGTGGAAATAATGATGGCTCAAACAACTTTGCCACCGAAAGATGATCGCTGAAAAGAAAACGGTCCTTGATTTGCGTTATTATGATGTCGCAAACTTCTCTCGCACACACTTTTCTTGGCTCTGTAAAACGCACGCGTTTTGCCGATGGTTCTTCTTCTCCCCAGTGTCGAGTGAAACTCTAATTTCTTGTATGGAACAAACAAATTCAGAAACGTACTTCAGCGTTTTCACTGAATCTATATTCTTCTGCTGAAGTTCATTGAATAAAATATCGCAATGAGGCATGACTTTGTTAAAGGAATTGTAGCCAGAAAAGGAAATCGTCGTCCTGCAAGAAACATTTAAGACCCATGGCCTTATTAATTGTCTTGTAGTCGCTACTTTCACATTCAATAATTGTGTTTAAACACACTACAATTTCTTCTCTGTATTTGTATACAGTGGTAACGCACCGCGACTTGGAATTCCACCTGATGGACTGGGGACAATTGGGAATGCGTTTCTTCACCACTTCGTCAAGGACTGCAGTTCGTTTAGGAGACTGAGAAAAAAATGTTGAGACTCCTTCCAAGTTACTAAAAAAATTTCACTTGCTTATTTCCGGTAACGCAACGTTCAACAACCAAATTTAATTGGTGGGCGTAGCAGTGAATAAAGAGGGCTTTCTGATATTTTTCTTTTATTTTCACTTGCACCCCATTGTTATGACCACTCGTGACGGGAGCACCGTCATAACTTTGAGCAATAAGTTTTTCAGGAATCTCATGTATCTTCATTTTCTCAAGAATTGTGAAGATGGCATCACTTTTGCCTTCTGCGTTGTGTCTCTGAGGTTGAACGAAGCTTACGAATCTTTCCTCTGTTTTCCCCATTATCTCATATCTCAAAATAAAAACCAGTTGTGATAATGTGGCACTATCAGTGGTTTCATCAGCTTCAGTTTTGTCTACGTTTTTCATTAGGACTTGGTTTTTAAATTAAGTATTTGTATACACATTCCGATAAGGGAGTAGCGCTCCTACCGCGTATTTGAACAACTAGTTAATGCTCAGTGCTTCTCACTGAGCTGCATAGTATTGCTATCTGGTGAGCACGCCGTTCTTCAGACCCTACGCCCACCCAGGCTTCGGCCGCGCCCAGGTCCTGACCCTTGAAGGCTGCCAGGCCGCAGCCTTCGTCCGCCCGTAAGCCTGTGCAGCGAATGCATGACGTCACGCCCTCCTCGTTTTACACAGGGGCTTATGGCAGAATGAAGTGGGAGCCTAACGCTTTTCTCTTCCCTGTCAACAGCTTCAAATGCGTTACGAACGAGCGTTGTAGCACTATCATATAAAAATTTTGATATGATTATTACATAATATAACTCACAAATCCATTATTAACAAATAAATACATTTATAAATATTTTTTACATTCTTTTGGGCTGCGATTTTTGTAGGGAAGGCTCCGCCTTACAGCCTTTAATGACGAGCCGCGCCTGCTTGTTTTGCTACCATAATCGTAAAACATCTGTTTAACGAGTTCGAATTGTCTAAATAGAAATACATTTCTGCATTGCATACAAATCATTATTTAATGTAAAAAACTGGATAATATCAAACTTTTAAGGGAGGAGTGCAATCTGTGTCTATTTTCTTGTGCTCCGTAATTCCACCCTCTGTTTTACTGTCTTTATTGGTTGAGTTATGAATAAATTGTGAACGATCAACTAATTCAGAATAAAATTCATAATTAATAAATTCAATCATAAATAATAAATATGAATTAAAAAAGGAATGAAGGAATTAAATTATTTCAAAATACCCCTTTAAGTATCTTTCTTCAAATTTTTATTTTTATATTGCTCATTATGAATGGGTTTCAGTCAAGTAAGAATATCTTTCACACAAGTTTTTTCTTGTTCATTCCCGTTTAAAGAGAAAATTCAAGTAAATAATTAAAAAATGGTTGTTTATCATATCTTTTTCTGCTAAATAACATAACCTCACTCAGTTCGTAATGTTTTCCTGCTGTAACGACGGCCTAAATGTCATATAAAAAGTGAAGAAGTAGAAATGTGTCCGAGAAAACTCGCTCGCTGACCGACTCGAGCGAGGAACTCTTTCGCCTTCGCAGAGGCGAACGAGAAAACTTTTTCGTGTGCGGGGGTCTATAAGTGTTCCTACTGTGCCAAGGAAATGTGGCACAGTAGTTCACTTTCTGCTCCACAGAGTGCACTAGTAGCACTATCTTCATCGAGCAGACTATCTCTCGCTCACGATGACCCCGATGCTCTAGTGTTTCGCACATGGAGAGGCGGCGTACGTCGCGGGCGAAAGGCGAACTCAGGAAGTTGTGACTTCTTGAGATTAACTATGGGTGCTCAGGCTTTCAGGATGAGAATTTGTATTTTCTCTTATTTTGTTACTTTGTTTTCAGTTTAATCTTCATTATAAATTAATAAACACGGGCACTAAAAATTAAATTTGGTTGCCCATGAATTTTATTTTAGAGATTACTAAATCACTTTTAAAACATCACATTGATGTGTAAAAACATTTTGATCGATGTTATATTAATAACGATGTTTTCATTTTGAACATCGTTAACCCTTTAAGCGCTACGTTGTTGTGGCATCAGCGCCTCCCCGGGCCCTGAGTCACCCGGCCCGCTGGGGTCGCCTGTGGCCTGCATTCTTTTCGGGCGCGCGCCCTTTGTAGGGGGCGAGGCGCGGGGAAAAAACTGCTTATATTTCCCATCCTTCTTTTTTATCTGGGCTTTGGACCGGCACTGGCGAAGTTAGAAATATTTTTTAAAAATTTATTTATAATTTTTTTATTTTTTAATTTTTTTAAAAAAAATTAAGGCAGTGTTTTAAAATGTGTACACACGACGTTTTGCCATGATCCAATATCCGCAAATCAAAACGCCGAAATACAAAGCCGAAAATCGAGATAAAATATTATATAAAAAGCCGTAATGCAGAATTCAGTGTCAAAAATCGTGTCCAGAAGAGAAGCCAGAGTTCAAATATATAGGTGAAATAAGAAAATAACAGAAATCCAGAGAATGCAACCAAAATAAAAGTCCAAGTCGAATGTAATAATACTTCAGAAAAACGCGAACGCACAGCAAGAAATCTCAACACAAAGTGAGGCACAAAAACCAGGATGGGTAGATCTTGCACAGAGATTTTTATTGCCCCAGCACCCTCCTTGGTGGAGGGTGCTGGAGCCATATAATTTCGCATGTTTTGACCTGCGCGCGGTCCAAGTACCGAGCGACTCCCTTTGTCAGTCAACGCCGGCCGGCCGGCCGCCGGCATCCGCCGCGCACCACGGGCAGATGAATTCGGCTTAAACACTCCTTATGCTCCCTCTATTGGTCAGAAAAAAATACTACAGCTACTTAGTACTTTTAGGAAGGTGTAGATGTCGTGCCAAGCCAATAGCTTGTACTGCTCCCTAGGAATAAAATCAGAAAGCAGACGAAACATCGTGCGCCGGATATATCCGGCATTAGCACTCATGGCACGACCGACCCGCGCCGGATATATCCGGCATTAGCACTCGTGGCACAAAAGTCTTGCGCCGGATATATCCGGCATTAGCACTGAAAGGGTTAATTGGTAACATCGATGGTTTGTTATCGATGTCGCATTACTAACTGGCACCACCAATAGAATTCTATCCGGCCGCCACTGCTTAGTTTCACCATAGATTAACAATTATTCATCCAATGTTCCACGGTGTAAGATATATCTTTCGCCGTGGTCACAGCTAACTGGGGATGCGACATCGATGTCGATGTTTTCAAAATGTCGTTGTTTGTATAAAATCATTGGGTATCCTAGTGATCTGTTGGTTGGGGGCCATGACCCACAATCCAATTTTCTCGTACATTTACGAAAATACTGAGTAATATTCGTAGTAATATACGAAAGTTATGTAATGCTGAGGAAAAAACGGCATTTTTTGACAGAAAACTTGTAGTGTGGGGTCCTGGTACAGAAAAAGTGGATGAATCCTCATCTAATATATAGCCAAGTAAATTACTCCCTATAACAAGTTAAGTAGTCAGATTTCACGAATAATCGAGTCCTTGATACCGAAAAAGCTTTTTTTTTTTTTCAAAACGTCCGTCCACCCGTCAGTTTGTCCATCTGTGTGTTTTCAAAATTTTGATTCAAAAACTCTATGAAAAAATGAAAAATGAAAGCGAGAGAGACAAAATGGCGCTTGAAAAGAATCGTCAACGCTCATTCAAATGGTCATACCGTTCAATTCACGATGGTTCAATTGAAGCAGTTCGTTCGCGAACGATACATCCGTATCCGAGAGAGAGAGAGAGACTCTCTGGCTGATAATTGAGGTTATAGATGCTGCTGGATTCTTGAGATATACAAACAGACATGAGAAACTAGCTGGATATACTGTTTTTTTTTCAGCATTGGAGAAGATTCTCACAAAGTAGTGAAATTTGAACCACGAAATAGAGTAAATAGTCTTTGGGATCGTTAAACACTGATACCGTAAGCGCAAAATTCTAATAAATCTGTATTAGATTTCTTTGAAATTGAATCAAACTGAATAAAGAAATGTGTAATATCTGGAGAAGAAACATTCATTTCGTTTACCTTGCTTTTTCCAGAAACAGAAATGTCGGCACTAAGACTTGTCATACAATCGGCTATCTGTGGTACAAATTTTGTAAGGTGTCATGAAATATTTACTGGTAAGAGTTTATTGCTCTTCTGTGTCATACCAGAGTTCGTTTCGCTGTATTTCGTTCCTCTACTCTTACAGCTCGTGGAATTAAGAGTTGGGTTGCCCCAACATTAAAAGAACTTGAGAGGCGCCGTAAGAAATTAGCCCCACAGCCACCACCTCTTCGTTCATCTTTTGTAGAGTGGTAAGTTCTGTATGTATTGTATATAATTAATTTTTATATCCACATGTAATTCAAATTTAACTCCTTTTAACTAATCCATTTGATTTTATCTCTGGAAGGAATTATAAAGCAGAATGGTATTCTTTTGGGAAAAGACTTCATGAAGAATTCAATGAACATGCTTTACAGCGTGCCTTTACACATCGGTCCTATATTGTTAAGGAAGAAGAATCACAGAAAGAAGCTGGTATTGAAAACCCAGAATTGAATATTGAGGATAATCAGAAACTTATAGCTGAAGGGGCAAATTTTATGAAGAAATATATTAGGAACTATGTTTCATTATTATTGCCCAAATTTCCTGAAGAAGGCATTAGGTGAGCATGTAGTTTTAAAAGATATGAGAGAATTAGTACAATGAGAGGTTTTGATAGTAAAATTCTTATTCAAAACAAGACAAAAATGTTATACGTAATAAAAAAGGATTTCTAAAAATCATGATCTTTTTAAAATATCTGAATTACAAATTTTAATCTCATTTTTTAAATTGAAATTCATAACATGTTAATGAAATCTTGGTTGTTGTTAATCATTCCAGGGTATTATTTGACATAAGAGGGATTTGAATTCCCAATACATGTTTTAAGTTACAATTACACATACAGTAGTTTTTGAAATATGTATTGCATGGCTTGAATTTCTCATTCTAACTTATTTTTAAAGATAATCAGTAATCGTTTGGTGAAACAATGTTTGACTGTTGCTGATTTTATTCATCAAACAGATAAATACAAAAAAGTAATATTTATATTTTTTAAGTTTAAATTATTAGCTGCATTGATAATTAGATGAACATAGAAAACTGATATTCCCTCAAGTTCCTCAAAGGCAACTGGTAATGAGATCTCCATTGCTCTATGCAGACAGCCTGTGATGCTTTCTGGGTCAATTAGGGTTTCTAAGACTAATGTTTTAAAAATTTAAAAAAATGTTGTAAATAATTGTTGAATGATGATGAAATTTTAAATCTTAATAATTCTCAGCATTTTGAGAATCACTAAAAGACATTTCAAGTTTAGTAACTTTTGTGGTGCAGTTGTAAATATCGTGATAAGCACTATTGTGTGAAAACTGTGTTTCACAAATCTGGAGTCCTGGATAAAGAGTTTTGAAAAACTGTACTATAGAAAGAATCCACATGCTTAGAATGTGAAACATATAAGTAGGAGATGTCTTCGAGAAAAAAATTGAGGGTATTGCTTAACCATTGACCACTTGTATGCTCACTAGCAGGGAATGGCTGACTGTATTTTATGGACTTTAAGATGCTATAGACTATAAGATGCACCTTAATTTTTTAAGCAATTAAAAAGAAATAACGTTCTTACCATTTTTATTATTAGATTGCAAATTCGGACTAAAACAATCCTTAGTTTATAAAACCAAACTGACCTTAAAAGTCCCTGAAAATTGTCTTCAAAACTAGCTACTAATAAAAATATTGTACTGTTACCAATAACACAAATCACTTTCAATTCAAGTTCACTGGCACTGTAGACTGCATCATCGGGTAGACAGTGTTTTGTGTTTGTGATGGCAGGATGGGAATGTTAGCAAGCTTGTGAATGCCCGCAACTCATGTTCGCACTGCTGCTGCCAGTTGAATCCATTGTTTCCATATAGAGATAGGTTTCCCACAGCATTGAACATGGCCATTTTTAACACTGGAGGGAATTTTAAATCAAACACTGGACATTTCTTATATTAATTTCGAGTATAAGGCGCACCTGAATTTTGGAGGCAATTTTTTAAAGCAAAACGTGCATCTTACAGTCTATAAAATACGGTAAATTAGGAGGCATGTCACAGCTTTCTCACCCTTTCTTGGGGAGAAGCACAATTTACCTTGATCACCTCATTTGGGGTCTGAAAACGTTGCCGAGCTAGTTGACCCAAAAATATGAACCTTCAGAATAATCTGTAAAAGTTTATCTTTATTGGGTTGTTCTCCAATTATAGTTTTTTGAAATTATAATCGTTCCAAATAAAATTTTTAACTACATAGCTATATTCTTTATATCCACATTTCTGAAAATGTTTCATAATTCTTAGTTCTTTGAAAGAAACTGAACAAAATAAATATTTATTTTAATAAGTTATTAAAAATAATTTAATTCAGTGATTTAACAATAAAAAATAAAAATACGATTTAAATCCTGATTTAAATTGTGGGAGATAAATCATTGAAACGTTAAATGAAAATGCTAAATTTTGTGTAACTCATGTTAACTTAATTTTGTATAAATTTTCAAACTTGTGTTATTAAGTATGAACTAAAATTATGAAATAATTGTACTTAATGATTCTTGCAAGTTTTACATTTCTGGAAGTGTATTTAAAGAGAAATAAAAGAACTTGTAAATTGAAGATGAAGAAAATTCATTGGTCTCAGTAATGAAATAAAATGTCAGTTTATTTTCTTTTAATTGATTCAGCATAATCTTTTAATAACTATTGCCTTAGTTTAGAAATTAGCTTTGAATATCTGAGCCACTGGTGAACTGAGAGTGCTAGTGGAAATAATTACAGAATTGTAATATTAATGAATAATACAAATTTCATCCCTGGACTCTTTTATAACTTTTCTGAAATCCTCTTTATGTAAGTAACAATAATTAGATCAAACTGTTCACTATTCTAAAATCATTAAGTCTAAGATCTGATTTCTTTCACATTCAAATGAAAATTATTGAATGGTAAAAATCTTCCTGTTTAGTCATACTTTTATTAAACAGTATGTATGATGTGTTTGTGACATTTATAAAACATTGAACTAATTCTTTACATTCTGATTTTTAGAGCGGTTTGTAATTATTTATTGGAAGACAAAATGTTGGCATTCATATCTGAGAATATTGGAACAAAAGACTTAATTTTAAGTTCAGTAAGTATGTTCATACTTGTATATTTTTATTTTGAAAAATTAGTTAATGCAATTTATTACGTCATACTGAATGGAATAAGTTAGTGTTAGTGAAGTTAAGTGTTGAACAATTTTATTTGAAGCCGAGAATCCAGAACAATATGACATCATTTAAATCAGCAATTTAGGTTAAGAAAAAAATACATGCTAAGGGGAGGAGGGGAAGTTAGGTTTTCAGGGATAGTGTTGTAAATTCTGATTTGTCTTGCATGGTTTATTGTGTAGAATTGTTATGGAAATTTGAAGCAGGTGTTCATTTAATGGTGTGGCAAAACATTAAGATACAATTGGATTTCTAATTGAGTGCTTTCAAGAGACTAAAAAGAGATATCTGTACTGACCATCTAAGGGACACATTTCCTAAAAGTCTTACCAAATAAAATTGTTGGTAATTGCATGTTGCACAGGATGAAGGATGTTTTGCACTAATTGCAAGGCTGAGGGCTGAAGGCCCAAGCCTTGAACTCATCTTCGAACTGCACAGCAAATCTTCAATTTGGCTGTAAAAGGAATTTGGCTTAAAAACGGGAAGGCAATTGCATGTGTGAAGCAAGTGAAATGCACAGTTTTGTTGATATTCCACTTATAAGGTACAGAAATGCAATCTAATTTAGAGGTGTCTTTGAGATCCAAGCACAGAATATGCAAGTTTTATGAATTTTTATGCGAGTGTTTTCATAATTCATTTGATTATTCGTACCAGCTCAAAAAATGGTAAATCCTAGTAGGTTACTTGTAAATTTTGGCATTTGCCATTATGTGGTGGTGTAAACTGAAAGTGTTTTAAATGCTGCAATTTTACCAAAACAAAAACCCTAAAACAAGGGTGACATCAGATTCTTTTTTCAGTTATAGTTCAGAAACATTTTTATGGTAAAATATTTTCAGTTCTTTTTTTAATTTCAGTATCTTTATAATTCTTCTTCTGGCTTAGGTTGCTCAGGACTTCAACTTATGTCACTGCAGTGCCTCTTACGAGGAAGTCCTAGAGTTCAAGTCTCAATAGTGGCAGGATTTTGACCCTAGCTTGATATCTAGGTTGAATTCAGCCACATTCTGGATGAGGCGTCTGGTGGTCAGCTGCTCTGATTTCCGTGGTTTCTCCGATCAATACCGGGTGAATGCTGGAGCAGTTCTCTTTCAAGTGGGCCACGGACCATGTGTGTTCTTTCTTTCCGCTTCCTTGTCCTTTTTTCACCCCTTACTTTTACACACTTACGTGCACCGCACTAGCACATGTCAGGAGCTTGGAGCTTGGCTTAGGCATTGCCCTGCTGGTGGGAGATATCTGTATTGAGAAAAATCTGACAAGCCTATGTGCAAGTTGGCACCAGATCTCATCATTAAACACGGGAAGATCAGTGCCAGTTTCCTGTGATCTGTGATAAAAAGCATGCACCTGCACTTGCAGTGAGAGCTGCCATTCCTGAAAATTCTCATCAATCAATCAAGCAAGCAAGCAACCAACCAACCATTCATAATTCTAGAGATTTAGTTAATAATGCTTTGTGATATGTGGTGAAAACTAAGTTTTTAGAAAGAAAATAACACTGTCCTGTATCATCCCCTTGTTTTAGTTTTACTTCAGACACACTCATATTCATATAACTGTTTGGTATACTAATTACACATGTATATTTAATTTGCATGAATGAGGATTTTTATATAGGAAAATAATAAACTAGATTGAAAAGGTCTTTTTTTATTAATCAAAGTTTTCAATAACTGGTTGCTGAATCTCTTCACCAACAATAAACCTGCCTTTTTATTCCTTTCAGGTTCATAGCAACTTTGAAATTTTAACTTTTAAAATCTTTATCAGGCTCAGTTAGAATATAAACATTTATTTACTTGTTTAAAAGATGAAGAAATTTTACATTAATGATAATTGCTCCAACATACGAAGCCACTCGTACAAACAGTTGAACATTTTACTGCCTTTCTTATACTGGGTGAGTTTAAAATGCAACCCACAACAGGCATAGCGAATTGCACTGACAACCACGTTTGAGAGGGTTGGATCATGGCTGGCGATTTCAAGCAGGTAAACTGTCGGGAAGTACACTTAATCTCCTCTCCGCTAATGTCACTTGGAGGAGGACAGGTGACCATTGTGGCCATGAGTTCAAAGAGAAAGGCACGCTCCTCCTTGTTTGGCATCAGAAGAAAAGTTCACAATAAATAAGTTCCAGAAATTAACATGTCTTATATTTGCTTTTAAATATATATGTTAATAAATTATAAATTCATGGTTATTGTTGTTGTTGTTATTATTATTATTATTATTATTATTATTATTATTACTACTACTACTACTACTACTACTACTACTACTGAAATGTTACTTTAAAAATAAAAGTAGTTTTGAAAGAGTGGGGTCAGTAGTCAGTGAATAATAATCACTAATGAAATTGTCAGTGAAAAATAGTAACTGGTTAATGATTCATCAAAGCTTTGCTCTTCGCCCCATTTATTTAACCTTAACGATAAATGTTTTGGAAATTCCCTGTAAACAAAAATAAGAAAACCAGTTTAGTAATCATTAAAGGAGAAAACAAAATTATTTGTAATGAAGAAAAATTGTCGGAAGCAAGCAAACCTCTCAAAAAATTTTCAAAATGCTCTCCATTTGCCAACAAATGAGCATTAACTCACTTGAGAACATTTGCTGCCACCCGCAATATAATTTCAATCGCTTCCTTGAGGTTTCTTTGGAGTTCTTTGACATTAGCAGGCTTGTTTGCATTAACTTTACCTTTGATGCATCTCCAAAGATAAAAATCTGGTGGTGAAAAATCAGGTGAACGAAGAGCCCACAAACGTCATTAAATTATTGTGATCCCAAACAACTCTTCCAGAAATTGCTTTGTCGACTTGGCAGTATATGATATCACCCCAACCTGCTGAAGCCAACAATTTCTCTCGTCCCTTTCAAGAAGGGATACAAAATTTCTTGATGTATTCTTATTTGTAATCCGTTACTGTTGCTTTTAAAAAGAACGGATCAATTATTCTGCAACGAGAAATGGCACACCATACTCCAATCTTATTTGAATGCAATGGACTCTCGTAGTTTTTGGTGGTCTCCCAGTACCCCAGAGTCTATTGTTTTGCTGGTATATCCATCCAGATGAAACAAAGCCTCATCACCAAAAGTACTTGCCTTTAAGACCTTTGCTAACAAATCGTCGTAGCCAATTACAATAATTCATGCGAGCAGTCCGATCGGGAACCTTAATCTTTTGAGATGTACACTGTTTCAATGCACGAGTTTCACTTTTGTTGTGGCAAGTGTGCACTTCCATAAGAAAGATTACGTTGTTGCTGACACTTTCTTAATGATGTTTTCAGGGAAGTTGAAAACGCATCACTAACTTCCTCTAGTTTTCACTGCATGAGCACTGTTTCTTGGCGGCACCCCCTGTCTCATGATAGCACTTCACTAACCAAAATATGTACTCTTGTTTGGAATAGACTCGGATGATTTTTTTTCTCCGTAAGGTACCGGATCCTCTTTGAAAGAATGCATTTCAAAATACTCCTCCACCACAAATCTGCTTTGCTCTATTCTCAGACACAGCATAAGTAAACTTCAAAACTGTGAATGAAAACCCAACTTGTTTTGCTTTGAGCAGGTATGACTCAGACCATAGGAAGGAGGCGATTGAAGGGACTGTCTCAGAAATGAAGTCCAAGAATCTGACCCAGAAGGAGCGTTGCAATACTTTCACTTTTCTCTCGGTGCTCAAACAGGAGGGTTGCCTTTTAAACTGATCATGCGGTTTTTGTAGATGGCTATTAAAATTATTTCTTTTAACTTTAGCCCTTCCTTAAATTTTTGGTGTCCTGGATTCCTGTGATTTGTATTGAGGCTAGTGTTGCAGTAAACATTGCTTTTGGACATTTGTTCTTCACTCTTATCTTCGATAGTTCATTTTGGGATTGAATCTGACAGAGGTTTTCCTGAGTGACAAGCTGAGTGACTGTAACTTCTTTCACAACCCAAAGTAGGTCATCAAGATTGTAATTGCGCCTATCTGGCGGTCTGAAACATTTCTTTTATCTTCATGCTATTCTCCAATGTCATCTTACTGCTGAAGTTTTTTCACATAAATGATGCCAGGCTCGACTGCTTGAATAATTTACATATAACCAATGCACGTTCATTGATAGAAATTATTACTACAATGACGTTTGCATGTTACAAGTATGATTATCAACTTCCCTGAACTCTGGAGAAAACAATATTTGCAGAACAGAAATAGCAAAACATTTACTCTCATTATTGGACACCATATACAAGAAAAATAAACAAAGGAAAAGGGCTCAATGATTTCAAGAAATATAAAGCCACCCTACTCTGTAGAATGAGCTTGTGCAATTTGGAGATAAGTATTTCTAACAGTGAAATGACGCTACTGATTAATTATTCACAGAAAGCATGATGTTCAAAATCACCACTCGTGTCGGATGTTTCCACATTTTTTGATACATAAATTGCAGCTTATACCAATTGTAGTTGGTCAATATCCTTTTATATTTTGTTAAATTTAAGTAAAAAATTGTTTAAGTCCCTTAAGTAAATAAGAATGGTTGCGGGCCGTTTTATAGCTAGCCGAAGAACTTCGCAAATTGTTTCAAAAATGCATATTCTTTATGAGGTGTATCATAGCATATTATGAAACATATGAAAGTACAATATTAATTTTTGACATCATTGATTCAAAGGACTAAGTATGTCATTCTGTTTTGGTTCTGCATGCACCCAGGAGTTCTTCGAATCCATTTCCCAGTGACTTGTGTTGAGCCATGTTATAGGGCTTATGCACTACCTCAAAAATAGGAAGAGGGAGTAGGGAGGCATCATATAGGAAGTGATTTACTCTTTAGGATGTGGCCCCAGGGTGTGCCAGTGTAGCCCAATAAAGTTCCCTTTGGTGCCGAAGAAGGACCGTGAGAAGTAAAGAAATAAACAAATGAATTGCGTGATGGCCAGGTTGGGGAAAAGGGGAAAGATGAACTGACTATAAGTAAATTAATTATCAAAAGAACAATTAGTAGTTAAATAGTGGGGTTTCTTTTCTAATTTATCTTGATTACATTTGATTTAATTGTTATTTCTTCTATGTGTATTGTAAAAACTGTGTTTTATTTCAGGATGTCCCTCCAGAAGAAGAGACTTTGGCATCAACTTTAAAAGCAGTTGTAGGTGCTTTGATTGAGAGTTCTGGTGAAGAAAAGGCAGGTTTATTTGTCCGTGATTTTATTGTGACTCAGCTTGTAGAGAAAGATGTGAATGATATATGGCATCCTGAGGATCCATTTACCACACTAACTGACATAATGAGAAGAGATGGACGAGGGATTCCAGAGCCTCGACTAATTAATGAAACTGGAAGAAACACCATCCTGTCGACATATGAAGTTGGTGTGTACTCTGATAAGCAGTTCCTTGGTTCTGGTAAGAGAATCTTTGATTTAATGATGAACAATGAGTTTTAGTTAGCTGGTAATTATTCCTGCGTATCTTGGCTGAGAGACATGAAAATTCCTCTAGGAAAGGAATGGTCAATGTAGCCAAATTACTGCTGATTACTCATGTTTCTCATTATTTATTCCTATGCTAAAGGTAAATCACAAAACAATCTAATAGATATACAAAAAATACAGTTGTCGTTGGATATCAGTACTGCAAGAATTTTGAATGCATTTTTGAGGTTGTATGATGTCTACAAATTGGAATTTTCAGCTTTTGCATGTACATCTTAACTATGCTAATACAAGTATAACAGTCAATTTCTGTCAGTTCACCAATTCAAATATTTATGAAACTTACATCAAAATACTATTTTTTGGATCTTACCAATATGAAAATAATTGTATTTGTCTTTGATGTGTCACTTCTTACAAACTTGCACATCCATTTTTGTTCTCCAAAAATCTATTCTGAAAATAACTACAGTCCAATTTCTTAGATATTGAATGCAGAAATAGTAACAGTTTATAATATTGATTATCCTATTGCAATTTGATTATCTCTTGTTGCAGAGATATGAGAAACTGATTTTTCATGTTTTATTTTTTTCTCTGCTTCTATTACATGCTTTAAAAAATGCAGAGATGGCGAAAAATAGTTGAATTGGAAGGTATTTTTGTCAACCAATTTTGATGCCAAATTCATGTAGAAAAAAATAAATACATTTTTGAAATTTATTTTTGACGTGATAGCGTTGGAGTAGTCTCAGTTTTTTCTCCTAGAATGTGCTTATAATATTCTATAACATATAGTTTTTCAGATTTTAAAAAAATGTAGACGATAGTGAAAAATAAATAAAATCATTTATCAGATTTAATTTAATCACGGCAATTTAATTTAATCACAGCATTTAAACTCCAAATCTTATTGGTGTTACGTCGATTATGTACCATACTGAATCGGAATAGCCTTACTGGAAAGAGATGGGTAGCCTCTTCTCCGACTTCAGCAACTGCCAGTACCAGTTTGCGTCATAATATTAGCGGGAATTTTAAATGCAAAAATTATCACAAGTCATTTAAAAAATATAAACAAGTGAGCACTTTTTAAAAATTATACATCTTTTAATTCAATTATCACTTTGTGTTATATTTGGTTGGTGACCGTTGATTGGCATAATTGTCAAATTATGCCAATTATGAACTGTTTCTGAACACTTCTTGGTCTCTGCAACATCATGGCCGACGTCTGGTTTCGCTTTTCAAATGAAGAGGCCACATGGTTTGTGACGGAAAGTGGTGCTGCGTACAACGGGCAAAAATCGGTGCACCGGAGGATCCCGCCCGTCTCTTTCCACCATGGGAAACATAATTAATGGGAACGGAAGCGGCACCCTGAGATGCTTTTCCGACATAGCTGCGATCATTTATTATTTGACACACGCTCGTTACTTGGCGAAAATAGAACAGAAATTTTGAAATAAAAATTGCTAATTAATGAACGCGTGATTTCATTTATTTAAGAAGATAGTGATAGTGATTAATTCTCTATGATCTAATGCTCAATGATGAATAAAATCTACAACCGAGTAATTTAATTTACATTTTAAACATAAATACACCTGAAACCGAGTAATTTGATTTATATTAGAAACACACAAATCTAAAAACATTGGGTGTGATGATTTTATTTCGATAATATAAATACTTTTCACATAAAACAAATAATTCACAGCAAAAAGTTGCAAATCATCCAAAATTTTAATATCAATTGCTTTAACATTGGTGAAAAAATTCCAATTACATTTTGGCGCGAATTTCAAATTTTTAAACTGATAAAATTGGTTTTAATTATTTTTCATTGTCGTTCACATTGTTTAAAAATTTGGAAAAAAGTTATATAATGTTTTAAGACACATTTTAAGAGGGAGAACTGAAACGCTACTCCAACGTGATCATATCGAAAATAAATTTCAAAAATATATATTTTATTCTATATGAATTTGGGGTCAAAATTGTTTGACAAATATACCTTTGAATTCAACTATTTTTTTCCGTCTCTGCATTTTTTTTCCAATCTGCTACATGCAATAGAAACTGAGAAATAAAACATGAAAACCCATTTCTCATTGTATCGCTGCAACAGATTGCCCTAGGAGGCTGATTTTTTTGTAAATACATGGCAATTGTATTCTCTTTCATATGAGCATTGCGATTATTGATTTGGTTTGGGGGACTTTTCACCGCCCTATTCGGACATATCCTTTATTGATTGATCTTTGTCTTTGAATAGTGTCAAGAACGCTTAAAAGAATGATGGTGGTATCATGTTCCTTGAAAACAGATTTTTTGAAAATTTAAAGAGTGCAATTTTAGGGGCGTCTTCCTTCAACTATAAAATTGACGATAGAGATATTTTTCCGTAAGATGTTTTTCCAAAATATGTTCCTTAAATACGGATCTTAAAATAAGTTCATGTTCAAGTTTTCGAAAATATGCGTAGTTTCCGTGTAATTTTGCGCAAAGTATAGGCATTTTTTTTTTTTTTCAAAACTGCTTCAATTTTTTTTCTTTAAATTTTCTCTTCATATGTAATAACAGGCAGCCAAAAATGCGGTTCTAGTCCCATTTTCGGCTATTGTTCCATTTTTTCAAAAACGCCAAAAAGTGAACATTTAAAAACTACAAAATTGGAGATAGTAATTTTTGCTTTCAACAAAGTCTGTTATAAAAAATCCGTTCTGTAGAAAGGTCAGGTACTATTTTTTTTAAAAAAATAATGGATGATTTCGCTTAATTAGTGTCTGAAATTTATGCTATTTCTAAAGAAAATGTTTTCTCAAAATCTGCACGATTTTTTTATTAAAGTTTCTCCTCGTATGTAACAACGTATGGTAAATAAACTAGTGTGCTATAGAATCGCACACACTTTCACGCACTAGTTTTCTAATCTCTTCAGTCTGGACTAGCTTTTCGGTTAGGCCTTATTCTCTTCTCAACTGCCTTCTTTTGTCGCCCAAAGGACATTTTTTTTTTATTTTCTCAAATTTTCGTCTCCCTAATGCTAGAACTGAAACAATCATTTCTTTAAGACTATTATGGAAGTGTTGGGCCTGTTTCTGACCGGGATGGCAGAGGTAGTTAAATGACATGTACGGATTCAACACTTCGGAGCAAAAGGTCGCCGGTTCGAAAAATGCACGCAGGGATTACAATTCGTTACTTATTTCTCATGAATGTGTAGTTGCAGAAAACTATTGAGAGTTTGAGAAACTTTATTGGAAATCATTTGAAGCACTTCTATTCACGAATACAATCAATACAGGTAAATAAACCGGACGTGTCTGTATGTGCTTTTCGAATTTGCAACTTTTAAACATATTTTCTTATTTGATTTCTAAAATGTATGTCACATCAAATCAATTATTGTCTTTCTGTGCCAATCTTTGTCTTTCTAAACCAATGAATATCAACATATGTAAATTTATTATAAAGACTACCCTCGGGACCAACTTAGTTTTTCTTTTACTTTTTTCTTTTTAATGGTTTGCTAAACTTCAATTTTTAGTTAAAAGCATCATTGAAAAAGTTGTTCATTGAAACAAAAATAGTGTATCAGACAAATTATCTACAACTCCATGGAAATCAGTTAGAGCTGTGTTGCAATACTTATATCAAATGTATCCTTCAAACAATGTTGAGAGGCAAAGGTGCATGGTAAGGTTGCCACAGCTGCCATTATACGAAATAGGAGTGCATATGTGGGAGTAAAAAAAAAAAATATTAATAGTTATCTTGTACTTTTGAATTATATGGTTTTATATTTTTAGGGTGATAGTTCAAGTGTTCATAGAACTGAAGGAGCTGTATAATAATATTATCAGTAACGTGAGAAATCATGAACTTTTAAATGTAGATGTAAAAATTATGAACTGATATACCCCCACTAATTCAATCTGATTATTCTTAGATACTTCTCTTGGCCAAGCTGCTGTACCTACATGATATATCAGTCATAGGAGGTGATGTGTGTATCAGTCACATACTTTATTAAACAAAAACATTATGCAACATGGTAACACAGAGAATAATTTTTATCTCACTCCCAACAGTGTCTCTTACTATTAACAATTTGCAATTACAAGTTTCATTAATATAGTGTATTATTATTATTATTACAGTAAATCTTTCTTAGCATGAACTCTAATTTTGCCGTAACACTAACAAAACTTAGTTCCCGGCAAGGGTTTACGGTAATATGTACATTTGTGTTATTGGATTATTATAAATGCTGGGATAACACGAATTTTTATAACACAAACTCTGCTTATTTCACTCTATTGGAATTTGTGTTAATGAGGTTTTCTGTATTATTATTATTATTATTATTATTATTATTATTATTATTATTATTATTATTATTTGTAAAAACTTCACTCTATTGGAATTTGTGTTAATGAGGTTTTCTGTATTATTATTATTATTATTATTATTATTATTATTATTATTATTATTATTATTATTATTATTATTATTTGTAAAAACCCATTAATGTGCTTATTGGTAAAATGTACATGACAATTGTTGAGTAATGGAGTTTACATAATTACATTGTTACATAACATTGATATTGGACTGTGAAGATATCAATATCCTCATACACACTAAATGTAAAATCATTAATGTATGACACTGTGTTGTACAAAGTGCTTTGTTGGGTACAGTTTCATTTGTGTAAGTCTTTTTAAATACCACTCGTGCATTTGAATGGATGTTTCGATAGGTCAGATATTTCCAGTTAAATTCCACAACACACATGGTATTTCCTATGATAACTCTCTTAATGTGAACTAGAGGGACTTTTTTCGTGGGTAAAATAATTGTGTTCTATTCTAACTTTTAGATAACATAAGGAAATCTTAAATTTAAATGTCCAAGAATGCTTAAAATACATCTCTAATTGCAAATGATTTATCAAGTGCACTGAAGACCCTGACTTTTCAATTTCAGGATGTGGAGAGACAATTGAAGTAGCAAAACAACTGGCAGCACACAATGCATTGCGAAGATTGTTTAAGACCACTGAAAATATGTTACCATTCTCCTTTAGGATGAATCCATTTGCAGAACATGTGAAGCCTAGTATTGAACATTGTAATATATCTGAGTGGAAATCAAAAAATGTTAATTGTTGAAATATTTAAAATAAAATTCATTTGTAATTCCATCTTTTCTCTTTATTTTTGTGAGTTTATTGGTGCATGAATAGGATTCAAATTTTGGAAGAAATTTATATTGTGTTATAAAATTTAGATCTTTATTTCATCTGCTCTGAGGATAAAATTGTCAAAAAATTAAAGAATACTACCTCACATCTTATGAGCTATTCAGTTTTGATCTTTCCATCACTCAATGAATTCTTGTCATTTCATTTTTGTCACGCATATATTGGAACAAGACTTTCTTATTAAAGAGAACTAGCTTCAGATCCAGCAATCTTGAGTTTTCATGATTTTACAACAGAGGTCTCATTTGGCCAGTATCCATTAGATTTTAGCGAAATGTTAAAAGTTTAAAAGATTATTTAGATGAATAAGTTCATATGTCCTTCTACAGTTTAGCAGTAAACCATGTTAGAATTGTAAGATCAATATTTTAAATGTAGAAATTGCTGAGCTTGATGAAACTGCTGGAAAATTTTTTGATTTTATCTTTCAGAATACATGGAGTTTGTTGACTTTGAAGCTATGAAAAATAAACATTTCAAATTTTCATATGTACAGGATGACTTCGATTGTCACTTTTTTACTTGTTCATAATGCTACAATGACTTTCAGATGTTATATGTGATTTACAATGTTTAATTGGCAAATTGTTGTACAGTAGAACCTCCTTTATTCAGGACTTCTTTGGTAAGGATATTTATTAAATGAATGAAATTTAAAAAGAAGTCGGTAAGAATCTAAACTACATTCTGAGGATGATTGAGTTGGAAATGATTTTCTTGTGATCACAGAAAGTGTAAGAGATCAGGAAAGAACTACGAAATAAAACACAATACATGATAATTTCTGCAAAACATGACTCCCAACCATTGGCTTCTACACAGTGGGATCGTGGTCACCTCCGAAAAAGTCGACAAATGCTATGGCATGCCCAAACTTCGTAGTGCCTCTCAAGCAAATATGCTAGTAGGGGGATTTGAAAAATAGGTAGCACAAACTGGAATTAGCTACGCATCTACATTGACAGCTTTATGTGCTCCAGCCAAGCGGGCTTTAGTTTCGACCCGTCTACATCCTGCACTGCCCGCTCGTCCTGTCCTGATCAATCCTGCCCCACGTTACGCGGCAACTCTCAGCAACGAATCCCAAGTGAAGCCCGGGTGGATTGGGAGTTGCATTTCACTGAACTGACATCTCGTTTTGCAGCGCCAACTAGTGGAGAGTTACTATAAAACTAATGACATAAAAACCTTCTCCATGAAAAAACTCATAGATGTGCCATCTTTCATTGGAATCGGAATTTATTGCTCTTTGATAGTCCTCTATATATATATACACATATATATATATATATATATATATATATATATATATATATATATATGATCCTGTGCGAGCAATACAGGAATATAACCGGTCTTCAATGGCTTTCGGACGCATCTAATCGAGCTGCCGTGTGGATTTGTGGAAATAGTCCTGTCCAGGAAGTTATGCAAGTCCCAGCGGATGGATTCACCTGGATCAAGGGGTTCGGTATATATTTTTACACTGTTTATGCCGCATCCAGTGCGTCGCTTGAGTTCAAGGCGTTACTCGATTATTGGATGATACGAGAGAACGAAGGCCTCTTATTACTGCTGGAGAGTAATGTACGGGCCACTGAGTGGGGCAGCAGGGTAACGAACCAACGTGGGATGGCTCTCCTAGATAGCCTTGTCCGTTTAGACGTCTACCTCTGCAACACAGGTAACAGCCCGACCTTTGCCATGAATGGTCGCAGCTCCTTGGTTGACGTGACATTTGCATATGATAGCCTTGCTAGACGGATTACGGCGTGAGAGGTTAGTGATCATTATACACATACCATCCACAAAGCTATGTATATGAAGTCAGGGAGAAGTGTGGGGTAAGTTCTGCAAGGAATAGAAGAAGAGCCACTTGGAACCGAAGGACGTTCGATCGCGATTCTTTCGCTGCCATGATGGAGGGCAACGTTATGCTGGACGGAAATTATGAGGATACAGTGGGAACTGTAATGAACCGGTCTTTGACGCTTGTGATGCGTCAATGACGAAAGGCCTCGGTGTACTGGTGTATTGACGAGATCGCGGAACTTTGCAGAGAATGCCACCGCACACACAGGTTGGCGCAACGCGGGTGGGGTCGCCAAAATGATGACACTCTCAAGGAGAATCACATAGCCGCCTGAAGAACTTTCACAAACGCTATTAAGATCACAAGGATTGCTGCTGGAAAGAACTAAGCAACGAGGTGGATTCTGACCCATGGGGGTCATCCGAATAAGGTGGTAACAGCCAGAATCAAGGCTCTGTCCAGGCCACCCCCGACTGCCCAGTCTTGGAGAAGATAGTTGCTACCCTGTTTCCTCATCAGAGGGATGTGTTGCCGCCTATGTTTCCGCTTGAAGCTCTACACGAGTCTCCGGCGGTTTCATTAGATGAACTGTCAAAGGCTTGTGATAAGGTTCAAGATTGCAAAGTCCCCGGCTTGGATGGGGTGCCAAATGTCGCTCTTAAGACCCGGCCAGATCTATTCATAGAAGCATACAATGCGTGCGAGAGGGGAGAAGCAACAACGGCTGGTCCTCCTTCCGAAGGGCGATAAGCCACCGAACGACCCGTCAGTATATCGGCCTAAATGTTTCCTGGACGCTGCTGGCAAGGTGTATGAGCGGATCATCTGCAAACGGATTGAAGCCTACACGGAGGGACCACACGGACTGTCTGATAATCAGTATGGCTTCAGGAAGGCGAGATCCACAGTGAATGTAATTAGGGTCGTCATCGACATCGCACCCAAGGCCTTTGAGGGCAAACGATGGCGAAGAGACGCAAAGAAGTATTGCGCTATTGTAACCCCCAACGTCAGGAACGCATTTAATACGGCAAGGTGGAGTTCCATACTTGTTGCGTTAAAAAAACTGGGAGATAATAATTTTATTACATAATAAAAATAGTCAGAAGCTACTTTGAGGACACGACTGTACTGTACAAAACAGACCGGAGTAAAGATCTATGGTATCTCGGGTGGAATATTATGTATGACTCCGTTTTGAAGCTCCCGCTGCCAGAAGGCGCTAAGGCTATTGGATTTGCTGATGATGGTGGTAGTGGTCGGCAAATACACTGAAGAGTACACGAATTTGCCAACCAGGCTTTGGATGCGATCCGGCGGTGGCTAATGTCGGCGGGGCTCCAGATGGCCGAGCATAAAGCGGAGACTGCCTTGGTGACAGGTAGAAAAGTGAAAGAGGGTATTACTCTCAATGTTGGAGGTAGTAAAATAGCCTCCCAGCAGTTTCTAAGATACTTAGGAGTCCAGATTGACGCGGGACTGCATTGCGACGAGCACGAATTATACCTAACGTCGGGGGTCCACGGCCAAGTCCGGAGGCTACTGTCTAGCGTAGTTAACTCTACGCTGCTCTGCACAGAATTTGGGCTGATGCCTTTGGGATCCAGTCGTACGCTCGCGATGCGAAGTCAGTGTACAGAAGGTCCGCCTTGAGCCCGGGCGTTTCGCAGGGTTTCGTATGACGCTGTGTGTGTGATAGCCGACATGCCCCCTATAGATATGGCACAAAAAAGGGCCAGGCTATACAGACGTAAGTGGGAGCTACAAATAGCACTATGAAGGAAGAGGAGGTGACCAATGGCTCAGTGGCAAGGGCGATGGACATTTCGTCTTATTCTTGATATAGCGAAGTGGACCCAAAGGAAACACGGAGAAGTGGATCATTATTTGACCCAGCTGTTAACGAGGCACGGGTGCTACCGTGCATACCAACTCCGTTTCCGGTTGAATGATGACTCCTCATGCCTATCCTGTGATCTCTTGTTTGAAGAGTACGTGTTCTTTCACTGGTCACGCTTTGTTGAGGAGAGGGAAGAACTCCCCCGACTCCTCCTGCAGGTTGTGACACCTGATACCATCGTCACTAAGATGCTGGTGTCCCAAGAGATAGAGTGCAGTAGTCACCAATGCTGCAAAAGCTTTAAAGAAGCTTCGAGTAGAAGGACGATTTCGAAGGAGTATCCCGTGACATTGGCATAGAGCGATAAGCCGATTTGCCCCTCCCGTGCTGCTATGCCTGACGGTGGTTCCGCGGGAAGGGAATCGGAAGAATGGAGACGGGTTTTTAGTGGGTAGGCACAGGCTAGCTGTGAATCCTACGCGCGGCAGATTGCGGGCTCCGCAGTGCCTTTGGAAGGTTTTCTCCTGCCCTCGTAAAAAACCACTCCGGTTATGGAGACTTTCTGGGGACTAACATGTTCGGTTCCCAATATCTGATGATGTCAAAACTAAATAGAATGTTTCCTCAATGACTGATTTTATTAATATAGAGGTAAAGCAAAATACCTTAACAGCACGAACTGAAAATTTCAATGTATTTATTTGACATTAAAAATCAATTATTTTCAATTGTTTGCTAGTACATTTTTCATTAGATCCTTCTCCAGAGTTCGTGCTCCATTCTTGATTCCGCATTGTTCTGTATCTCTAAGTATCGTAATGCAGTATTGACACCTTTCAATGCCTTCTGCACTGTTGGAACACCGTTCCACATTCCGAAGGCCTTTTTACTCGCCTAATTATATGCAAGATCCAATTAAGTTCCAGGATTTATTTCCTAAGTTCACTATAGCCGACGTTCAGATTCAATATAACCGAATCTTCTTCTGCTCATTTGTAATGTAAGTGAAACTGGACCAGTGACAGTACCCACAGCTGTGGTACGGATTAATCCACCGATAGAACAAGAAACGCATAAAAGAATGGCGCAGGGGTCATTTTCGTTTAACTCTGAATTTTTGAAAATTGCAAATTTTGAAATATATTTTTAGATATATTGCGAGAAAGTATGTGCTGTTGTAACACCACTAGTTACAACATTTGTGATATGCATGGCTATGAAAGCAAATCGTACAACACTTATGCTAATTAAAATAAATGTGAGAAAAACATCATAGTGTAGAGCATTAGAATATCAGCTTGCATTTAATGTAAAGCAAAAAGATAACTACTGCGATTCGCCTTTTTTGCCCGAGTTGCTCAACAATGACGGATTTCTACGAGTATTTGTCAGAACAATGATGAAAACAAACATTCTATGAAGGCAACTTATATTGTTTACTTAAGAAACTTTCTACACAAGAACGTAAATAAGGACCAGAAAAATGTATAGTGCCTTTTTAAATTCCTATTTAACTCTGTTAAATGCCTATTTTACATTTATAAATGCCTAATTTGCCTATAAATGCCTATTTCTACAGTTTATAGTGCCTATAAATCTGCAGCTGAACCATTTCACACGGATGCGCTTCTGTGATTCTGTCGAAGTGTGAGATTCCCATCGAGATGCAACTTTCCTGACTCGAAGATATTCGTGCAGGATTTCGGAAACTGCCGGCAATCCAATCTGTAGGGATTATTCAATGTCCTTAAATGTCACACAATTGTTTTCGCGCACCAATTTTTCCACAGCGACGATGTTTTCTTCAGTCACTTCAGTCGTCGGACTCCCGCTCCTCTCTTCGACTTACTACAAAGTTCTGCCTATTCTGAATTCTTGAAACCACCGAAAAAATGTTGCAGGAGAAGGCGCAAGGTTCGCGAAGGCTCGCTGCAAACGATCAAGGTTTTCAGATTCGTTTAAATCAATTAAAATCATACAGAATCATTGCACGAAAGTACTCTCTTGTCGATTCCATTTCGACAACAATTGAATGCCGCGACAACAAAGGTATACCTCTTAGCAACTGCGATTAGCCGAGCAAGATCAAACTTTCACGCATTACTCAAAAAAGGACACTGCGGTCGACTCTGTTCTAAAAAAAGTAGTAATAGACCGCAACAACGGTGTAAGATATATATTTCTTACACCGTGATCGCAACACTCTGAGGTCCGGGTTCGATACCCGTCGAATCTCATGTGAAATTTGTTCAAAGAAAAAACAAAACAAGTTTGGCTGCTTCACAAGGGCTAGTCCAACTCCTGTGAAGTATCCTAAACCCTACCCCTAGCCATATTCCTTCCCAATTCTGGCGGCTAGGTAGTGACGCAGGAGCGCGTACGTGGAGTTGCTACCTGGCGGTCCTTTTGACAACTGACTGCGACGTGACCTGACATAACCTAAAGTTAATTGAGGATTACTCTCCAAGCGCGCAATATAATGGATGATTACTCCCCAGCGCAAAGCGCTCAACGCCCTTTAAGGGGCTTGGAGACGCGTTGCGTCAATTTGTAGACGCAACAAATTAAAAGCAACAACAGTATATCTCAAAACTTCCGTTTCGACCCTCGTACATTTTCCTTGACTCCCTGGTAATATAAACCTTATCTATTGAACTGTCACCCCCGCAATAATTTGGTGCTGGTGACACTAAAGAAGGCTTCACATGTTTAAAGCGAAGCTGGTTTTCCAATTCTGTCATGCATGGCATGTCACATACTATCCCTTCTGTGAGGCAAAACGAAGTTGTCAGAGCCTTAGCTCTGACGTGAAATGGCCCTGTGTGAGCGCAGGACGATTAAACTTACACTTGTTTTTTTTTAATGTGGCATCTGTGGGTAGTATATCCAAGATGGAAATCGACACGACGTTTTGCGTCATTCTCATCCTGCCGCTAGAGTTGCTTGAGCTGCAGCGCTGCTTGATACGGTCGCGATCATGCGACATCTTGCGGCAGGACCAAGAGAGGCGCAAAAAGTCGTGCCGAATTCCATCTTGGAGATACTACCCACAGATACCATATTGAAAAACCCAAGTATAAACACTCGAGTGATTATGAGTCTTGCAGCACTCTAGTTTTGACCAATCACAGTTGTACCCATGCAATTGTTTCACTTTCATTCTACTTCTTTACATTTGTTTTTGTTACAACATGGCTGAAAGTTGGTGAGTCTTCACAGTTGTGATGAAAAAGAAAAAAATTGACGTTTACCATTTTTAATAATCATTTTTCTGTATATTTATTATCGCAAAAATGTATTTGTGGCTCTTGTTAAATAATGCTAACATTTATGCAAAATAATGAACATATATCATTTGCCACCTTTTACAAAGATATTTTATTTTTGACAGAAGCTGTGGAACATGATTTTTCATTATTTTACATTATTAGTCTTTTAAAACTATAATTCGGAGATGTCTGTAGTAAAAACTGAAAAACAAAATCCACAGAAAACTCAAAAGTCTGTACATGTGAATTGTTTTATCTAATAGCTAAAATGATAAAATTGTCTTGATGATGAAAATTCTCGTGAATCACGAGGTTGATAAATTCTGCACATATAGTGACTAGTTTATATGTCATATTTAAATGTTGGTACATCAAACCATTGCCATTGTTTTGGCAAAGTTTCATCTAATTCGTAACGGAGGCATTTTGATGGTATGATCCTAAAACAAATAAAATAGCATCTGGTGATATATATTTCAAGCAATTTCAATTTTGAATGAAAATCAAGAAATATTTAATAAATGTTTGGAATGTTTGAAAGCAAATTAATATGTTAAACAAATTCAGCGGCGCAACCAAATTGTTTTAGAAGGTGTGATATGAAGGGTAGAGTCCAACTGATAGGATATTTTCTTATAAAGAATTTTTCATGTACGCTGAATTTAAAATGTATTTTTAGTTGTTGATCTAAAATTATTAATAATGCATTCAAATGAGTTATTTTTGTTCAACATTCATTCCTATAGGAATTTACTAAAAATTATGTATTTGAATTTGATTCTGAGGGATGAAGGTGTGAACCCCTTGAGCCCTCAACACTCTTGGGGATGCCACTAATCGAATTATATTTGTTTTGTAGCATATGCTTAAATAATTATTTTTTGTTCATTTAAAAAATGTTATTCTAACACAATTTTGAATAGTTGTGTAATCCTAGTGAAACTTATATGTATACTTACAATGAATTTCGTGCACATTTAATTATAGGATAGTCTTCTCGAAAACATTGTGTGTTGAGAGCATCAAAATAAGTAACTCCTACTGCTTTCGAGATTTCTGTATTTGCTTTCCTCAGGCAGTCTCTGAATTCACTGTCACAGTAACAATTTAAACTGAAAAGAAAAACAGAAATGTTATGTTTTCTTGCATTTGTGGAAAACAAATAAGTTTTATACTTATTTGTTATAAGTATTGTAATAAGTGTTCACTTTTTATTATTTCACATACTAGTTAAGGAGTATGCTTTTAAATGTTTAAGTGCCATGTTACAAATGAGTTATGAGACTAATTTATCACAAGCCAAATTGAGACTATTCCCTCCCCAAAATACATTCTGGATCCGCCTCTGAATGACCACGCCAAGAATTTGTTTTGAATTTTCTTAAAATATGTGCAGTTTTTTCCGAAAGCGTTGCGAGATGTGTCAGTTGTAATCGACCCACAATTCTTGAGTTTCCGGGATAGCAAGTGGACATATATATCAGGTACAATGTCCCCCATTGCCCTCATATCATTCAGTCTAATTTTTAAAAAGTACTTGCATAATTCTTATATATTTGGGTAAAGCTTTCTTAAATGACGAAATTTGTGTCTTTTTTAAGATTACACGCCATAGAAACTTCATAATCACAGAAAATGAAATGTGAGTACTTCAGACGTATTACTTACACATTCACTATAGCTGCACAGCTCAATATTGTCTATCTCTTTAGTGTTCTATAAACCGCGTATTTTTAAATAGTTTTTGTGAATTCAGAGTTGTGTCTATGCACGGTTCGAAAATCTCATGAATTGTCTACCTACGCGGAACAAATATTTTCCTGTTTCCACGAAAAAAAGCCCTTGACAAATCACCATCATCTTTATTTTATTCCCTTCAACGTAAGGAGAGAATGTATTGTAATCGTGCCCCGGAAAACGGCGAATTTTTTACAGAAAACCTCTTAATGCTGGGCTCTGGTAACGAAAACGTGGATAAATCGTGTTCCTAAATATAGCAAATTACTTCCTAACTGTAACCTTATGTAAACCATTTCTGTCTGTATCAAGGACCCCACAAAAAGTGGATTCTGACTGCATAGCGTGTTAGAGGAAGTAATTTACTATATAACGAATTAACAGAATTTTCAGAATCAGGGCTCCTCAATATGATTGTTTCTGCCGAAAAATTTCTTTACGTCTTTTGCCACAGCCTTTCTGCGGTTGCTTGAATGTCACTGTCGACGAACTGTCTTGAACCTCGTGTTTTAATCGAAGTTTAGGTCGTCATAAGGGATAATACAATGCTTTGACGTACAGTTCTGTGTTCCCCGTCCAAAGTTGGGATCAAGTTTGAAGCAATTTTCACCTTTACTACAATGACTTACAAGGTTCAAAAAGTTCTCACGGGCTCAGCTAGTAATTTTTCTGTTCTAATTATCCCTTTTCCTCAATTCGAAGTCTACATTGTGGAATAAGGTATCAGTGGATAGGACATGTTTTTACCTACAGCCAGTGGCGTACCTACCTATTAGGCTGCAAGGCGGAGACTACCCAACCATTTAATGAAAATTAAAAAAGTGTTCTCATTACTCCTGGCGTTCTCTGGATACCTCTGTGGCCTTCAGAGCTTTCAGCGCATGCGCAGTACGTGTGCGTGCGAGACGTCGATATGCTGTTATTACGGTCGGCCATTGTAAACACGTTAAATCACTTGTCATTATCTTATTTATTATAAAAATGGAAATATCTTTAAACGGCTCATCTGAGAGAAATGAACAAAAGAATGGGAAATAAATTAATTAGTAATTACACTAAATCGGTTGTTCACAAATTTGGTTCTATTTTTTTAAAATAAACCTTTTCCAGGTAGTAAAATAAGTATTTCAACATCATTAAGAAAACTGAACTGGTCCGAATTATCAACGGCCGCCTACTAAAACAATCGACAATTTTTCAAGAACCTCTCTTAAAGTATCATCTTACTTCCAGGTGTGTCTTGCTAGGAACACTGATTTTATTAGTTGGAGTACCTAAGTAGAAGTGGTAGTGGGAGTGGTAGTGGTAGTGATAGTGATAGTGGTAGTGGTAGTGGTAGAAGTAGTGGTAGTGGTAGTGGTGGTGGTGGTGGTGGTGGTGGTGGTGGTGGTGGTGGTGGTGGTGGTGGTGGTGGTGGTGGTGGTAGTAGTAGTAGCAATAAAGCCAGTCCGGATAGTCGAGATTGCTAAGGCAGTAGTGCCGTGGGGATCTCGGACAAAAGGATCGCGGGTTCGAGTCCCGCCTCGGGCATGGGTGTGTTTGTGTATGTCTGTGTGTGCCGTCCATTGGTCCCTCATTATCATCATTCCATCTTCCATCCCTCAGGACTAACAGATACCCTGGGTATAAAAATAGGATTCAGCCTAATGCTGATCCCCCTGATTAGTTACATGCCCGTGCAAGTGCATGTCCTGTATGGTCCAAGATGGCTTATTCTCGAGAAAAATAATAATAATAATAATAATAATAATAATAATAATAATAATAATAATAATAATAATAATTATTATTATTATTATAAAACGACAAATTAGACACAGTGTAATTTTTTGAGATACGGCAATTAATAAGTAAATTTGCTCTAGAGCCTACCCAGAAAAAATACCCAGATTAAATTAATAATTATTAAAATTTAAAATAAAAATAGGGGAACTATACACTTGTTCGTATGGGAACCCGTCGGCGCGGCTCAAAATTTGATTTCACCAGGCGAGCGATAGTGTGATGATAGCAGGCGAACACTCCGTGCCCCTTTGCCCGTCGTGGCTCGCGGGCGCGTGAGAAAGTTTCTCACTGGTTTACTGGCACATGTACTTAATATATTACTAATATGATACGCTATTCAAAACGAGATAAGATAGTACAGTATGCTCAATTCCGTAGGGTTTTATGTACTTGTATATTGGGCTCACAGCACGTTGGAAGATTCCCATATGAGTGTATCTGCCCGCAAGACCGTTGTGTTTTGCGGGAAGTATAAAATTAAGGCGCCAACAAATCCGAATTTTACAGTAAACCCTCGTTAGCAAGAAGTCGCTTAACACGAATTTCGCCGTAATGTGAACAAAACTTCAGTCCCGGAAAGGGATTACGGTAATAAGGGCATTTATAATACTCGGATAACACGATTTTTTATAACACGAACTCCAATTATTTCGCTCCATTGTAATTAGTGTTAATGAAGGTTTACTGTAATTATAGTTACAAAGAAAATGTTTCTTTTTCGTCGTAAATTTTCAGTTCTGAGGAGTAATAATTTCCAATTCAGAAGTACCACATTTTAGGGAATTTGTGTCGACTGCCTTCTACGTAAACGGTACAAAACATGTAGTGCAACATACGAGTACAACAAACTAGTTCAAACGGTCTCTTTCCCTTGTGTTTTATGAGTCTCTGAATAAATGTTACAAACTTCGAAAGCATGAATAAGGGGCCCAAAAAGACATTTTGCCTATAAACATTTGATGGCAAATTTCATATAACAAATTCATGTGCCTCTTTCTCACATGTAATATTTGCCTCTGATTGGTAGACTGCCCATTATTCACCGTTGTTTGGTGGGTACGAAATATTTTGTATCAGAACGTGACCTGCCTTACTAGCCTTACATCACTAGCTGGTCGCATGCGAATATTACGCTCTGTGTAAATCATTGTTTTAAAACTGGAAATAGCTTAAAATTGTATCCCAATTTCAAGTTAGAACCTGACCTGCACATTGAAGCATTGCAGACCCATCCGACGGATCTATTAACGCGTGAGTTTAATTTTACATAGACTTCTAGTTCTGCTCGTTTCTCTCCGCCCTGCTGCAGATTAGGAGTTATCAGCAGAACTAAATCTCCACTCAATTCATCGCTCCCTCGTACCCTCAAATAATGTAAATAGTGTTTGGTGTTAGAATAAGTTAGGATGTAAGGCAAAGTGAATTTAGTTTAGTTCGTAAGTATCTAGTTTGTAAGCGCAGCTGTAAATGATGACTGTAAATAGCATTTAAGAATAAATATGAAATGTTCCTTCAAACGTTTCTCCAAATGTTTTCATAATCTTACTCACATGTTCACCGCATGTTCCCACACTAACTAATCTGGATGTAAAATCACAAATTTAATTTATTTTATTACGAAATACTTGTATAAACGTTACGGTGACTGTACAGAGTAGTGCCTCTTCTGACGGATAAAACTGATAAATCTGAATAGCCAATGTGTCAAGAACTGCGAACCCCCCAAAAATGTAATAGAAGAATCCCAAATATTTTTCAAAAATTGTAATCTTCAAAAAACATACAGTTTTAAATCGTTATATTAAAACTGAGAATAGCTTCACGCTGCCAGCTAAGTCTCAGCATTTCTGCCAATCCGTGCTACGGAGTGAAGGAACCATTAACAACAAATATAATAGAACATCCAAAAAGGTCTAATTTTGTAAATTACGATGTTGGAAACAACTGGTTTTAATGATCCAGAACGCGACGTTTCTGAGACATGAATGATAGTAAAGTGTGATGAGGCGTAATGTATATTGGGGGTACATATGCGCCCGATAAACCGAACATGTCACAATCTCCGATATTGTGTGTTTTTCGTCTTAAATATGATTGATGCATCCGTGGGGAATTTAATATTCATCAGTACTTCGCATACAGGATTTTGTGTCAATGGTTTCTTATGCAAGGGGAATAATCTGTCATCTTCCCATAGCTGTTGTGAATAGAGGGGAGTGTTGTACTTCCAGAGACCGTCAGCCTGACGGGGCAACAACCCCTCCCTTGCCATGAAGAGGAGTAAAGGCGGGGAACAGAAGACGGCGCGCTAGATGACGCAAAACGATGAGGAGAGGGCAGCTCTTCCCCTAGAGAGGGGGAAATTTAAAGCCCGAGAGGATAGCGGCTCGCCCTTTACTGATTTGTCGTTCATTTTGTTTACTCGAATTGTACTTGTGTTTAGCTGGTATAATTGTTTTTTCTCCCTCGGAATTTTGGTTTAACAATGCTATGTTTCATTGATCTTGATTTAAGGAGTTGGCTGGCAAATAAGGATTGTATATTTGTGTAGATGACCTCGTGTGAGAGGATTGCGAATAAAATTTCATTGAACATTCATTCATTGTTATGGAATGTGAATGTGATGCGTTGTGGAAAGTGGAATCCCTCAACTTGGCAAGGAGAGTGACTATTGCCTCACCTTGCTGGGGTACAACAGAGAAGATACACTTGACGATTAATTTAATATACAAAAATCATTGTTTGTTTGCTCGTATTTTATGCGCTGCCGTGCCGTTCATCCGATTGCGGTATAACTCTGTCAGCTTATTGCTTGCACTTGCGCGAAGAATATAGGCATAGTACAATTGTATATGTAGTAATTGTTTACAATAGTGCGTGTCATAGCAAACGCATGCTCAAACTTGAGGGAGAACGCTTTAGCAATAGGATACTTGGCAACCATACCCAAACCAGGACATAGAAAAAAACCCTACTCGCGAGAAAGCCTTTCATCTATTAAAATTTTTGCATAGCACAGCGTAAAACGTGATTAACAACTACGTGATCAATAGCATGTAAAGTGTAATACTTGCAATAGTAATTCTTGCGAAGCCTTGCCGTATTCGCTAGTATGTAATAATAATAATAATAATAATAATAATAATAATAATAATAATAATAATAATAATAATAATAATAAAATTTTGAAACCAGGTTGTCACGCTTGAAGTTTTTTTCATGAACAGTTTTTTTAAAGTAATAGTTTTTGTGTAATTTGTGCTTGAAATTAATGCAAGTTATTAAAAAACACAAAAATCGCTTTAAAGTTCTGCAATTTTTTTTACATGGCTAGAATAAGGAACGCTTAAAAGAATGGCACGGGTCTCATTTTTGTTGAACTCTCTATAGTTTCGAAAACTGCAAAAGTACCTAATACAAAAAGTCTGTGACGATGTAGCCCCACTAGTATTGTCTTCAAGAGTGAAAAAAAAAGAATCATCTTGAGAGTTAAAATGGATGTACACTTTTTAGAGTACACATCGCATTCACAAGAAAAAAATATTCGTACAGATTATAATTAAGTCACCACCCCAAGTGTAATTAGTGCATTAAATGAGTGCTTTGAAGTATTGTATTCACGAAATACCTATACTTCCAAGGAAAATTAACCGTTATAATTGAATTAAACCAAGTTAACATTTTGATCCCCGTTCCAAATTGAATGAGTAAATCCGACCTCTAGTAAAGCTGCATTGAAAAATTCCGGGATTGAAGAAGCAGAAAATACGTGATACCCCCGCCAAACAATTTTTTGTTCAAAACACAGACATATTTAGTGTTGCAGTTATTTCGATCGTGTGAAAAATCTCACGACGTGCACAAAGTCGCAGAATGCTAACATTTTCCAATAGGACTCTCTCTTCTTATTGCATTCTTATTAACTGTAATGAAAATAATTTGGTGAAGTATCTTCACGGTAAGCAGCAACAGTCAATTACCGTGTATAAGAAGCACTGTTATTAAGACCATGTTTACTTTCTCCCGCAAGAATAAGATCCGGGCATTTGTCATGCTGACGACAGCATTTGTCAGTTTCTTTTTCAATTCCTAAGTCGTCATCATTCACAGCATTGCTCCCAGCTCCACACCATTTAGTACCTGAAAAAGTATTAATATCAAACAAGATTAATAATCTAGGATGCATGTGAAACTTTATAAATTATTTCATGCGTGTGCTTAATATTCAATGATATGAGGAATTGAATAATATTTTTATTTTTGAATAAATAATTGCTTATAAACTTAATTAATCTTAGATCCTTTTTATTAAAAACAATCAGATTATAAAACTCTTATTATTAAATACATATTTTAAAGAAGTGTTTACACCATCCGTTTTATTTTACTTCTCACAACGTTTCGGATTTCAACTTTTAAATCCGTCTTCGGGTAATATATGGTACGTAGTGAACTATTACAACAATCACAAATGAACAACACTGATTATTGTCCGAATAATATTTCTGTCTACATGACAGCTAGCGGCTGACAGTGGAGGGGAGGTTCCGTTATCCAATCAGAGGCTTCAAATTCTAAAAATATCACTGCAGAGTTGATGATGCTTATTAAGAAAAAAGAAATCCTACAGCGTGAAATAACTGAAAGTTGGAAGAGCTCCATTATTACTTTCTCTTATACATACGTATATACAGAGTAACATACGTAGTGTAGAGAAAGTTATGTAATGCTACGGAAAATCGATTTCAAGATTTCAACGAAAATACACGTTTTAGGGGTCCCCTGATACCAAGAAAGTGTTTTCTTCAAAACGCCCGTCCGCCCGTCCGCCCGTCCGCCCGTCCGCCCGTCCGCCCGTCCGCCAGTCCGCCCGTCCGCTTGTCCGCCCAATTTTCACGGTTAACTCTGAATTTTCGAAAATTGCAAAAGTTTTAATTTTTTCGGCGTCTTCCTACAACTATAAAATTGAAGACAGAGATTTTTCCATCAAATAAAATTTGTTGCCTCATAAATAGTTCTTGCATTGAGGTCATGTACACGTTTTCGAAAATTTTAGTATTTGTACAATTGAACGTGCAATATTTGCAAAATTTTAAAAATTGCAAAAAACAAGATTTTCTCAAAAAAGCTCAAAATTTTTTCTTTAAATTTTTGGTAGGAATAGTCCCAAATGCAGTCTCTCTGATGACATAAATACCACTTTGCTCTATTCTTTGTTGTTGTTTTTTTTCAAAAATTACAAAAATGTAATTGGTTGACTTGTCTTTCACGCCAGTAATGTTCACATTGGAGGCAATTTCTTCACATTAATAGATTTATGAGTACATGTGATTTAAATAATGTCAAATAAAGTTTCTCGTGAACTCAACAGTTTTCTGTAAAAATGAGTTCTAAATTCCGCGTTTTCAGAAACGGTCGAACGCCATTTTCTCAACAATGGCTCCAAACTTTCTCTTCAAATTTTTCCAACGCACTGTTTAATATGTTGTAAATTTCATTTTCGTGTATTATTTTGTTTTTTCAAAAATTACTGATTAATACTTAAATGAGAAAATGTCAAAAAAACTCTGGTCTGAAAAGTGGAGGGTGGTATCGGGCAACTAAAGACATCATGGTTAAATAATTTTAATGGAGTTGTTATCCCAGCTATTGAGCAAAGATACGCTCTTTATTGAATTACATTGCATAATATAAAGAAACTAATAGTGCTACAACACGACTTACTTTCTCACATAATTTTTAAATTTGCAATTTCTGAAAATTCAGAGTGTTCAACAAAAACAAGCTCCGCACATTTATTGTCAACGTCCCTTCTATCCGTGGAAAAAATTTAAAGAAAAAGTTGGAGCGATTTTTGAAAAGAAATGTTAATTTTTTTATTGCTTATATTTTGTAGCAAATTACCCGAAAACTACTCATATTTCCGAAACATTTAACATGAACTTATTTAAAGATTCGTGTTTAAGGTACAGATTTCGTTGAGAAAAAATCTCGATATCTTCAATTTTATAGTTAAAGGAATACGCTCAAAAACATTGCACTTTTGCAATTTTCAAAAAAATTGGAATTTAAATAAACGGGAAATCTGCACGATTCTCTTAAGCGTCCTTTTCACTATTCGAAGTCAAAGTTTGATAAAAAAATTTGATGCCATTTTTTAGAAAATTTTGAAAATGTTTTTGAGTCTTCATATAAAGTACCCCCAAAAATCAAAATATCCGTTTTAAACTCCCAAAGGCTCGAGTTCAATCAGATTGACTGGAGAAAGTCAATTTTGAAGAAAATTTACTCAATGGTGTGGGCGCTAGAATTGACCATAGAAAGACAGACGCTTTGCCGTAAATCGATTTTTCGGTATCAAGGACTCACAAAACATGGATTCTGACTACACCAATCACACAAGAGTTGACATGACTTTTTTTTAAATGAACGATATTTTTTCTTAAATCTAGACATAAAAAAAGAGACGTGTTTTTTTTATTTGCCTGAAAATTGATTGTGTAGTTATGCGTATATTGAATTTTGGAATCTACGCGTACTTCACGAAATATGATCAATTGTTGCTCCGAACAAAGGTAATATAAAATTTCTGGTTTGCTTCATTTAATGTGTAGTTTATTCGTCGGTAATACATTTTTCAAAAAAAATATTTCATTTAAAAAATGTATGTTTTTTCAAAAAATGATATAAACTTGAGAAAAATGTGGAAAAAATATAGGTGGATTCTTTGTTCAATTTTCTGCAAAATACGTCAAGAAAAAAGTGCGCACTCCACACACACAGTTCTAAAAAATCAATTGTAAATATGAGGGCGCGCTCTGCCTACCCATGCACTAACGAATTGTATCCGGTCAGTCTTTGATCCAAGAGATGAAGAACTATAAAAAGAATGACCGTCAAGAATGACCGTCAGATTTCACTCTGCTCCCCGAATGGATGGGTGACAGCGAAACGAATTCACATTCGAGCCATTCCACGTCAAATCACACAGGAGTTGAGATTTTTTAATGTATGACTTTTTTATTAAATATAGACATCACAAATCGAGACACGTGTTTCTTTATTTACCTGAAAATTGATTTTTTTGTGTAGTTATGACTACATTAAATTTTGAAATTTGTGCGTACTTCGCAAAATATAATTGATTGATGCTCCGAATGTACTTAACATAAAAAGTCCTGGTTTCTTTCATTTAATACTTTGATAAGTGTATTTTTGATTCTCCTGTAAATTACTTTCTCAAAAAGTAAATATTTCATTAAAAAATTGTAATCATTTTTAAAAAATGACACTTTCTGTGTGAAATCGCTCAGATAAAAAAATTTGAAAAATATAGGCGTATTTCTTATTCAATTTTCTACAAAACACAATAAGAAAATAGTGGCCACTGAACACGTACAGATCTAAAAAAAATCTATTGTAAGTATGCGGGAGCGCGCTTCTTGCCCCTGCACTAACAAATTGTGTTCGATCAGTCTTTGGTACAAATGTCGAAGAACAATAAAAAGAATGACCTCTGCCTGATTAGGATTTCAAGAAATATTAGTAACTCATATGCTCACTCTGTCCCAGAAGGGATGGGCGACAGCGAAACGAATTTTACTGCAGAGTCCCTTTACGTCCAAAGGATGGGGTGCCCCTTGACCTTACTCGTGAAATACAACAGACTACTTGTCAAGGGACTTGAGTAAAAATTTCTGAACATCAGTCGCAATACGCATTTGATAAAGAGGAGAGTGCTGAAGTTTGTTCTGTGAATCGTGTGTATACTGTGCGACTCAAGTGGCGATCACTGTATGAGATACGACAGATGTTCCAATCAATTTAATCTTTTTGATCACGATATTAAGAAAAGAAAATATCCAAGTTGCGTAAACCACGATTTACTAATGAAACTTGATTTAGAGGAGTCATTAGATTGGCGAATTTGTGATTCATATCGGAAAAAGAGAGTCTGCTTCCAAAAATGCTTTTTGTTAGTGAAGAGAGCGTCGAGATCAGTGACTCCCGTGGCATTAACAAAAGTAGCGGAAAGTCCAGTGAAAATAGTGAAAACAGTGGAAATCAAAAAATGACAATTTAAGCTCTTTACATAGTTCGTAAAGTGTCTGCGAAATGAATATAGAGAAGGTAAAGAAGAGTTTAATTGCAATAGGAGAAACCCCCGTCAAGGAAAGAAACTTGTAACCAAAACGGTAACCCCATGAGAAATTTCAGACAGTACAAACTGCCGTCAGATCCTTCGACACTCCACTGTCACGACTGAAGATCCACAAAACACTCCGCGCCAGAGCTTGTGTGCATAGTGTTAGCGACAACGACCACATGTGAAGCGTAGAAGCTAGATTTCTAAGAATTTAACGCAATCGCACTATCTAAAAGAATTGTATTACATTGAAGCATACTCTTCAATACCAAATTGGCCATAAGGTTGAAAATGGCTTGGTTTAGCTAAGCAAAAACTAAACATACAGCATGTGTTTTCGGAGTGTCACAAGTGTGTTCTAAAAAAATCAGCTTTTAAAAAAGGTCACATACAATTTCTGAAAAAAGACGAGATATTTCGTCTAATTTGTGTCTGAAATTTATGCAATTATTTTCTCAAAAACCGTTCCAATTTTTTTCATTAAATTATTGTCTTCTCATACGTAACAAGGGAGGTAAAAAATATGGTGCTAATCCCATTAACGGTGAACTCTCTGTATTTTCGAATAAATAACTCTCTGTATTTTCGAAGTCGCATGTTGGAAATATTGAGTTGAGACAATTACATTTTTAAGCGTCCGCCCGAATCTGAGCCGTACGGCGCTCTGTAGCGCAATGGTATGGCTGACGGCAAGTTAACTTGAAGGACCTGAATTCGAGTCTCGGTGTGGAAAATAATTTATGCTGGTTGAAAACACTTTTGCATGTTTATGTGGTAGTATAAAATAGTGGAGCAGTTATTGCGAGAAATGCACAATATTGCGAGAAATGTACAATGTTGCGAGAAAGTATGTGCTATTGTATCACCACTAGTTTACCAAGTAAATATTTTTTTAAATGAAATTTTAACTGCACCTTTAAAATAAAATACGGTTATTGGTGTTAGTGTTAGCGTGATTCAGTCGAAAGATTTTGTTTCTTTCGATATTTATTCTGACAAGAGTGCTATGATTACATCGCATGAGAAAGGCGTTAACATTACTGTACCTGGGAAGATGAGAAAAGAATATTGTGTTCCATTTGAACCGTCCTTTGAGTCTCCAAAATAACCCGAAAGAGGATTGGAAACGCAGGCCCAAGAATATCGTAAAGCAGCCATCAAGAGGACGACCAGAAACAGAGATGCAGATTTCATGACTATATCCTGAGAGCAAACATTGACAAACATTAGTGGACGTTATAAAAAAGTAATTAAAGAGACACAATTCAAAGATTAGATCTATTTTAATGAAATTTTAAAAATAAGTTTATATAAAAGAATAAATGTTACAAATTTCTATAGTATCTATCTCGTGTAGCCCTCCTGTAGCACGCATCCCTCTGGAAATCGAAGAGGGTAAATGTTTGTTAGTGAACTTGAACTGGGAAATCTCAAAAAACAGCCAACCTGGATGGCCGAGGTGCCTAAGAGCGTATACCGACTCAGCGCTTCGGTCCGAAAAAGCGTGAGTTCGAGTCCCACCTTGGGAAGGTTGTTTGTCCTTTGCCTCTCAGGTATGTATTGTTGCGGAGGGCCTCGCGCTCTGCTGACCCCAGATCCGAGGAACCCGCAAGAGTGTTAGTGTCTAGTGTGGGGTCGAATATGCGGCCCATCGGAACATAAAGGGAAACCGACAGTCAGCTGGATAAGAGCCTTAGAAAAAATCGTATAAAACAAAATCACACGAGTGACATTTGCCCTTTATTTGTAAGCAACTCATCACGAATTGGTGCTACAGTTCATAATGAGTTTGGCCGATGTTATACGTGTGGCAACTATCACTTGTGTTTAACGTCGTTATATGAGAATTTCCGCCATAAGTTCTTTAGCAAAAAGGTATTATCTTCGACCCTAATGCATGATCTAGAATTTATTAACATATATTCTGAGACACCTGTTTTATTTATATATTGCGTGGTTAAACGGTCTCCAATTCACAATAGAAAATAGGATAAGAATTTTATACAAGACATGTGAATGTGTAAAAGAACGTGAAAGTTTGTGAAAAAATATTACAATCAAATAGGAATTTAAAAGCTCATCTTTTACCACACTTTCTTATTCTAATCTTTAAAAAAATATTTGAGAAATATACTATTTAAAAAACTTACACTTCAAATCCTTTTCGAGGAGAGACTTTCTGTAGACTGGCGTTTTTGCTGACCATCTGAACACTGACAATATCCCGTGCGATTTATGGTCGTTAAGTATTCCTTACTTTAAATTCAGCGAACTGCTCACTTATAACTTTCTTTTTACTTGTTAATTGTTGTCACGTCACGAGTACCTACTCTCTAATTTGGTTTCCGGTGCGTGTGGACAGGTATTTGGCACCCCGGAAGATAAAATTACCTATCTCTCCATTGTTCTTGTATCAGAATCCCATTTCCATTACTTTTTCGTTTCTATTATTTGTGATTAAGATAAAACCTTTATTTCTCTACGCTTTACGGCTACTACTGATCATCCCTCGGATTTTAAGGCAAGTACTTGCGTTTTTCTTTTCATATAGTTGTGTGACCTAATTGTAAATTTCGTAATTATATTTTTCTCGTTATTGTCTTTGCTGTTTTATGCAGAAATAACAAGAGATTTTTCGTTCTGCAAATTTAGTTACACTTTAGTAACAGTATTAAAGAAAGCCGATATCATTAGTTATACTAATTAGAAAAGCAATGTAATAGACTTTTTAACATCATATGTAACGATAAATATATTTATCGGTCACATGCGTCTTTAACCCCTGTTAACATGCAACCCTGCAGGTTTGTTAAGTGCAGTTCTACCTACCTGTATGTTAAAAAATTTAACATCCTTAGCAACGGGTTTTAACATCCTTAGCAACGTAAACAACCATCGATTCATTGCAATTCAAATGTTTGTTAAGGGAAAAACATGACGATGTACGACAAAACATCAGATTCAAACAATTCAGAAGTTATTCACATTGGTTTGGGGAATAATTATTCTTAATTGTAATATTATTAATAGTACAATTAGAAAAATGTATATTAGGTAAATTAACCTCATTTTACTCTCATTCCAACAATTTTTTTAAAATTATTTTTTTATTTTGCAATTTGTTTGTGAACAAACATTTGGCAAAATTACATAGATTTACATAAACAAATACATGAGAGGAGTAAAATCCCATGACCGTACTCCACCAATGATACATTATTAATACAAATTAACTATTAATTATAATTTCTGAAATGAATAATTTAAAGTCGATATGGAAGGTCTAGAGTATGATGGCGTTGAAGTCGTCTGGTGGAGTCACTATTGTCTAGTAAGTTGATGGCTAGAATATTCGGATGATTATGTAGTCTTTGTAGGTATTTGCACTGGTATTCTTGATTTCTTCTTTTATAGTTGGAATCTGTAAGTCTTTGTGTAATGTTGCATTCGTTACGTACCAGGGGGCATTTACAAATTTTCTTAAGGCTATAGACTGGAAGCGTTGTAATATTTCAATATTAGAATTTTGAGCTGTTCCCCAAAGTTGAATTCCATATGTCCATACTAGTTTTAATATTGCTTTATACACAATTACTTTGTTTGCGATGCTTAACGATGATTTTCTTCCAAGTAGCCAGTTTAACCTTCTAAGTTTTAGGTCTAATTGTTTCCTTTTCTTCTTTATATGTTTTTTCCATGTGAGTCTTCTGTCCAGAGTAAGTCCGAGATATTTTGCCGAGTCATTTTGAGGAATACATTGCGATCCCATTTTTATAGGTGAACACGTTTCTTGCTTCAGACTGAAGGTGACTTGGACAGACTTCTTGTCATTGATCTTGAGGCGCCAGCGTTTCTGCCACTTGTGGATGGATTGCAGATGTTCTTCTACGAGACGAGATGCTTCTGCTGGATCTTCATGTCGAGCTAAGATGGCTGTGTCGTCCGCGTAGGTTGCTGTCAATGCGTTTACAGATGATGGGATGTCGGTAGTATATAATGAATAAAGGAAAGGTGCAAGCACACTTCCTTGAGGCACTCCTGACTTTATAGGGATAAGTTTTGAAGTTTCACCGTTAAATTTTATTTGAAAATATCTCTCTGTAAGATACGATTTTAACAAGTGATAGTAAGGATACGGTAGATTTTTCTTAATTTTATACAATAGACCTGGGTGCCAAACCTTATCGAAAGCCTGGCTTACGTCTAGAAATACAGCAGAACAATATTCTTTATTTTCTAGCGATTCACTAATTTCGTTTACTACTCGATGAATTTGTTCTACAGTCGAATGCTGTTGTCTGAACCCAAACTGATGATGAGGTATTATTTCATTTTCTTGTAGAAGTGGATTTAAACGTGACAGAAGCAGTTTTTCAAAAACTTTTGATAATATTGGCAGTAGACTAATAGGTCTGTATGATACAACTTCATGTGTTGGTTTGCCGGGCTTAGGGATGACTATTACTTGAGCGATTTTCCATTGATCAGGGAAGTGTCCTAGTCTTAGGATGGCATTGAAGATGGAAGTAAGTAAGGCTATTAGTTTTCTTGGTAGATGGTGTAGAATTGTTGCTGAAATCATATCGTATCCGGGAGCTTTTTTAGTTGGTAAATTCTTGATTGTTGTTTCAACTTCTCGAGCATTTACGGGTTTGATTTGGGGAGGTAGTTGCAGTGGTGAATCTAAGAAGTTGTAAATTTCTTCCTCTTCTGTAGCAGATATTTGTGAAGGAAATGGTTGAAAGATGTTAGAGAAATGGGACGTGAAGCATTCAGTTTATTCCAACAAATGAAACTATTCCGGTAATGGTATTTACTGACGATGTGAAGGTGCCGCCACTGGAAGTCAACGCGCCAATTTCCTGACCGAACGTCATTTCTTTAGGTATCTTTAGGTTCAGGAAAATTATTTGCATCCAATTTTCCCAAACCTCGGTATACGAATATTGTTTATCTAGATATATCGCAAGCAGCACCCCACAATACCGTACTAACGTGCCGCAGCAACAGAATTCATGAGTTAACTATCGCACTAATATAAATTTTCGCATACTTTGTGTGATTTTATGGTGACCGATAAAATGCTGAACATACCACGATATGTTACAGTTATTACTGCCTCCTCCAAATTAAAAATCTCGGCTCCACTCGCTATGCCTCGATTTTTAACTTTTGGCCTCGGCAGTAATAACACTCATAACATTTCTAGGTTTGATAATAGCTTTAGACATATACTGTTACGTTAGAATAGGCCTATGAAATATAAAAATGTACACTGTAACTGTAAGGTAAACGACTGGTGGATAATACATAGAAGGAACTTGAAAAACAACGTGGTGCACTGCAAAAAAAAGTTCAAGAAAATATCTTAGGATATACAATCGAAAAATTAATAATTTTTCAGATAAAGAGTTTAAAGTGGTTGGACTCTGCTAAATGGAAACGAATTCTTTACATTTTATTGGTTCTTTTCAGAATGCCCTTGGGACCTTTTGAAATTGTTTAAATTTTTAAAACCTTTTTTTCTTTAAATTTTCTTCTCGTATATTTCACAGGACGGTAAAATGTAGTGCTGGTGCTATTTTCGGAGAATCCCCGTATTTTCAAATACTGCAAAAAAGTAACATTGCAGAAGTGCAGAATCGAAGGTAGAAATGTATGCCTAAAAAAAATTGTTAAAAAAATCAGATCGTTAAAAAAGTCATGTTCAAGCTTTTAAATAATACTGGTATATCTGGCAGACCAATTAAAATTTAAAATTTCAGCTCCATCTGAGCCAACACACTATCCATACAATCCAAATTCAATTCCAGATATACTGGACATAATCATCAAAAAACATTTTAATTTACCAATTTTCCAAACAGTAATACCGGAATTAGATTCAGACCATAATCGGGTAATAATTACCTTTCAACCTAATGACATAGCTGATTATTCTCCGCTTCCTACTAAGATTAATTGGTATAAATTTAAAGAATTGATCAATATAAATTACAAATACCCAATTTCTCTTAAATCAAAAAATGACATTGACCTGGAAATACACAATTTAACAAATCACATTAATTCAACCATCAAAAAAGTTTCTACATTTATACCTCGACCTTTCAATTCTTCATTAATAATACCTAGAAATATTAAAAATTTAATAAAAAGTAAACACAATTTAAGGAGATACTGGCAAACAAATCGTAGACCTGATATCAAAAGGAAAATTAATAAACTATCCAGAATTATCAAAGCACGACTAGATCAATTAAGATATGATAATTTCAGGGACTTCATAAAACAAATTCACCCTTCATCTCGGCACTTATGGACCACAATCAAAAGACTTAAAAACCAAAAAACAAGTATTCCACAACTCACATATGGGTCGACAACAGCAAACACAGACAACGAAAAATCCAACTTAAAAGCAAAACATTTCGAAAACTCATTTACTAATAACCCAGTTGTTAACCAGAATTTCAAAGAGGAAATAGAAAATATTATTAATCTTCAGACTCATTCTACCCAAACCAGAATAAAATATATTTCGCCTTCAGAAGTAAAACACGAAATTAGAAAAACCAAAACCAAAAAAGCCTCAGGATACGATAACATCTCAAACAAAGCTCTCAAGGAATTGAGTATGAATGTTATTGCTGGAATAACTGCGATTTACAACGCGGCATTAAGAATAGGCTACTTCCCTAAAGCTTGTAAAATCGCCACAATCTTACCCTTTTGCAAACCCAACAAAAATCATAAGAATCCAGAAAACTACAGACCAATAAGTCTGCTCCCAGGTCTCTCAAAACTGTTTGAAAAACTAATTCTGAAAAGACTTCAAGAATTTGTAGCAGAAAATAATATAATCCCTCCATCACAATTCGGTTTTCGACAAAATTATTCTACCACCCATCAACTTCTAAGAATTACTGAATTCATAGCTAATAGTTTCCATAAAAATCAATACACTGCAGCTATCTTCATAGACATCTCAAAAGCTTTCGACAGAGTATGGCATCATGGCTTATTATACAAATTAAAACAAAAAGACACCCCGGACTACCTTTTCAACATAATCAAAAGTTTCCTCAATGACAGAGAATTCAGGGTTAAAGTAAACCTTGCCAACTCAAACCTTCACAAAATTTCAGCAGGAATACCGCAAGGATCACCTCTATCGCCAACCCTATTTAACATCTTCATATAAGATATACCATTTCTAATTAATTCTCAAATAGCCCTTTATGCAGACGATATCGCACTTTTTGCCAAACATAATGTCTTACAAACAGCCATCAATTACCTTCAGGGTGATCTTAATCTATTCACAGACTGGGCAGATCAGTGGAATATCAAAATCAACCAGAGTAAAACACAAGCAAAAATTTTTTCACTACGACAAATAAACCCACACACACAACTAAAAATAAATAATATTCCTATTAAGTGGGTGGATAATTCTCAACCTATTAAATATCTAGGTGTTCTTCTTGATACCAAACTCAAATGGAATAAACATTTGCAATCTACAATCAACAAAACTAAAGCAAAAATGGTACAACTCTATCCAATAATCAATAAAAAATCTAATCTGCATTTAAATACTGGAAAATTAATTTATACATCGATTATACGACCAACGCTTACTTATGCTTGTCCAATTTGGAGAAATACCGTCAAAACTAACCTGAATAACTTACAAAGTACACAAAACAAAATCCTACGAAAAATAGTAAAAGCACCATGGTTCATTTCAAACACGCAAATTCATGACGAATTGCAAATCCCGAACATAACAGACTTCATAACAAAACAAGCCCAAAATTTTTCGATCTACTTCCAACTGCAATAAGTGCCAAAGATTTCAATCTAGGTCAAACCGGAGAGCTAGCTCTTCGAATAAAATCAAAATTTCCAAGAGACTGGTTTCATCCCCCATAAATGAATATTGGGTGAACAGATCAAAATTATAACTACATATTTCAAATTCCCCAAATATAATTTTCTATTATCTGTCCTAAAAATCTCTATTAAAACTGAATTTCTTAGTTATCCGACGGGAACCGCAGTTAGGTTATAACCAAATGTTAAGGATCTGGTAAAAATTAACTCCTCTGAAAAACATGTATTGTTGAACAGATAGAAATAAACTAAAAAAAAAATACTGGTAGGGTTCACGTAAACTATGAATTAATTGAATTTATAAAAAGAAATTTCTCAAAAACGGCTTGAAAATTTGTCTTTAATTTTGTTCCACGAATAGAGCAAATGATGCTTAAAAATGGCCCAGTTTTGATGTACTTTCTGAACATTTGAAAATTGTGAAATTAACAAAATTGGGAGATACCGTTATATTTTAAGCGGTGGGAAAAGCTAGCATCCCCGAGCGTGGTGTAGCTGGTGCGTGGTGTAGCTGTAAATAAAGTGCTTCATTTGTTGCCGGGCAATTTGAGATCGAATCTCGGCGCGGAGAAAAAAAATATTTGCTGGTTGGAAACACTTTTGCAGGTTCGTGTAGTAATATTGCGTAGCTGTTACAGATAGTGCGAGAAAGTATGTGCTGCTGCAGAAATACTTGTTTCCTTTTAGCTTATTTAGAATTAGCTTGGCAAGAAGAAGGTTCTACGTTTAAATGAGGATCACATTTCCACACTAAATAAAATTCGTAAGGAAACTATGTGCACTTCAATAGTTAATTTGATTTGTTTTGTTTGCCATCAAAAACAGCAAAAAACTATGACGAATGTTGTAAATCATAACCTGCGATCGTTATCTTAAGTTCGAGAATCTCTACCCCACCCTTGTACTATACACAATTAAGTAATCAATAAAGATAGTATACCGAAAGGTGTTGATAACAATAGAAAACTAGACATTTTCATTCTCGCGTTACAGAAAACTTATTTTCATCGGCAAATGAACTACAGATTTAATTTTGTCACTTGATTTTTTATTTGAATCGCTTTCATTATAACAACCCGCACCACCGGCCCTTTCTACCACAGCTAGCAAAAGGAGAACTGAACAAAACGTGCGTATAGTGAAGGTAAATTGCGGCAGAAGGAAAACAAGGGATCATCTCAGCATTTGCTGTGATGGATCAAGGGATTCTGGACGAAAACTCTGATTGCAGCACTGATTTAGAGAACGAATTTCCAAATGAAATATCAAAAATTGATTTTTCGTGACTGTACACGAAATAATGTATTTATGTATTTCACAAGTTCTTTTCTTGTGAGTTTCAATCTCGTATTTGTTCTTTTTTAACAATTATAAGAAACTTCATGTTCATGATTTTGTTATTCTTTCGTTTTATTTTTTCATTCTTTTATCTTTCCTTTCTTAAGAACATTTAAAACGAAAGAAATTTTGAAACGATTGGAATTATAGTTTTAATGTGTTGCTGAGATTAAGATTTTTTAAAAAATGTAATTATACCACAATTCCTGTTATAATCTAACTAAATAACACTTTCGTGTGCAAATTCAGAGATTTGCACTCGACTCGTGAATTTAACGATAAATTCTCTGTTTTTTGTGGTATTACATGTGATAACACTAGTCACTATTACGATAACAAACATTACAATTTCGGAAACGAACCACTCTAGCAGACAAGACCTAATTGCCAGGACATATCACTGAAAGTGAAATACACAGAAATATCTCTACAAGGCCAATTTTGATAAAACAAAATAATCGCATAACGAAATTATTCTCTAAAGAAAAAATTATGGTGGTACAACAACAATTAATTTTCCGCGTTACTTCTCACTTTGAAATTATCGAAAATTCAGAGAGTTCAAAGAAAATTAGATCTGCCCCATTATTTTAAGCGTTCTTCAATGCTATCGAAGGACAAAGTTTAATGAAATAAAAAATTAAAATTTCCTTTTCAGACTTGCGGGGCCTCGAATGTTTTTCAAGTCGATCGGGGATTATCGATTTACAAGAAAACCTTTTGAATGGTTTAGGCACTAGTGTTAACCACAGACAGACGTTTTGCATTCAATTGATTTTTCAGCATCGACGATCTACAAACATGGATTCTGACTATACAATTTTCTGTATGCTACATGAAATAGCATACACTTCCCACTTAAAGTCGTGGTAACTAAGTAAATCCTAGGCACTTTGGGAAGTCAATCCTAGGCTCTGGGTTCCTTGGACTTTCACACGGGACCAAGAAGTTCCTTTTCTGCATTTACTACGAGCAATGCTATACTGCTCCATCATAATTTTCAAATTGTGTGTAGAGCTCCATTATCAACTTGGTTAAGGCGTCTTGAATCCCTTTCCTAGACAGATCCCACTGAATCGCCGCGCGAGGAAGTGTCAAATGCTTTGGATTTATCCAGCACAGCGCCGGCACCGCCCTCTGCTTTGTTCATGTCACTGACAGCTTAGTGAAGAATTTGAACATTGGGAAAACAGCCAGGTACAGGGATAAACCTTTTTTAGCGTAGATTGAACTTCACCACGGATCGAATGCGTTTGTTCATAATGCCCCAAAAGATACTGCATAGCAGAGAACTAATCTTGATGTGGTGATAGTAAGTGACAAACCTATTATCCTTACCCTCTTTTGGTATGAGGATGGTGCGAATCGCTTTCCATCCAGGCAGCACAAAGCCACTGTATAAACTTTGGGTGTACTGTAGGGAAAATATTTCAATTTTTGCTCCTGAGTATATGTGGCTAACTTTTATCATATCTGGTCCTGGAGCCGTGGCATTTTTCATCTCAGTCCGACAACTTTTAATTTTGCAACTTGCATCGCGAATAGAATTGTCTCTGGGTCCATTTCAGGTGTCGACATTTTATACCCCTCTCTTAATTCGGAAAGCCGAATCGGGGACGCGTTACCCCAGATGAATTTGTACAGGTAATTAACCTCATCCTTGTTAAGGGGCTGTAGTTCGACACTAGTACGGTCCATGTCCGTATTAATGCATTTTGCCAAAAGCGGTGTATCATTATTCAAAGGGTCCTGCGCCCCAGCATAAGAGTAGCGCTTCCTAGCGTGTTTCCTTCAATGTCTACGGGGCCTTTTAGGACTGGTGGATACAGAGGAGCTGCCCAAAATCTCTTCTAACTTGGCATACGTCTCATTGTATTGGTCCTGGGAATGAATATACCTTTTGAGTTCATTTCCCACCTCAACGTGTCCTTGATCTACATTAGTTTGAGAAGTACCCCAGGTTCCTATGCAAGTTGAAGTGTTTTCCTTCCAGTTAAACTTGGCATTTAGTGGGTCCCTGTTAAGACAAGTTTCTGTAGTTACGTCTCCGTACGTCATAGCAGCTGGTCTATAAACGTTTCGTCCCGACCTAGGCGACCAGTGGACGGGCCATGTCAATAGCAGATAAAACAGAATCAAAGAGAACAGGCTCCTGATTCATCTCCCAAAATTACTCAAAACTTTTTCACACTGTGAAAAAAAGTATTTGCCATGATTTAAAGATCAAATTTTGAGCAAAAGGAACGTTTTTACAGAAGAAATTAGAGGTGTTATAGAATGGCACAGACTTTCTCGTAGTAATATTTTCTAATTTCCGTGAGTCGGACTGGTGCTGTGCAGTCTTTCCCCTCCTTCTTGCCTGCTGCCATCTATCGCCGCCCTAAGATAATTTTTTAACATTTTCTCAACATTTGGTCTAAATAGTAGAACCGAAATATTAATTTGAGAATATTAAAGAAGAGCAAAACTTTTCCAATGGATAGAACTAATTGCACTGTTTAACGTGACGTAAGTTTCATTTTGGTGTATTTTTTTGTTGTTGTTTTTTCAGAAGTTGCTGTGTACCACAGCAAGTGTGCCCCGAGGATCGGGGAGGCAGTGTAGTTGCGGCCCACTGTGGCCGCTGCAGGGTTGCGCCGCGGGGCGCGACCAGGGTAGGAATGAGTAGTTCCGAATGACACCACCAAGAGCAGGGCGAGCGACGGCGCTTTCCCGTGGGCACCGGAACGCGTCGGCAAAGCGGTCTCCGAAGGAGCACCTCCCCTCGATTTCCCGCCACGGAGGGGACAAGTGAGAGACTCGCCCCGGTGCCTCGGGACGTATATAAGGGCCCCGGGCCGGGGCGGTAGACAGTGACCGTTTAGGAAGCTGATAGAGTGTCTAGTGTGAGTAGATAGTTCTTGTTAACGTGTGCGTGCTACGGTAGTGATTCTCCAGCGGACTGTAAATTTGCTTCGAATAGGTACATCTCCTGGAACTTTGTTTTTTGACCTGGCTGGATTTTGGATTGCCTTTGTATTTTGATCTGAACTAGATTTTTGGATTGTGGTTTGGCTATAATAAAATTGTTTATGAAAGAACTGTTGTCTTTCACCTTGATTTCCTTGTACACAACAGAAATTATCCAAAAATTTAGTTGTTTTGAAATATCTCTTACGGCGTTTATATGCACATTTCCATAGTTTTGTATACATTATTAAATTTGTGAGTGGAAGTGCTTCAAATGACTTCAAATGAAGTTTTTCGAAAACTCAATAGATTCCTGTGAAAAAGAGCTTCAAATTTCCCATTTACAGTAATGCTTAGTTGCCATTTCTTTAAAAACGGCTACAAATTTTTCAATGAAAATTTCTATTTAGGTCGCGTTTCTACTTTTCATTAATATTCTTGAAGTAATAGTCTGTCCGTCCGTCTGTCTGTCTGTCCGTCTGTCCGTCCGTCTGTGAACACTACTAGCGCATAAACCACACGTACATTTTTTTCAAATTGAAAAATCTCCTGTCCATCTGGCTCTTGTTGAAGCTTTGAAATTTTTGGAAAGCATCCTTTAAAATTTGAGAGTACTTTACATAATGCCCCAGGGACATTTTCAAAATTTTGTTCATTTGAAATCATTAAAGCACATTCACTAACAAATACCAAAACATCTACAAATCGATGGAAATGTGCATATTAATGAGGTGAGACATATTTCATTAAAAATTAAATTTGTGTAATTTAAAAATAAAACAAAAAAAGAATACACCAAAATTAACTTTGTCATATTAAACAGTGCAATTAGCACCAACCGTTGGAAAAGTTTGGAGAAACAATTTGGAGCCATTTTTGAGAAAATGTCATTTGAGCGTTTCTGAAATTGCGAAATTTTGAGTTCATTTTTACAAAAAAAATTAAGTTTTTAAGAAATTTTATGCGCCATTATTTAAAGCACATGTAGTACATATTAACGACTTGTGAGACGTCTCAAAAATTATATTGTTATATTAAAAAAAACAAGAACAAAGTAATATGGGGTTTATGTCATCTTATAAAGTGCATTTAGCACTACCCATACCATAAATTTAAAGAAATAATTTGGAGCTGTTTTTGAGAAAACCTTGTTTCTGTTATTTTTTAAAATTGCAAATATTGCACGCAATATTGCGCGAAAACTACAAAAATTATCAAAAATATCTACATGACCTTATTTAAAGAACTGATTATGAGCAACAAATTTCATTAGAAGGCAAAATCTCTATCTTTAATTTTGTAGTTGCAGGCAAATGCCGGAAATAATTCAAACTTTTTCTTATGTTTTACATTTATTTATAGTCAATTACAAAGGCATTCTTGATCGTGGCCAAAATACTTAAATTATTTATTATAACAGAGAGAAAAGGTGTTGAAAAGTAATATATTATTTTTATTTCTAATACGCATTAGGTCTTAATACTATTATATCACGTATGAGTATATCACATATTTTTAACCTGTTTTGCTGTCAATTTGCAATGAAATTTACCGTCGTGGCAACAGGTTGTACAGCAGCTATTGTGGTTTATGTTGATATCACAAGAGGTCTTCAGATTAGTTAAAGAACTGCGATAATTCCATACTTACTAGGCTTAAACGCCTTGTTTTGTCGTGAGGGACTTGTAATTGCAAAACTTACGAGCCTGTCATCACAAAGGATTGTAATTGGTTCGTATGACCACGAATTATTTCATATTTTCATTTTATTATCCTAAATACATTTGCCTTTTTACTTTATCTTATACGTACGTAATACGTATTACGCTTATACGGAGAAATGTACATAGCATAGAGAAAGTTATGTAATGCTGCACGAAAATTTTTTCATTGTAACGTTGTATAAAATTTTAGTTGGAAAGCCCACCAAAGCGGACGTTCTATGAACCATCGAAACAGGTTCTCAAGGCCTCATCAACCTCTGTAGATATTCTAGGCTAGGGGATGCACTATCAGAACCAAACGTAGCACTCATTATGATCCTCTTCAGGGTGCAAGTGGTGACATATCTTAAAGACTGACCCTAGAGGTCTGCATTCTCCGCGATTTTTACCGGCGCTCGTTCGCCTCTCTCTCGAAACCGCGCGCTCGACCGTCCTTCGCAGCCGGTTGGGGACTCTCCGGCGCCGGTGACAAGCCGAGACCGCCGAGACCGCCGAGACCGCCGAGACCGCCGAGACCGCCGAGACCGCCGAGACCGCCGAGACCGCCGAGACCGCCGAGACCGCCGAGACCGCCGAGACCGCCGAGACCGCCGAGACCGCCGAGACCGCCGAGACCGCCGAGACCGCCGAGACCGCCGAGACCGCCGAGACCGCCGAGACCGCCGAGACCGCCGAGACCGCCGAGACGGGACGCCGAGACCGCCTCCGGCCGAGACCGCCGAGACCGCCGAGACCGCCGAGACCGCCGAGACCGCCGAGACCGCCGAGACCGCCGAGACCGCCGAGACCGCCGAGACCGCCGAGACCGCCGAGACCGCCGAGACCGCCGAGACCGCCGAGACCGCCGAGACCGCCGAGACCGCCGAGACCGCCGAGACCGCCGAGACCGCCGAGAGACCGCCGAGACCGCCGAGACCGCCGAGACCGCCGAGACCGAGCCGAGACCGCCGAGACCGCCGAGACCGCCGAGACCGCCGAGACCGCCGAGACCGCCGAGACCGCCGAGACCGCCGGGACCGCCGAGACCGCCGAGACCGCCGAGACCGCCGAGACCGCCGAGACCGCCGAGACCGCCGAGACCGCCGAGACCGCCGAGACCGCCGAGACCGCCGAGGCCGCCGAGACCGCCGAGACCGCCGAGACCGCCGAGACCGCCGAGACCGCCGAGACCGCCGAGACCGCCGAGACCGCCGAGACCGCCGAGACCGCCGAGACCGCCGAGACCGCCGAGACCGCCGAGACCGCCGAGACCGCCGAGACCGCCGAGACCTGGTCGGTTGTCGATAACCGGCGGACCCCGTTCCATCGAACTGCGCCTTGCAAGACTCGGCCGCCACTTCGGAGAAAATATCGGATGCTATTTTCAGGAAAAGTAAGGAGTATTGATTGGCTTAAAAAATTAACGACCAATAATTTCCATTTTACAAAACTGAATTTATTAACGAAACGTAAATAATTTTTTTAAGTATATAATATGTCAAAAATTCCACTTGTGAATTCAAAGAAAGGGTATTCACGTGTTCGAGATAAATTCTTTTCTTTGTAATGACTAGACATCAGATATTTAGGAAATTGCCTGCTTTATTCTAATGAACATTTGTAGAGGCTTTTGGTATAAATGCAAGAATAATGAAATATTAACAATTCTGACTAATATTTGTTTTGCTTACATTCATGGAAATGTATTTTAAGGCATATTTAATTTTCTAAGCTTTTTTTCTTGAAATGTATTTCTATTTTCTTCTAGTCTTGGTTAAAAATTTATGTTTAGGTCATTTCGACTTTTGCTAATCCTAGTCGATACGTATCAAATCACTATTTTTTGTCTAGTTCTACACAGAGGATGTTATTTGTGTTTGAATTTCATATTCTATATTTTTAGAGATCAAGAGCTCGCTTTTTTCTCACATCTTCACACAAAGAAAAGAAGCGGTAGATCGTAGGTGACCGGTGGGTCATGGGCGATCGCTGCGTCAGATTCGCGATGCAAACATATTACTCGCTTGCTAAGGGGCAAGTTGATAACCTCGACTTCCGACATTGACATCTCACTGTCCCGGATGTTCATCCAAGAAAGTAATGGAAGGAAAGGAATGCTCTGTTAATTCAAAGAATTACATGTTAGATCTCTTTCGTATGCCAGTTATGAACATTTAAGGCAATAATTTTTGTCATTTTTAGGCTTACACTAAATAAGAATATTTGGCATTTTCCCATAACCCAAGAATATTATAAAATCGTTAATTTCCCCTCTTTTTTATGGTATACATACAAATATTCTACTTAATTCAGATACAAGTGCAATGAAATATATTAGTGCATTTCCCTTCCAATTTTGTATTTTTGTTTACTTTTCCTGCTTATGACGACAAGACGTTTTCACGCAAGGAAAAATAGTACCCACCTCAGTTTTGTTTATATGCGTTTTTATTATGTACCCAGGAAATTGCGAACAAATGCTCATTGTGTTTAATAAATATGCCTTATATTAGGATTTGTAAGAAACCTAAATAACATTACAATTGGTACGAAACGAAATATTTTTCCTTAATCAATATTTTTGTGCTTTTATATATTATTCCGGAATCTAAAGTTTCTGCCTCATATATTATTTTCTTTGCTTATTTAAAAATATAGTGCAGGTCCTTATTTACATTATTAGAGAATCCAATTAATAAACCTTCTTTTTCAACATTGTTTAAGAACGTACTATGACAAAAGAATTGCAGGGCTTGATTTTTGGCGGAACGCAGCGGAACGGTGTTCTGGTGCCTCGGGAATAATTATGAACTTATATTATACATAAATAAATAGGGAGCGTATTTTGATGACCATAAGCCTAAATCACCAAAAATTGTCAATAAAATGCTCTTAAAATGTTTTTAAACTGCCCTAAAAGCAAAGAAAAATGACGTAAAAAATTTGTTGAAAACCATGTCAGATGAAGAACTCAAGCTCTTTGATAGATTACTGATGTAATTGAGACTTGTCCTTTCATTCAAGTGAACTCACCTTGAAACTTTTGGTTTGGACTGGACCAGGAAATAACAAAATAAATGTCTGAAGTGAAAATTTCATTGTTCTAAAGGGAAAAGAAAAATAATGACATTTCATTAAAATCCGCCCCCTATAAATAACTATTTCTATTAAATTAATAATTAATTTTGCGGGCGCGTTCCGGGACCTAAATTTTTAAAAATGAACACTGGTAAATTGTATACCTTAAATAGTATTGATTGTAAGAATAGTAAATAGAACTGATTGTAAAAAATTGATTTTAAATTTCTTTTCAGCTACTTTTTTTGCCTTTCATTCTTTCAAAAATTGTATTGTTTTGTCTCTTTAATTTTTTTTCAATTAATCGATAAATTGTTACTTTTCAACCAATTAATGCTTTAATTGAATTTGTATTTTCTTTCGATTATAATTAATAATTACAATTAATTGAAAGAGTTTTGCGATCACTATACGCGGCCATTTTAAATCCCGTACATTCGTTGAGCCGCGGGGCTATCGAAGGGACGAAAGGAAGTGGAGACCAACCTTAAAGACTGAACCACTACCCATGCTTTCAAATACGCCCTCTGAGAGAGGTCTGGAGGCGTCTCAATCGGAACCTAATGTTGTGAAAGGCATTCTTTTCTTCGAAGGGACACAAGGAAGTGGAGACTTACCTTAAAGACTGACCCACTTCCCAAGCTTTAAAATACGCCTTTTGAGGCGCCTTTGGGAGGCGTATTGCTCGTATGTATTTGCAGATAGTATTTTGTTCTTGAGTATATTCATTGTTGTGCAAAGGTTACAAAATATTGTGCGTTTTTTAACATTTCTCTGGTGGATATTGGGGAGAGTATTTTTTCGCAATAGAGTAACGGTGTGAGTACATGGTTACAACTTGTTGAGTTTTCTAAACATCTTAAGCAGTAGCGTAGCTCAGTTTTGGAATGCATCAGTGCTGAAAGTCGAAATGAGGCCCCTATCTGCACTAAATGTGAAATTATAAGTTTTGTACATGTTGGAAGAATATGACTGGTGCAAAGGAGAAAATAAGCATGGGGTGCGATTTGTTTTATTTTTTGCCGACATCTGCCCGCGGGGGATGTTATAAAGGACCCCTATTGCCGTGCAGTTTTGTTACTTTATAACAGAAAATAATTCTCATAGGTACTACCACGAGTGCTTCGGAAATTGTCGATAAATCTCCAACTCGCGAAGCGAGGAGGGGATTTATCTGAGAATTTCCAACGCACGAGTAGTTTTTAATAAGGCTATTCCACGAATGTAATTATGTCCAACAGAGTCCCAAAGTCGCTCCAACTATTGAAAATAACTAAAAGATATGTTAAAATCAAAGAGGTTATGTTACAGTAGATACGCGGATTATTGGACATCGACATAGCGATCGATGTATACCGCCTCCTAAGGTAGTCGAGTTTCAGTTAATGATTGGACAGTAGGGATAAGCGGTAAGAAAAATTGGATAGAAAAGTGATAAACTTTTTGAGTTACACTGCCATGATTGGGGTATTTTGTATGTATATTTAAGCCATATTGTTTTTAATTTCGTGAGTGTAATAGTCAAATTAATTTCTTTTGTAATCAATGAGATATTGATTACACCTATCAATGGCCGTGTCATATTAGGTCATATTAGGGCTGACACCCCCAATCAGCATTGACCTCCTTCAAAATTCCATCGACCCCTAGGAGGTTGATATCGACCTCATTTGGAATCCCTGGCCTACATAAATCTAGTCATCCACCGCCTTTTTTGTTCGCTACTGGTAGTACGATCAAGTAAAGTCCCATAGTCTCCAGATGACACTATGTACAGACATAGTCTTTGTAAAACCACCCATAAAGACAAATACTATAACCCTCACGTAATCTTCTTAATTTTACTTCCACTACACACAAGATGCTGAAGCCCTGTTACCACCATCTCTCGTCTTCACATCTCACCACACTCCGATTGAGTCTATACTGTAGTCCAGTGTCCATGTATCGTAATTTCAGCATGATGAGACTGTCACGTTCTGATTTATGTGTACCCCCATCATCAATTTAAATGATCTTGTTTCGATTTTACCAATACTCTCTGTGTTCATACAGATCAATCAAACATTTTCATGAGAAAATTCATTTAAATCAATAGAATTCTTGTGTAATGTTTATTTAATTTCAATTATATGTCCTATTTCAAACTATGACTTCTGATTCACCCGAATGATAACAAATTTCCTCTCCTGTAAGCACAATTCGTTGCAGGAAAATCAACAGCACGTGTACTCGGGCTTATTATAAGCACACACTTATAATAAGTACACTGGTCCTTCGAAGCCGTTTAAGGTACGGTGGTCGAGTGTGTGCTAATTATAAGGCATCCGCCCTGAGACAGTCCACTGCTAACTACATCGACTCCTCCACGGAGTGTACTGTTACTTGGGGTAGTTTTCGTTATAGAGGCAAGATCAAACAAGTACATAATCTGAAGGTATATTGGAAAAATAGTGACAACTTGAAGCCTTTGACCGGCTTAGGTGTCAGGGCATCAACTGTCACTGCAGTGCTTCTGTACGGGAGGACCTAAGGTTCGAACCTCGGCGGTGGCAGGGTTTTCGTCACTAGCTAGATATCTGGGTCGAATTCAGCCGCTGTCTGGAGAAGTCTGCCGGCCGGATACACTAATCATTAATTTTACGTGGTTTCTCCAATCAACACCAGGCGAATGCCGGAGCAGTTCCCTAACAAATGGACCACAGACCGCGCGCGATCTCTCCTTCCCCTTGCTTACACACACACACACACACACACACACACACACACACACGGACACTTACATGCACTATATTATCACGCATGTAGGGAGTGAAGTCGTAGGCTTCCGCGGCCGGAGTCATGTGAATGATCTTGGCTGTCCGGGTGACGCCTTCGAGGCGGCATTCACGCATGTAGGGAGCTTAGAGCTTATCCGAGTGGGGCGGTGCTCCGCTGGTGGGAGATAACTTGTTGATAAAACCCCGCAAGACATGTAGGTCGGCGCTGGATCTCACCGTACAGTCTGGGAAGAATATCAACAGTGAGTTCCGTGAAAAACATGCCCTACTCATACGAGAGTAATGACTATAGCAGTTGACGCAACGAACACGAAAGAACGACGACTCAACGAACACAACTTAATGAATCGTTGAAGCCTTTGAGCAGCGAAATTGATTTAATATATATACTCGCATCAAGAGAGAGGACAGAGGTATTGTTGTAAAATCTACAAGATTGTCAATAAAGTTCAAATGCAACTAGGAATTCTCTTTCATAAGTTTATTCAATGAATTTGTTTAAATGAAACTTTCTGGTTCTAAGTATCCATCGAAAAGATTTGTTCCGGAAAAAGATTCATTAACCGTATGGGGTGCATTCCACGTGACCAAATATATTTTTATAGTTACCTATTCCCTGCTCCCTCTCGAATATAGTTAAACGTCGTTCAGGGCAATCACCTCAAAGAGGGTAAGGTAATATCCCAAGGACAGTAGGAAGAATTCGAATATGCATAACATGTCACAACTGGAATGACTAGTCAAGGTCAACGAGCTAATTATCTATATCCATTCTGACAAGGTTGATAAATCAATCAAAATTACTTCAGTTCAAAACTGAAGATATTCCGAAAACTGAGCACTGTTGAGGAAAAAGAGTTATTTAGTATGAATCACAAATTACTGTTACACCAATACTGAACTGAGTGTTTTGCATGTATTGTTGAAGTCGGGCATGCGTTCGAAATAATAATTTCTCGGTCTGTGAATAAAAAACCATTTACACGCTATGTAATTTTTACTTTCTTGCTTAATGCTTACGTATTATAGAGAAAATATACAAAGCTGCAGGAAAAACGCCATTTCTCGGTACAAATCTCGTATTGGAGGTCACTGATGCTCCAAAAGTGAATAATTCTTGCTCCTTTATGTAATTACATCCTCTAATACTTTGTGGAGTGAGAATCCACATTTTGTGGATACTTCTTACCGGAAAATTGTTTATGGAAAAACGTCTGTCTGTGATCAACGCATTCAAATGATGTAGAAATAGCGTGAATGGTTTGCTAATCCAAAGTATCTGTATTAAAATCCCCATGTGGACTTAATATTTTTACGGATTTACGCAGTACTATAATATAACAGTTACAATAATGCGAGAAAGTACGTACTACATTGTCGCCCCAATAGTTAAATTAATTGTAAATGGGCTTTTGCTTTGGATAAACTCATGGAGAATTTACCTAGTAATTTGACAGAATTGTTTGAGAAAATATGCTCAAACCATCTTTGTTGATTTAATATATTGATCAATTGATTGATAATTTCGTGTTTCCGAGCATGTCAACTGCTATTGTCATTAGTCCCGTAAGTGCAGTGCGTGTTTGTATCACGGGAGGTGGAGGTGTTCTGCCCCTGCTGGATGGTGAGATCCGGCGCCGCACCGACACACACGTCGGCTTGCGAGGTTTTCCATATCAGGAATCTCACACACCGGTTATGCGTCACATATTATGCGTGGCACCATGCCAATTGACACAAGCTTTTAAGCTCCCTACATGTTTCATAGTGTAGTACATGTAAGTAAGAAATGAGGATACAACAAGGACGGAGAAGGAAATATCACTCGCGGTTCGTGGCTCTTATGTTCACGGAAAACTACTGATCATAACAGCCAGCTGCTAGAATTCTCCTCCAAATAGCGGCTGAATTCGACCTGGCTTGTGTCTGAAATTCTGCCTCCATCGGGACGCTAACCGTAGGGCTTCCCGTTCAGTGGCACTGCAGTGACATCAGCTGTTGCCGTGAGCCACCTAAGCAGGTTTCATTTTTAGAAAGGATATTTAACACTATTATTTCAATTAATAATATTTTATCCAAAACTTTAATTAATATTCTAATTGTTTCGGGAACTGAAAATGACAGAAAAACACAAGGTTTAATCTTGCCAACTTCCAATATAATTCGGGACCAACGTTCAACGAATACAGGGGTTGGAGAACGCAAAGCAAACATATCTAGATAAAAATGAAATTATACAACTTTTAAAAGTTCGTCCGCATTTATTTTATTATTATTATTATTATTATTATTATTATTATTATTATTATTATTATTCCTGTATTATTTCATATTCTTCAAATTGTAAACCAACAAAAAAGTTACACAGGGCAAACATATCAGACGCTGTTGTTTCACCTCTCCTGCGGGAGTACTGAAATGAAAGCACTGGATCGGTGGAGTGCTGTAATCAAAGTTATCTTCCGGGACATATTCCATGTTTTTGTTGAGCTATATTTGCTGCTATAGCCACTAGCTCACCATCAACTTCACTTGGCTCAGAGCGTACGCTTCCACGGCCGGAATCAGTTCCTGGTGTATTTGGCTGTTTGGGAGACGGTCGATCGCGTGGTCTCGAGAAAAAAAGGGGCGAGCGAGCACGGGCCGGTAAATTCACATAGAATGCAGACCTCCAGTATTTGGCAGTTCGGGAGACGTCGCGTCCTAAACACAGGTGCCAACGTTTCGCCGGCATTCTGCGACCATCCTCCGGGCGAAACGCATTTTGAGGAAGGTCGGAGAATGGCGGCCGAGACGTTGGCATCGGCAAGCGGCGTCTCTCGAACAGCCAAGAAGTTACTTCTGCACTTGGATCGTGCAGGAATCGGCACCCGGCTCCAGCGGGGAAGGTGAGCAGGTTGGGCCCCTTGCAACGGGGAGAGGCTGGCGCAGATGGGATGCTCGTCCCGTGACTGCCGCGTCGCTCTTCCGCTCGAGCGAATTGAACGCGGACGTCCCGTGCTTCCGCGCAGACACCGCCGCTTCCGATGGGGCAGGCCCGCTCCTGCATCCTGTGCACGCGAGAAAACAGCGGTGCAATTCCAACGCGCCATGCTAATTAGCAGGGTTAGGATTTATACGGAATACCATGTCCCTAAATTTTCTTTATATTTATGAACTAAAAATGTTCAAAATATCTTTAAAAAATGGATTAGAAACTGAAAAAGGGATAAAAATATGAAAATGAAAGTGTTGACAACATACATAACAAATTATTTATTACACACACTACATCACGTCAACTGCTGATGTCATTAGTCCCGTAGGTGTAGTGCATGTTTTATCGCGGAAGGTGGCGGTGATCTACCCCTGCTAGATGGTGAGATCCGGCGCCGACCTACCAGTCGGCTTGCAGGTTTTTCCGAACTAGATATTCTCTCACCAGCGGGGTTCCACCTCAGCTGGAAAAAGCTGTAAGCCTACGACTGATCTCCTGGTATGCCTGGTAGTGTAACGCATGTAAGTGTAAATGTGCGTAAGTAATTGCGTGAGTAAGTGCGTGAGGATAGGGCAGGGAGGATTAAGGAAAGATCGCGCACGGTCTGTGGCTCGTTTGATAGGGTACTACACTGACATTCGCTTGGTTTTGATCGGAGAAACCAAAGCAAACTACCGATCAGAGCAGCCGGCCGCTAGAATTCTTCTCCAGACACCGACAGATCTCTGTCCAGCTGTGTAGCTAGTGTCAAAAATTCTGCGTCCATCGGGACTCGCACCAAAGGACCATCCGGTGACAGGCACTGCAGTAACATCAGTTGATGCCCTGAGCCACATCTCCCGTTGAGAAGAGAAGGAGGAGGAGGACCACAAACGTAAGCAGCAGCAGTCGAAGAAGAAAGTATAAAAATTAAGCCTAGGTCCCTTGAAGAGCAAAGAAAATTGCGCTTTTTTAATTTATTTCCTTTTAGATAGAACAATACGATGATCAGTGTTTAACACACACTACATTTGTCATAGTTGCTTATATCTACTTATAACTAACTTACAATAATCTTACTAATAATCTTAAAATACAACTTACATTTCTACTAGGGTGGTAGAGGTATCTTTATATAATATCTCTATTTTGGGTTGAGATCTGAAAATTTATTTAGAAATGAACGGAAAGAAAATTTATTGTTGATGCGGATTCTGTGTATTGGATTTTGGTGGAGTCGTAGAGGGATTAGATTGAGTATATTTGTGATGTTTTGGAAGAAGTGGGTGGATAAGAAAATAATATTGTTGGTTATCGATTCTAACGGGAATTCTTTATGGTTGTGCATTGGAAATGTACCGTGGTGCATTCGTGATAGTGCAGAGGAACTGATTTTGGATTTCTTGGAGTTTTTTGGTATTATATTTGGCAGCGCTGATCCATACTGGGCATGTATATAATACTAGTAGTGGTATGATAGTTTTGTACATATGGAAGGCAGTTTTCTATGGTAATTTAGCTGATCTATTTATTATAGGTGTTGATGTAATTTAATTTTTGCTTGTATAACTATTGACAATGTAATTTTTCCAATTGAGACCGAGAGCGGTAGCTCAGTGCATCAACTGATGTCATTGCAGCGTCTCTGACCGGGAGGTCCTAGGTTCGAGTCCTGACGGCGGCAGGATTTTCGACACTAGCTCTTCAGCTAGGTCGAATTCAGTCGCTGTCTGGATGAGAATTCTAGCGGCCGGCTGCTCTGATCGGTAGTTTTCCGTGGTTTCTCCAATCAACACCAGGCGAATGCCGGAGCAGTACCCTACCAAACAGGCCACGGACCGCGCGCGATCTGTTCTTCCTATTCCTTGTCCTGTCCTCTCCCCTTACACACACACACACACACACACACACACACACACACACACACACTAACATGCACTACACTACCACATATTCCGGGAGACCGGTCGGGAGCTTAGAGCTTGTCCCGGCTGGGGCGGTGCCCCGCTGGTGGGAGAGTCCTGGTTAGAGGGAAACCCCACTAGTCGACGGTAGGTCGGCACCGGATCTCGCCATCCAGCGGGGGAAGATCACCGCCATCTCCCGAGAAAAAACAAATATGCACGACACTAACGTGACTAATGACCAAAGTAGTTCACGCGCCCGGAAACACGAAAAAAATCAATCAATCAAATTGAGTCGGGTGTCTAAGAAAAGGCCTAGGTATTTTATGGGTTGGTTATGAGGATCCCATCGTACATGTTATTGATTCAATTGAAGGGGGGTGAGGTCCGCGAATGTGCTGCCACCACACCGCCGGTGGTATGGACGGGGAGTGGGGAGGAGGGGGAGGGGATCGACGCGAGGGCTGCTGCGCGGCCGCTTACGTAACGCCGCAGCAGCCGCGGCCGCCAAAGGCCGCGCGGAGGCCGGCGCGGCGACGCGCCTCCCGCATAAAGGCCGAGGCGCCGGCGCGAACGCCTTTCCCGACCATGGAGCCGCCCCGAGCGCCGCGCTTGCTGCTCTGGCTGTGGCTGTGGCTGGCGCCGCCACCAGCCGCCCTCGCGCGCACCAGCTGGTGGCACACGGCCGTCATCTACCACGTGTACCCGCACTCCTTCCTCGACAGCAACGGCGACGGCGTGGGAGACCTCAACGGTCGGTGCGCCACTGCTAATGGCTGTTTTGCTATTACTCTATGGTTATTATCGACCTAACGTAACTAAACGGAGGAATGAAAAACCCCACTTAATGGCTAGTGTCCTATAAGGATTTAACAGTCCCCTGTCCGTTAAGAACAATCGAAACAAATTAATTGTAGCTAAATACGACGTAGAAGTTCACTTATTTCACGAAATTGTTTATATTTTTTAGTATGAAGATGGTATCATGAAAAATGTTCAATGACAAATTGCCAATAACACAAATAACAAACCTGGTTAGTTATTTGCTGCTTATAGGCCCATTGATATTAACAACAATTTTATCACTATCCCATTAAAATATGTGCGTATTCAAATGACTTCCCTCCCCGTGTTATCACAGAACTCGGGGACTACATGTCCGTCATAACATGTCTAAAGCGGCCTTCAGTTTTTTTAGAGATAGATGACACGCACGTACTTCACGAGCAACATTTTAGCTTCTGAAAAAAATGGAAATTACTCTAAAAACTCACTAGAGTGGATATTGTTTTGAATGCGTGTACAGTGAGAAACTAGACATGCCTCAGAAGACATCCTCAGTTAACCTTTCGTCTGTGCGAATGAACGGTGCTTATCTTATGTGACGGTTAATCAGGGTTGTTGAAATGTAAGTTTCAAGGTGAAAGAAATAGTGTGACATTGTATAATTATTTATTTATTCACATCTGTTTTTTGCGGTAACTCAAATTGTGTGAATGAACCACAAGTAATCCCAATCCGCACTAAAAAATCAGGGCATGACATTGCCCACCATTTCCTTGTAAGTTTACCCTTTATTCTTTTTCCACGACATAAAAGTAACCGTGGTTACATTTGTAGTGATTTGCCTTGCAGTACTTTCTTTTTTAAAATATGTTATGGAACCAATTTTAAGTGAGCATGATTTTCCGAATCTTCTAGATTTATTGTTCATTGAAAATCTTCAACATTTCTCTTCGTTCTTGAAACGGAAACAAGTGTCCTTGCTCATAGATCTTTGTCAGATTGCTGCGAGGCTTGTAAGTCGTCACACGCACAACTTTACATGATTTGCATACACATTTCTTTATGCAAATATTGCTTACATATTTCTTTCTTTTCAAGGAGAGCATCATTTTAGCGGGAAAATACTTCACCATTAAATGTATTTCGTTGGGGATATTGACATTTCACGTGTATCATATGTATGTGATATGTAGAGCCCGGAAGTTTGGCAAAATGCCATTTTATAATTGTTACGATTTATGGCTTTTAACCATAGGAATCACTTAATTGTACTTCTGAAATTGTTTTAGCAGATTTTCATTTTGACTTTTTTTTGCCTATTTTAGCTTCTGATGCCTATTTTTAATATTTTGCCTTTTTGGACCTTTTTCTTCCTTATTTGTGGCCTTTTCTGCCTTTTCGTTATTATTTTTCCCTTTTTCCCTCCTGACACCAATCTCTATCAAGTTGGAAATGTACCTGCTATCTTGGACAACATGAAGTCGTGTATTTTCTTCTGTGAACGCGGAGGCTCCAGTGTCAGGGTGTGTTAAAAATCTAAATGGGAAAGGAAGATGATACCAGTGAAGATTTTTGATATTTTCATTGATACTAATGGACTTCTTCGCTCACGAGAAATCTCATCTTATGCTTGTATATGGTCTCGGATCCCTTTTGAGGACAGAGTTGTTCTTACCTGATTATATCCTTCTCGGTTCCTTCTTGTTCTCTCTTCCCTTCTGGCAATTACACAAGTGCGAAGAACAAAATTTACAATTCCGTTCCAGTGCTACAATTTCAAGATTCAAATGGAAGTCCAAAATAGCATTTCGTAGAAACAGGGCCGCGGGTAAAATAAATTTGTAGTCGTCAACCGTATAGACAAGTGCTATCAAGATAACAAATAAAAGATAGTTTCCTTCCACGTCAGTGCTATTGTAAAATTGTAGAGTTAGAATAAAAATGTGAATCATATCATTATTAATTTTTACACTAATTACTTTTAAATGGTAATTTTTTAATGTGTCCAGTGTTTTGCTCCCTACTTTAGCCAAAATAAATACCTTTTTTGCATGCCTATTGTAGTAAAAATAAATGCATTTTTGCCTGCCTGTTTTAGGTCAAATAAATGCCTGAACTTCCGGACTCTAGTGATATGTATGTGACTGATTTAGTCATATTTGTCCATCCTTGCAAGTCTTTTCTAATTTTTAGTTTTCAAATTTATTTAATGAATGCAGGTCATTGGGACGCATGCGTGTGTAAACGAAAGTCGTGTTTAGGAAATCGAACCTTGAAAGTTTGGTTCCAAGTTTGTTTCTTTGTTAGCACAGATGTTCTTGGGTAGTAACCCACTAGTGTTCCCGCGTTGGATTATGTGAGCCCTTTTCAACGAAATAGTTCAAAATTTGCAGTAAACCTACTAAAAATTATCATAATGAATACTACCAGTGCTTTGTATATTGTGGATAAATACCTGTCTCTCGAAGAGAGGGGGTTTATCTGAGAATTTCCAAAGCAAGAGTGGTATTTAATAGGATTATTACACGAATGAAATTACGTTCAGTAGAGTCCCAAAATGCACCAAATATTGAAAATAAATAAATCATATTAAAATTAAAGACGGTATGTTACGTTGCATGTGCGGTTTATTGCACATCAACACAGAGATCGGCACATACCGCCTCCTAAGGTACATGAGTCGCAACTTATAATTGGCCAGTAGGGAGGGGCGACAAAAGAAATCGGATAGAAAAAGCGATAAATTTTTCAGATATACTGCCCTGATTGGGGCATTATATGTGTGTAGTTAAACACTATTGGCTTTAATTTCACGACTGAAATAGTCACCCTAAGTGAGTATTTCACTTAATGAAATCGCAGTAACAGAAAGATAATGGAAATATAATTATTTTGTAATTAAACCGACTTGTTTATGTACCGCAATTGAGAGAAAATTTAAAGGCACAGTCAGTACAATGCACACCAGACGGACCTTGATTGCCTAAAAACTTTCTTACAATATTAGCCGTGACATTGACAGGTGATAAATTTGTTCTCTTCAAATTGATATCTCGGTGTACAATGCTTACGAGTTTGAAAAGTGTAACCTTGACTTCGCGGAAAAAAAGCATGACAGTTTCCTTATTGGTCTTCACTGCTGAGTTATGTTGCGTGTTGGTTTGTTCAACCGTTCTTCCTGATCGCGGTGTAAAAATGACTGTAGAGAGTAGAACTACGAAAACAAATGTTGGAAATTTTGTTGATATTCGATTCTATATTAATAATTTACAACGTTAAAGTTTAGTATACAATACATTTTTTCGACAATGCAATTTTTGAAAAACAAATTTCAATATAAACTGTGAAAATCATATATGATAAATATCTCTATATAAACGCAAAATAAAGAGTTTCCGTATATTTTTTCGTGAGTTTTCCTTCTTATCTGAAAAGAAGTAACATTACTACTAATATTCACTATCACTATTAGTTACATATTCCTACTATATCCAATAAAGAGATTGCGTTTCTAAAATTTCTTCATTCAAGATTTCTTTATAATACCTAAAACATGAAGTTAACTAAAAATTAACATTTAGAAGCAACCTGCAATTCAGAAAGCTGATTTCGAATGTTGTTTACCTTTATCATTTATTTTCTTGATTTTTAGGTATTCCAATAAAAGATCACTCATACCATACTTCGGCAACACGATCTTTTCGTAAGCGAGGTTCCTGTTTTTATACTTGTTAGTTGTTATTGTTAATTTTCGTTATTGCCCTTGAATCGGTATGATATTTTAAGAGCAATCGGAATTAATGTCTTGTGAATATTCAGCCTTCCATTTCCGATATTTTACGAGAAATATCTATCGACTTCATCAAAGAATTCACGTCCACTAACTCTTGTCTGCCTAGGATTTTGGGACAATTATTTCAATTGTATTATTCAATTATTGGAAGTTAATGAATCGCGAATATTCTCTATCAAACATCCTTACGAAAGATATAATATTCTTGCAACTACTAAGACTTATTGGCAAATTAGACAATTAGACTTATTAGGCAATTTTACGAATCCATCAGTATCATTCGACTTCTTAAGGCTGTATCATCGTGTTTAAAGTGCCATGTGGTTCTTTAAAGTAATGTTTTTATACTTAATGTAGGGTTTCGAATTTTTTAATAGTAGTTACGATGCTCTTGACCTAGCTTTTCATTATACCACGATAGACTTTATGAAACTACTATTTACAAAGATTATAATTCTCTCTCGCTTCTAGTGGGAAAGCCTTACGGGATTGGTCCACGGTTTTTGTTTTGAGGTCCCACAGAGTCCTGCTGGAGAATTGGTATTTCCCGCTGGGGGGGGGGAGATTGACAGTGGTGCTCACATCGCGAGCATATAGTAACTGCAGTGAGAAGACGGGAGGGGATCCTGTGCCCCCGGGGGGAACCCGAGTAGCACCCAGGTGGGCGCTCAATTTCGTCGGAGCAGAGAAAAATACTCATAGGTATTGAGAAAACAGCTTTGTCCCGATGCAGTGAGTAGCTTAAAATAACTCCGGCAATAACGTCGAAAGCTATACTCCGATTTGAACACAGTGGCACGTCAAGGTCACGAGCTGGACGGAGGGGGTCACTGACATCCAATCGGGAGCTTCGTTACGTCTTAAATTTTTAGTATTGGAGATCCCAAAAAGATGTCAATATCCCTCTCTCCTTCGAGGTCGTGACCTTGAAGTGCCATTATGTTTAAATCGGAGTAATATATAATATGGTAAGCTATATAGCTGGGGAGGCGGCCCCTCCTAGGTTTTGGGTAGAAGGGTCCATCGCTCTGCGGCGTATTCGAATACCTGCCCAACAGTATACTTGTCACCCGCAGAGGCTGAGGGTAGGAGCCAAGGCTCGAATGACCACCCTAGGGAAAACAATCCTCCAAGTGTAGACCACACAGGGTGTAGTAGGCCACACAGGGTTGTTCAACAGTTCTGTTCAACTAGTGGCCGCCAGTTGGTCTCTTGGCGTCGTCGAGACAGTGCCCGATATTCATGGGTATTGAGGAAGAACTAGGTCCCGACCCAGTCAATGTCGTAAAACAACTCCAGCGCCCCTATGGAGAGCTGATATGCTTCGAGATGGCGCAACGGTTCCACCCTTAATATGGGTAGATGTGTTCATCGCGTCCCGGCGTATCCGGGCAACGGAGTACTTTTCCCCGCGAGGGCTGAGGATAAGAGCCATTGCTAGGATGCTTACCCATGGGGTCGTAAAACCAGTTGGTGTAAAAATTTACCAGCTGGTGTATTTCTAATTAGAAGCTTACTGTAAACTATTTTTCAGTCAATTGAGTTTGCTGAATATCGAAATTATGTGTTATTTATTTCGGATTTCAACCCTTTTTACATCGAAATACTCGACGACCTTAACATCTTTACCCATTTTGTTCTGCGTTTTAGAGGATCACTTTAGAGGATTTTTTATCAAATTCTTAATGTAAACTAATCTAAAAAGTGGAGGTCGTTTTAGTACACGAGATTCTTGGCTGTTCGGGCTGAGCCGCGTCTCAGTCGGTGGAGCGGACGTTTCTGCCTTCTTGTAGTGGCTTTCTTCCGAGCCACACTGCTGCCGAGAGGCTAGAGTGTCACATTATGTAGGACGGGTGCGTGAGCCGATTGGCCGCAACGACGACCAATAGGAGGAGAGCAGGTGGTTCGCAATTGGTGGAGACGGATAGGAGCGATCCCGGAAGATCAGATTTCGGAGGGAACCTGGTCTAGGTGAAGCACCACCCTCTTCAAGATGTCGGCGTGTATGAAATTCCGTCCAGTTGTGGTCTTGTTTACATCGGCCAAAACGGACGCACAATAGAAGGGCGGATGCGGAAACATATGCGACATGACCGGCTACAAAATATCGAAAAGTCGGGGTTAGCCCAACACGCCGCTGGAACGGGCCACCTCGTCAATTATGAGACCCATACAATAGAAAACCGGTGATGGCCTCGGATCATCAAAGTGGCTTTCGAAATCTCTAGTTTGTACACGTATGATGTCACTACTACTGGAATTCTAATAGCTGCCTGTTGTAATTGGACGTTCCCGTGGTTTCTGCCAATAAATCTCGTCCTCGGAATAACAAAGTGCTAACTGAACAAATTTCGAGCAAGACTGTATGGAAACTTTGGAGTTGTCAAAGAAATGGGTGGCCGGATTTCCATGCTAATGCACATTTTTACCCTGCAGTCACAAAGTATATTCCTTTGGTACTGTGACGCCACGCCCACGTGTGGGCTGTCACCACGAACGTTATATTGTGCCATATGGTATGTGAGCCGTCGTCACCAGCACGTTTGAAAAGCGCGCGCCGAGTGGAAGTGCTGTTCTGTGGCTACCACGGAACTCCAAGCGGCGTTATCAGTCGTGGTTGGTGGGACGTGGAGGGGCGGCAGCGAGGGAGCTGAGCAGACGGTAAGAGAAAGTTGGAAAAGCTGGAGGTAGTCGGGAAAGGTGTTCCGAGTGGTGTCGCGTCGAGTGATAGAAGATTTGGAGAGTCAGGCAACGGACTGCGGAAGTAAAAGTGAATCTTGCGTTCATGTACTGCTGGGTCAGCAAGACGTAATGCGGCATCTGATCATAACGTCGCATGTAGATAACATTTTCTGGTGATCGGGTAGCGACTGCATAATTTTGCGAAGACGAAGTGGGAAAAAACACTGGACGGAGAGTACTAGTGCCGAGATCGGAGGAACTGGCGTTGGAGCCGAAGGATCGTCAGCCACCAGGGTGGCTGGCGGTGCTGGCGTTATAGCTTGGGGCCGTTACGAGCTCTAGTGCCGAGCTCGCAACATCACGGGCGAGTTTGCCACCCATGGAGTCAGCGGGATTTTCCGATTTGTTTGCATGATATTTGCGGTGGCAACGGGTGGATCCAAAGACGCTACCATCGACCGTGGCGCCGCTGTGAAGAAGTTCACAGCCGACGGTACAAGCGACAAGTACTGAACGGAGACTGTTTCTGAAATCTCACTTTTATTACGTTTATATCTCACATTTAATACGTTTATGAAAACGATTGAACTATAGAAAACGAGTTATTATCTCGTAAGCTAGTAACTGTAGTGAAGGAGGGGAGTTATAAATATGGAAGGAGTGACTGCCAGGTTGTTCAGAATTTTAGCAATGATTTGTGTGTGTTTTCTTCCCTTATAAATATTAGTTTCGCATAGGGGATTATGCTAGTGGTTATTTTCGCAAGAACTCCGGTTTGTTTTCATTAAATGGGAGGAATTTTGGATTAATGACAGATCAAGTTCCGTTATGACAACAATCAATAAAATTAGATGATAACATTTTGACTGTTGTACTTTTGGAAACATCTTTCCATTTTGTATATTTTTTTCTATTTGACTTTCTTGCTTTTGGAGGGGGGGCAGAAGAAGCCCTTCCACCTTAGTTAACATGAGAGCAATGTGTGACCCATGTATATTTTAATCAATTATTAAAAATCTTTGTTTTCCCCAAATGCAGTTTCTTTTAGTGGAATAGCGTAGGGGCAACGCAAAAACGAATCCCGCCCTTAGTCCCCGATTTTCCATTGCAGGAAATCAATATAAAATCTGCATACTTTGAACGACGACGCAACGGCCGGTGGATAGATGCTGCCACCCGCGCACAAGGTATAAACTAGAGGTGCTACAGAATGGCATACTCTTTCTCGTAGCAATTTTGTCTAATTTCTTTGTGTAGACTGGCTTTAAGATCTTGCTCCATTCTCTGGCCAGCTGTCATCTATCGTCGCTCAAAGTACAATTTTTTGACATTGTCTCATCTTTTCGGTTTCTTAATAGCAAAAGCGAAATATTACGTCATAAATATTTTTAAAAAAGCGTAAAACCTCATTCTACAAAGAAATTTTCATTGAAAAATTTGAAGCCGATTTTAGAAACATGGCGGTTAAATATTAATGTAAAAGCGAAATTTGAAGCTCTTTTTCACACGAATCAATTTCATCACGAATTTTTCACATCATTTCGAATCATCACGAAATTTTCGAAAAATTTCATTTGAAGTCATTTCAAGCACATCAACTTAAAAATGTATACAAATCGATGCAAGTGTTCATATTAACGGCGAGAGTCATTAAAAATATATTTGTGTAATGTTTTAAAAAAAACAAAGAATACACCAAAATGAACTTAACGTCACGCTAAACAGTGCCCTTACCACTATCCGTTGCAAAAACCTGAAGAAAAAAATTCAGCCATTTTTGAGAAAATGGCGTTTGGGCGTTTCTCAAAATGCGGTATTTTGATGTCATTTTAGCAGAACACTTGCATTTTCGAGAAAATTTATCTGACATTATTTAAAGCACATGTACTCATAAATAAAATAAGAAGAAGAAATCGTCTGGAATGTAAATATTACCGACATGGGAGAGAAGTAAAAGAGTTACATTGTTTGTAATTTTAGAAAAACCAATTAATACGGCGTTTGTCATCGTGGCACAAACACTACCAAAATTTGGTAGGCACTTACACTACCAAAATTTTAAAGAAAAAAGTTGGAGCCGTTTTTGAGAAAATCTTGTTTTTGTTATTTTTTAAAATTGCAGAAACCGACGGACCGACGGACAGACGTTTTGAAAAGAACCACTTTTTCGGTATCAAGGGACACAAAACGGTTATATCCGTTGAAATCTCGAAATCAATTTTCCGCAGCATTACATCCTCTATACTACGTATATTACTCATTATATACGTACGTATACGAGAGGTGCTAAAGAATGGCAAAGACTTTCTCGTAGTAAAGTTTTCTAATTTCCTTTGTGTGGACTGACTTTACGGTCTTGCTCATTCCAGTTCATTCCAGTTGCCATCTATGGTCACCCAAAGTATATTTTTTGACGTTTTCTCACTTTTCGCTTTCTTATTAGTAGAACCGAAATATTACTTCAAGAATATTAAACAAGAGTAAAACCTCGTCCTAAATAGAAATTATTATTCAAAAATTTGGAGCCATTTTCAAGAAAATTGCGTTGTGACTGTAAATGCGAAATTTGAGACTCTTTTCACAGGAATCCATTGAGATCTCGAAAACCTTCATTTGGAAGTCATTTAAAGCACTTCCACTCACAAATGCAATAATGTATTGAAATCGATTTAAATGTGGATATTAACGGCGTCAGACATATTTCAAAACATTACTTTTGTGTAATTATGAAAAAATGAAAGAATACACCAAAATAAACTTAACGTCATATTAAACAGTACATTAAGCACTATCCAATAGAAAAATTTGAAGAAAAAATGTTGAGCCATTTTCGAGAAAATTGCGTTTGAGCTTTTCTGAAAATGCGGAATTCTGAGGTCATTTTCACAGAAAACTGTTGTGTTTTTAAGAAACTTTTTGTGACATTATTTAAAGCACTTGTATACATAAATATAATAATGTGAAGAAATTGCCTCTATAGTAAGTATTATCGACGTCAGAGACAAGTCAAAAAATTAATTTTTTTAATTTCTGAAAAAATTAAAGGATTTTGCAATATGGCGTTTGTGTCATCGTATAGGCAATCATATCGTATATTTTGCATACATCGTATAATTGGCTCGTTTTGCAAATATAGCACGCACTATTGCACGAAAATATTAAAGTTCACAAAAAAATTGGCATGACCTTAATGAAAAATATATATGGACAACAAATTTCACTTGAAGGAAAAGTCTCTGTCTACAATATTGTATTTGTAAGAAGTTGTCGAAAACATTCATACTTTTACAATTTCCAAACATTCAGAGTTAATCCTGAAAATCGGACCTATGCCACCTTTAGAAGTGTATTTAACTCTATTCTTACAAGAAATGTAAAGAAAAAAATTGGTGCCATTTTTGAGAAAATTTTAAAAACGTCCCTAGGGTTCATATAAAGTCCCTCCAAAAATTAATGAATGTTTTTGAAAATCGCAGAGCTTTAGCTCACGTAAAAACGTCAGGGGATTCTTCAATTTGGAACAATTCCTACGCATGGTTTAGGCGCTAACGTTGTTTACATACACCAGACAGTCAGACAGACAGATACACAGACACACAGACAGATAAACAGACAGATAAACAGACAGATAAACAGATAGATAAACAGACAGATAAACAGACAGACAGGCAGACACAGGCAGACACAGGCAGTAGGCAGACAGACAGGCAGGCAGGCAGGCAGACAGGCAGACAGGCAGACAGGCAGACAGGCAGACAGGCAGACAGGCAGACAGGCAGACAGGCAGACAGGCAGACAGGCAGACAGGCAGACAGGCAGACAGGCAGACAGGCAGACAGGCAGACAGGCAGACAGGCAGACAGGCAGACAGGCAGACAGGCGGACAGACACAGACACAGACACAGACACAGACGGAAAGACGGACGGACGGACGTTTTGCTTTCAATTGTTTTCAAGGACGCATCAGACGCATCAGACGTATCAGACAGAGATTCCGGCTACACCACGTTACAAATTCAAAATTTTCTCAAACACGTTGTGTATTCTTCATGGAATATTATGGTTCTACTATTAGGAAAGCGAAAAGTTGAGAAAATGTCAAAGAAATGTACTTTGGGCGACGATAGACAGCAGCTGGCCAGAGAATGGAGCAAGACCTTAAAGCCAGTTCAAACCAAGAAAATTATAAAAATTTGCTACGAGAAAGTCGGTGCCATTCTGTAGCACCTCGTTATACATCGTATAGATATAGATACTCCCCAATTCCTCCCCCCCCCCAATAAACGATCCGAAATCCCGTCTCAGCAACTCTTACTATTTCTCTAAACTGCTTTGCGGCATCTGTGATGTAACAGTTCTAATTCAGTTCAACGATGCCTCATTTTACCAGTTAGCGTATCGGACTGTTATAATCAAGTTCAAGACTGTTCAAATCCGATCGAAACCGCGCCGATTTTTGTAGGCGAAAAAATCCTTCGTACGCCTACCTGCTGAGGGGATGTAGAGCCGAGAATCCCATGTTTTAGTTTTACTGCAAGCCTACGTGTAGGTCGACGCCAAATCTCGCCATCCAGCGGAAGAAGGTCACGACACCCCACGATAAATCATGCACTACACTTACGGAACTAATGACGTTAGCAGTTGACGCGCCCGAAATCACTAATCAATCAACCAACGAAGCTTAGGCGATCAGGCTCCCTCTTACGCCTGACCACGCAAATTTCGCTATGTTCCTTTCGCCATCTAGCAGCGAAAGAAAGTATCTGGCGACGAAACAGGCGACTACAATTTAGCTCAGAGGCTTCTTTTAGGTTGATTGATTGATTTTTTCGTGTTTCCGGGCGCGTCAACTGCATGTTTTTTCTCGGGAGATGGCAGTGATCTTCCCCCGTTGGATGGCGAGATCCGGCGCCGACCTACTGTCGACTAGTGCGGTTTCACCCTAACCAGGACTCTCCCACCAGCGGGGCACCACCCCAGCCGAGACAAGCTCTAAGCTCCCGACCGGTCTCCCAGAAAATGTGGTAGTGTCGTGCATGTTAGTGTAAGGGGAGAGGATAGGACAACGAAGAGGAAGGAAAGATAGCGAGCGGTCCGTGGCCCGTTTGGTAGGGTACTGCTCCGGCATTCGCCTGGTGTTGATCGGAGAAACCACGGAAAACCACCGCTCAGAGCAGCCGGCCGCTAGATTTCCCCTCCCGACAGCGACTGAATTCGACCTAGCTGAAATTCTAGTGTCGAAAATCCTGCCGCCGTCAGGACTCGAACCTAGGACCTCCCGGTCAGAGGCGCTGCAGTGACATCAGTTGATGCACTGAGCTACCGCTCCCGGTCTCTCGCCACCTAAAATAAGGCATCATTAAATAGACTTGAATTTGAACTGAACGCGCGCTAGGAACTCTCCTGTCTGAGGCGTTTTGAAGGAGGTGGCACGCGGTAATTAACCGCGCGGCATCCGAGACGGCCTTGACCGCCACATTCGCACGGTATCGCTTTGCCTTGGCGCTCCCCCCTCCGTGTCTAAATGCCTCCAGCAGCACACGACGCCGGAGGCGGCGACCGAAACGTGACATCACTTCTCCCCTCCTGCTCCCCATGTGGCCCTCGTCAGCCTCCACACCCAAGGAGGAAGCTGCAAACACTACAGCCGCCACAGCGTGTGACAAATGCCATATTTCGTGTGTTTTCGTTTAAAATTTTGGATGAAGTCTAGAACACGGTACAACGTAAGTCCGTCGTTTAAAGGGGGGGGGGGGGGTAATCCACCGCGCTTCTCTAAAGGTGTTTCGCGTTCTCTACTTTAACCGAAATTTTAAAAGGTTGCCAAAAGCTTGACTTGACGTCTCGCCAACATGTTAGATTCGAATTTCAAGAACTTTGACATGCAATAAAAAATTATGTCTACCTGAATACTTTGATACCAATATGAAGAGATTTGTTTAGTTTGTTTTTTGAAGGCATTATATGAAATATCAGCGCGTTTTTAGCTGCAGGGAATGAAGAGAATCTTGTTAGAAATATTTTAGATCAGTTATATTCAGCAAAAGCAGTATTAACTCGCAAAATGTAATTTTTACAAATGTTTTGAAATTAACTTGATTTGATTTGAGTAATAGTGATCTTTCATTGTTTGATAGGCATAAAGACTACATAGAAGTACGTGTAAATTGGATTTACATGAAAATAATACTTTTGCTTCCGTTCGTACTTAACATGCTAGTCTAATCCATTGTTATCCATTGATAAGATATTTTAATGGCGCCCTGTTAGAATTAGGTTTCCAGAACCTCGTCATCGCTCTGAATGAGAATGACTCGAAGCTACAACTTTTAAAACAGTGATATGAACTAGTAATTTTTCGTTTAAATTTATTCACATTGCAGGCGACTTCCGTGAGAAATTTGAATAAATAAAGATGTAGGTCCAGAAAATTTACATGAGTATTAAAATTCATATGAACGAGGACTGTAAAAACATGTGCAGAAGAAAGTTATTAAATTGATGGTCTTGATTGCATTATCTCAAAAAAAATTTGTACTTAGTTATAAACTTTGTAAAGATTAGATAAAAGTACAGAAACATTAAAATTATCACAATTTACAATAACTAGGTTAAATGTTTTTTTCACATCTACTACGTGCCTATTCTTGCTGAATGAGTGGTAAAAATTAAATAAGTACTACGTTTTTGTAAAGGAAGCGCTTTGTGAGTTGGGCTCATTTATGATCATATCGGATCCATGATCTATACCACGAATTGAAGAGCCTCTCAACGTTGATTAGAAAATGTTAAATTCAACAATCTCTTCATTTCCTTCTGCTCTAGAAACACCAAATATGTGGTTATAAATTTTAGCCTGCTGACAATGACAATAAAAATATTTTGAGTAAATTTGTAAGAAATATATTTGTAAATCTAACGCATTTTTTTCTGTTTTTCATAAAAATCATACTTCTCTCTCTCTCTCTCTCTCTCTCTCTCTCTCTCTCTCTCTCTCTCTTTCTTTCTCTCTTTCTCTCTTTCTCTCTTTCTCTCTTTCTCTCTTTCTCTCTTTCTCTCTTTCTCTCTTTCTCTCTCTCTTTCTCTTTCTCTCTCTCTCGCCCTCTCTCTATGGAACAGAAATGAAATCTGTGGAACGGAAATGAACCAAGTTTGATTTTCAGAGAGTAATTTCTCAACAAAGGAATAGAATCTCAGCCTTAATTTTTTCGGTGCTTTTACACATAACAGTATAGTTACTTTTTGTAAAAATATCATTGGTTAGTAACGTACCCCTTGAAACTTACACCCTCTTCGAATTTTTCCAAATTTTCATCTGTAATATCTCTGTTGGGGACCAGATAAAAACCTGAAAATTGTACACATAGTAGATCGCTATAATACCAAACTTGATTAAAAATTTCAACTTTTAGATTTAACTTAAAGTATTTTTTAAAAAATTGTAAACTTTTGTATAAAAACGGCTTCATTTCTTCATTGAAGATACGTTGTGACAAGTAGTAATCATATTATTTTGAAGCTACTTAAGCTAAAATCCATTTTGATTAAAAATAATTAATTATACTTTGTCTATCTATATCTATATCTATACTAATATATAAAGACGGAAGTGCGTTGTCTTACAGCGCGGTAATCTCTGAATCTACTAAACCAATGCCAATGAAACTTTTGTGCTAGCATTCTTTAAAGGCCTGGAGTGCTATAGGCAATTATTTACAAACATACACAGTAATAATTTTTCAAAATAATTACTTTTATGGACATTTTTCGCCTAGCTGTATGTCACAAAATCAAGAGTGCATCAGTGCCATTAGTTTAGCTGCGCGTCACCAGAGGATGACGTCGGAGATCTATTACTGATTTCATCAATGTCCAGAATTATTACGAAATTCATTTGAGTTTGAGTTAGTAATGTCCCTGTGTGAACATTTGAAAGCAAGCCGTAACTGAAGTGGTAAAGAATGTCAATGTTCATGCATTGCTCTTTGTCCGTGTTATATACAAAGTGGCAAGAAATCATTGTGTGTTTGAAAGTGTTTAATAATTGAGGTAGGTTGAGAGAATAATAAGTGCAATAATGTACAGTTCTGAATATACAGTGATGTACAATGAACAATATATAGATATCGTGTACAATCTAAGCAACGTCTTCTTTAACATAAATTTGTGACAACTGAATTGTTTGACGAAATGGGTGTCACAATTGTTCTTAGGTTCAAAATGGTAAAATGGAAAATGTGTATATGTTTTCAGTTCATCCGGTAAAATTTTTTCTTCAATATGCGAAGGAATTTTTAACAGTGGTGTGTAATTTAGGAATGATCATTTACATATTAAGACTAATCTGTAAAGATGTTTGCATATCAATTGCTGTTGTACTTTTTTTCTATATGTGAAGAATTTTAGTGCAGTGGATGATAATGAAAGAATGATCATTTATTTATTAAGACTAATCTGTGCTGTAGTTTTGCATATCAATTACTCCCAATAATTGAAATTATCCATACTTTTCTATAAAAAATAGGCAGAAGTTCATTTAACTAACAAAAAGTTTGTCTGAGCAAATAAATCTAGGAGTTCTTGGTTTCTGTTATTCAGCTCTCCTGTATAAATTGGAAAAATAGAAAGTAATTTATGTTTTTTGTAAACCCAGTAAAATTTTTTCTTCAATAGGTGATGGATTTCAATATGTGATGATGTGATATGTAATTTAGGAATGATCATTTACATATTAAGACTAATCTGTAAAGTTGTTTTGCATATCAATTGCTCCTAATGAATGAGATCATTCATATATTTCTAAAAAAAAATAAGCAAAAATTAATTTATCTAAATATATATTTGTCTAAGCAAATAATATCTGGGAGTCCTTGGTTTCTGTTATTCATATTTCAGGATCCATAATCATCATCAGGATCATTAGTTTTATAATATATCAGTCATATAATGAATTGATTTATCTGAACAAATAAGTTTTATTCTACATGTTACTAGCACATAGGACATTAAACATATATATTTTTGTCGTCTTCAGAATTATAAAAACTGGTAATTATGTTTCAGAAAAGATACAAGTATTTTCATTTATTTTTATGATTATGATTCATCAATTACGTTATGTCATCTGTAACTATTACTCCGGATCTACCTACTACCCTACCCGTGCATGAACTTCCGCAGTTTAAAACAGTAAGTCACTTCAAGGTCACGAGTTGACAGATCAATTTCAAAACTTTCTTTATGAATACAATAGAAGAAAAAATATAAAAATAGAATAAGTTTTATAACGTGACAATTTATTGATAGTGTTGGAATATTATATAAAACTCCACAAAAATTCTATATGTGAGTCTACAAGTATTTTATTTTGTAGTTTAGATTTGTTTATTGCTTTTAGTTATAAAGTGAATGTTTAGAAGCTGGAACTTCAAATAAGAAAAATGTAATTGCAGAAAAGTGAGCGAGGTAATCTGGAAATTTTCAAATGGGGGTCAAAAGAGGAGGCACCTATCGTGGCGTGGCCGGGCAGAGCATGGCAAGGAGTAGGGTGTAGAATGGATACAATGGAAGAGATAGAGGTAGGTCCCGCCGCAGGACATGAAAAGTTTGAATTCCTCTTCTTTTATAATAATTTACTGTAATAAATGACCGAGCAACGCCAGGTACTTCAGATAGTTATTAATAAACACAAAAGCTGTGTAATATATTTGGAATATTACTTTACTTGAAAACAAACTTACATCTTGTCATCTGCGTTTGTAATTAAAAATACGGCCATTTTGATGTCAAAAACTGAACCGGATAATATAAAAATGGTTTATAAAAGATAACAAAATTTAGCGTTTTGTTTATTCTTTCGCATGTAGATATTATGTGTGCTACAAGTGTCTTCCGTTACTATTAATTAAAATAATATAAAACTTGTCAGTGTACTTTTGTACGATAATTCACGTTTTCGTATTTTATTAAGTTCCCTGTTATACAACGGGAACAACGTGTGCTATACTGGGAGCTCGTGGCTGCCTAAATACAGGCTCGCTTGCGAAATAGCCGTGTCCTTCCGCCGCACGGCGCTGTAAACGCAGCGAGCCAAAGCCCTGCCGCCGCTCTGCGCGGCTCTCCGCTCCGCCGCGCCTAACAGGTGGCGTGGGAGGAGAGGGCGGAGCGACAGGCGCTTCCGGTTCCCAGTCGCGACCCTGGCGGAGGTGGGAAGCAGCCTCACAAGTGGCTCGTGAACACGGCGAGAGCACACCGGGAGAAGTGGCACAGGGCATCTTTTGCCTCTCGTCGGGAGGTCCTAAGTTCGAGACTCGACGGTGGCAAGATTTTCGACATTAGCTTGTCAGCTAGGTCGAATTTAATCGCTGTTTGGAGGGGAATTCTAGAGGCTGGCTGCTCTGATAGGTGATTTTCCATGGTTTCTCTGATCAACACCAGGCGAATGCCGGAGCAGTTCCCTAACAAACGGGCCACGGACCGCGCGCGATCTGCCCTTCCTCTTCCTTCTCCTATCCTCTCCCCTTACACACACACTTACATTAACCAGCACTACACCACCACACATTCCGGGAGACCGGTCGGGAGCTTAGAGCTTGTCCCGGCAGGGGCGGTGCCCCGCTGGTGGGAGAATCCTGGTTAGGGGGAAACCCCAATAGCCGACGGTAAGTCGGCGCTGGATCTCGCCATCCAACGAACATCATCGCATCTCGAGAAAAAATATGCACTACACTACCGGGACTAATGACCAAAGCAGTTGACGCGCCCAGAAACACGAAAAAATTAATTAATCAATCAATCAATCAATATTCGTTTCTAGTCCTCTTGGCATGGGGGTGTACATTATCTGCGCAACCAGCTGAATTAATTTAGAAGCAGTATTATCGTAGTTTCTGCAACGACTCTGACCGGGAGGGCGTAGGGTTCGAGTGCCGATGGTCCGAGGATTCGATACGACGGAAATGAAGGAGCAGTATCCCAATAAACAGAACAAGGGCATTGCGCGATCGTTCCATCCTTTTCCTATCACACTTACATCCACTTCGCTAACTGCATCGATTCTGATAGGTTGAAATCTCCTGCATCTAATGTCTGAAGTAGAATTCTAGCAGTCAGTTCTCTGATCGGTAGTTTGTCTTTCATTACCAATCGAGTGCAGGGAACGTACCCTAAAAACTGGTCACAGACCGCGCGCGATCTTCCCTTCCTCTTCTACGTCCTATTATCTCCCCGTACGAGCACATAAACACATACGCACGCACGCACGCACACACACACACACACACACACACACACACACACACTTCTACACTCATGTGCACTACCACATAAGTTGGAATACCAGTCAGGAGCTTAGAGACTGATCCCACTGGGACGGTGCTCCGTTGCGGGAGATGCCTGGAGAGGGAAATCTCCCGTCCCGACGTAGATAGGCAGCGGAGCTCACCACCCAGCGGGGAAGGAACATTGCCGCCTCCCGTGAAGAAAACCATTCACTGCACTAATGGCCATAGCAGTTGAAGTGCCCGGAAACATCAATCAATTTACGTGCGCACTTCCACACGTCGGGAGACCGGGAAGAAATTTAGAGATTATCCCGCTGAGTAAAACAGCTAGAAAAGGAATTTCCGGCTTGCGGGGATTTTGCCCTAACTAGGTATCTTGCACGAGCGTGACACCGCCCAGCCGGCACAAGACTAAACCCCCGCCGGCACACGACTAGTAGAAGTGTGCGTAAGTAATGGGTGAGGATAGGACAAGGAAAAGGAGGAAAGATCACGCGCGGTCCGTGATCCTTTTGTTAGAGCATTTTTCTGGTATTCGGCCTCTGTTGATCGGAGAAACCACGGAAAACTACCGATCAGAGCAGCCGGCCACCTGAATTCTCCTCCATACAGCGGCTGAAATCGACCATGTGTCTAGTCAGTGTCAAAAATCTTGCCACCGTCGGAATTCGAACCCTGGTTCTCCCGGTCAGAGGCAGTTGATGCACTGAGCAACCTTTGCCAGTGTGAATAAGAAAGGAAAGAAGTAAGGGGGTTTAGGAAAGGAAAAGGGATTCGAGGTTAGTTGCCCTTTTCCGCTAGAACCGGAAACGTGCAACTTCCCTTAATATTACCAAACTCAATCCTCCTTAAGACATAAATCGTGACCGAAACCGTGTATTTTCCCTCATAGCTCACTCGCTGGAACCTTCCACGATTCCCATCCCATTCCCTCGAAATCCTGACTGCTGCCTACACCATCCCCGCAACACCATCTCCCCACTGTGTAGCCCCGCGACATCCTGCGCCGCCCAACCCCCGCAGATTCTCTTTTCCATCCCGTGCTCCGGCCACCGGCTCCGATCCGACCCTGGCCACATCAGCGGACAGAACCACCCTTTTGTTGGATGCATTTAAGGCGCACTTTCCCTCTACAAATACGCTTAGGAAGATTCCGGCTTTGTTCAATTTATCGGAACTACGACATAAAACCCCGTAATTGTGCTATTGCTGATTAGGGAATTACTCCCAAGACGTGCATCAAACATGTTCTGTAATGCAGAATCTATTACCATTTTGGAGGGTTCTCCCACTCGTCGGTTGTTCGAAATTGGGCTGGAGTGTGAAGCTATTTTCACTTTTAAAAAATGATTTACAAAGTGCGGAATTCGCACGGGTCTGACTAGTTCTTCATGGCGTTCATTTTATATCCTGTCATTCATACCAACACTTACCGTCATTTCGTTTCTATTTTTATTCTCATGTCGTAACGAGATATCTGGGCTACTGCAGACCAGAACTGTGTAGTCTTTGCTGAGGAATTCAGTAATTCTCTTTGATGGCTCTCCTGAACATGTCTGTGTCTCTCGAGCTCGTTCGCGAGTCTGCCTTTGCCCCCCCCCCCCTCGTGGTGTGCTGGTCTGAGCGGTGATATGCGAAAGCCATAGTTCTGACATGAGAATGACCGTACAACGTTATTTTCCGCCCACGTATCTGCCTCCGCAGCATTGCCACACATCCCTGGCCTTCTCGATACCCGTAGTTATCACCCAACCGGCATTACATGGATCGCCAATTTCAACACTACAGGGAAACTATTGAAACTAAACTTATTGCAATATCGCGTGGTGTCTGACAATATTTGTAACGATTACTGAATATTATAATCCTACTTGAAGTGGTAATTGAGTTTCTAACTGGCAAAAGTGTTTACCCACGATGATATTCAAACATAAGTTAGAATACGATACGTTAGTATAGAAACATAAGTTTTGCAAACTTTGAATTTCACTAGAACTCAAATGCTCCCAGCGATTCAAAAAGAAAGTTGAACGGTTGCAATTTTCGAAAATTCAGACGTTTTAAATGCAATTGGACCTACGCTAGTTTATCTATCAAATATTGGTATATCCAAATATTGGCATATTCAGGTAAAACATTTAAGAAAAAGATTGCAGATTGGAGAAAAGCTTATTCGTGAAATTTTTAAACATTGTCACTGCTAACAAAGAAAATTACACAAAAACTGCTCATATGTACTACATCACATTATCTTAATATCTAATTTTAAAAGATAGATTTCTTAAGAAAGGAATCTTTAATTCTATCTAACGGAGGAAGATCACCGTCTCCTCGCGTGAAAAAGCATACCCACGGGAATAATGACGAAAGCAGTTGACTCATTTGGAAACAAAAGAATCAATACATAATACTATCGTAAATATAAACGTGAGGTACTGCAAATGCACATACTTTCTCGCATTATTAGAAAAAGTTACATAATATTGAAATATATAATTGCATTTAGTATGGCAGAAATTAAATACGTTAAAAACTCGGTTATAAGTCTCAGTCAAAAACTTACTTATAACTTGAAAAAGTCCAATTCAACGAATTCAAACGAAGCGCCTGTGTTACAAATCTTCATTTATTTATGGAACAGTAGTCTAACATTTCTAACTTTTACAATTGCAACAAACATGAGTAAATTTAACTGTTTGCAGTACATTATACAGAAAAGAAAATAATAATTCAACTATCTCTCCTTGATTACATTGAAATGTGCTAACAAATTCTGAATATCATAATCAGCGATTAGAAATTTTTAAAATAAAAGAAATGTGTTTGTTGGTTCTACGTTAAATATATTCGCTTCCTTAAATCTGTTTCCTTTCGTAAGAATTTTATCTATATCGTGTTACCATGACCACCAGTAATGAGAAGTTTTAGAATATAATTTGAAACCGCCGTTTTGCAAATTTACAAACTTGCCTCGTAAAATTTACAGCGCCTCAAAGCGGGAAGCGCGGGAAATTGGAACTTATTATTTCGATTTTTTTTTCCAATTTTGTAAGAATCGAAAATGGGACCAGCACAGCTTTCTTTACTGTTCTTTGTTCTGAGCTGTATCTGAGAAAATATATGATTAAAATTTAAAAATCGCCAATGTTACACGCAAAATTACAACAAAAATACTTATATTTTCAAAAAATTGAACATAACTTTATTTCAAGATCTCTTTTTGATGAACACATTTCGTTAAGAAAAAAAATATCTTGATAATTGTAGTTGTAGGAAGACACCAACAATTTTTCCAATATTTGCAATTTTCGAAAAATCAGGAATTTAAGCGAAAATGAGATTTTTACCATTCTCTTAGGTGTCCTTTACGCTATCCGAGGTTAAAATTTAATTTCAAAAATGTTGTGCCGTTTTGTGAGAATTTTTAAAAAATTAGAAACTGCTTATATTTCACCCAAAGTTTCGTGAAAACTACTCAAGTTTTCAAAAAATTGTACATGATCTTATTTCAAAATATGTCTTTAAAAATTGATTTCATTAATAAATAATATCTCTATCTTCAATATTTTAGTTGTAGGAAGGCACCAAAAAAATTGCACTTTTGAAATTTTCGAAAAATCAGGGATTTCAATGAAAACGAAACCTGCACAATTCTCTTCCTTCACCATCTTTTACACTATTCAAGAACAAAGTTTGATCAGAAAAGTTGGTGCTAGTGTTTTGAAAATTTTGGAAATGTCCGAGGGGCTTCGTGTAAAGAACCTTTCAAAATTAAAATATCGATTTCAAATACAAGGTGCCGTGACATCAGCCAGAGCGATTGAGAAAATCAATTTTAGATAAAACCGGCTAAACCTGGCGCCCAAACAACAGTTTACGCCCTAGGGTTGGACCCAGACGGACAGAGACACAGACAATACGTTCTGCAGTCAATCGAATTTTCGGTATCAAGGACCTACAAAACATGGATTCTGTCTACACAATTTTCTATATGCTACATTAAATGGCATACACTTCCCACATAAAGTCGTGGTAACTAAGTACTTTTCAGGCATTTTAGGATCCCCTGGGTTCCCCCTACGACTTCCCCACGGGACCAATAAGTTTCTTTTCTGCATTTACTACTAGCAATGCTAAATTGCTCTATCGTAATTTACAAATTGTGTGTAAAGTTTAATAAAGCTCCTGAGAGCAATTAACGAGATAGTCAGTAGATCGCCTCGAGAAGTAATCTCCAAGGTTCCAATCACCACTGACAGAATTATGGCGTTGGCCACTCCATGAAGTTGGGCTACCAAGGACTGGCTGGTATTTTACCAACTTTTCCTCCCCTGCTTTCAGAAGGCTAGACCCATTCTCGTGGCGGACCACCACATCGACCACGTGGACCCCTTCCCGGCTTTTTATTACCAGGTCAGGTTGAGTCTAACCCCTTGGGCAACGGTGAAAGTTGCTTTTTAGTAAACACTACGATGTCTAATTTCCAGAGCATCTTTCCCTCTATGAAGTTCTTGATCTCGTCATCACGCTTTATTCTTGCTGGCTTAGAAAAAATGCACTGACCGAGGATGTGATTCATGGTTTCTACCACTGCATTGCACTTCCTGCAGTATACATCCTCTCGGGCCTTCCTCTTCCAACAGTAGATTTATTGGCAGTGGTATGTGATCTCTAATTGCAGAGCAGTTATAAAAGACTAGATTTCAAAAGATTATAATCTTTCAAAAAACATTTCCAATCAGATCGTTTATATGCGCTTTAACCGCTCTCCCTTGGGGTCCCAGTTCTCTCGGGCGGTTACCTCGTTATCGGCGTATTTAATCTTAAAAGCCCTTAAATCTTGCTCAATGTATGGCTAGTTGAATTTCAGTGTTTGGCGGTCTTTAATGTTCATGTTCAGACAAGAGCTCAGCCATCTGCAAATAGGATCTTTAGAATGTTTTTTGGTAATGGTAAACCGTGATTCAGCGTGTTTGGCAAGCCGCAGCAATCCTAGACCTCAATTTCTCTTGGACAGGTAGAATAAGCCATCCACAGTAGTCAGTACCAGATGTAGGAATTGTTTGACCGCCACCGTCCGCTTCCCTGAGCATCGATCGTCCGCTTCCCTGAGTGCGACTAACTTTCCTTACATCGATACAACCAATTAGTAGAGATAATGTAGCATTAAGTAGGTATGAAGTAATGCCAACTACTGAGTGGGATTCAAACATGCCTTCTGAAACCTCGTCACTGCCTCCATCAAATTCGATATGGATGATTTAGATGGAAAGCCATTCCAAATAGAGTAGTTCACTCCCAGGTATGTTAGTGAACGATCATATCTTTCCAGACAGGGGTCCTTAATGAACCAGGATCGTTCAAAGATTGTAATTTGAAATGATCCAACACCTCGCGAAGGACAATGTCATTCCGAGGTTCCCAAGATATTCCACCATAATATCAACCAATTCTTGAGCTCCTCGGGCATCTTTTGCTAACAGCACCATATTGTCAACAAATGCTAACACAGAGACACTCCTTTTCAATAGCGGGTGTCCTGACATATTTTCCAATTTCTCAAAAAGGCACTCCATAATGAGATTAAAAAGGAGTGGGGACAAGGGGTTCCACTGTTTTACTCCTCTACGAATTGGCACCTCAATTCCTTTCGAGGGGTGCTGAATGATGGCGGAAACGTCAGTGTAAGAGTCCATTACCAAATTGGTAAAGGCGTCATGGATTCCTCTCCTGGACAGAGCCCATCGAATCGCTAAGAGGAACATTGTCAAATGCTTTGGATATATCTAGCACAGCGCCGACACCAGCCTCTACGTTTTAAGTCACAGACTGCTTCGTAAAGAATTTGAACATTAGCGAAACAGCCACGTTCAGGGATAAACCTTTTTTGGCGTGGATTGAACTTTACCACGGATCGAATGCGTTTGTCCACAATGCACCAAAAGATTCTGCACAGTAGAGAACCAATTGTGATAAGGTGATTAGTGACAAACGTATTATCCTCACCCTCTTTTGGTATAAGGATGGTGCGACTAACTTTCCACCTAGAAGACACAAAGCCACTGTATAAAATTTGGGTATACAATAGGGACCATATTTCAAGTTTTGCTCCTCAGGATATGTGACTAACTTTTATTTTATCTGGTCATGGAGCCGTGGCATTTTTCATCCCAGCCAGACGACTTTTAATTTCGGCAACACGCACCGCGTATAGAAGTGTGTCTGGGTCCATTTCTGATGTCAACAATTTATCACCCTCTCTTAATTGGAAATGCTGAATCAGGAGCGTGTTACCCTAGATGAATTTGAACAGGTCATTAACCTCATTCCTGTTAAGGGGATGTTGAGCGACACTAGTACAGTCAGTGTCGTAATGTATTTTGTCAAAAGCGCTTAATCATTCTTCAAAAGGTCCTGCGCCCTTGCATAAGAGTAGCGCTTCCTAGCGCTTTTACCTCCACGTCTACGGGGTCTTTTAGGACTGGTGGTGGTGGTGATGGTGGGTACAGAGGAGCTGCCCAAAACCTCCACTAACTTGGCCTAGGTCTCGTTTAATTGGTTCTGGGATTGAATATTTCTTTCAATATTTCTTTCAGAAAAGTTCATTTTCCACCACAACGAGCTCTTGCTCTACATTGGTTTGAGAAGTAAGCCAGTTTCTATTTCAAGTTTAAATGTTTTCCTTCCAGTTAGGCTTGCCATCTAGTGTTTCTCTGTTAAATTTCATTAGTTACGTTTCCGGGTGTCATGGTAGCCGGGGACTCAATAAAAGTGTCAGTAACAGATAAATCAGAATCTAAGTGGACGGGCACAGCCGAAAGGTAAAAGGGAGGAAGATAAAAGCCACTTTTTTGTCTCAAGAATTCTTAAAGCTCATTTTATCACCAAAATATCGTCCTCAAATTTTTGGAGCGATTCCAACACCTTACTTTTATTCTTCTCTACATGAAGCTGAGGTAATGTTAAAAGGAACGTTATAACTTTAGAAGACAAAATGTACACATATAATATTCCAAACTTTAAAAGCCTTTCAATGCCAATGGAACGTTTCCATATTATTTATCACTTATTCTCTTATGACACACACAAAATTAAAGAAAAAAGACGATGACATTTTAAGAAAATCTTTGAAAGTGTTATTCGGACTTAATGTAAAGTATCTTTCTTCAAAATAGAGATTCCTTTCAAGTTGTGGCACATCGTGGCAGAATATCGATTCCCTTTTAACTTTTCAAATCAAGTAAATGTCTCGTAAATTTCTCGAAAATATAAATATAAAAACAGCTTTGGGAAGATGTGGGATCGAACGTATGAGCACTAGTAGTGGTATCAATAGCAAACAATTTATATTTTATTGTTTCTCATAAATAATAGTATCAGTACATAAAAGATCACATGTACCTCAACATTATCACACCATTATTCGAATTGTCATTGGAAGAGAATCTGTATTGAACGAGTAACTGAACAGTGTATCAAACTAGTGGTGCTAAACGGAATATACTTTCTCGCAAACCTGCAATTTCCAAAAACAAATAGAATTATTTTTGAAAAAATATAAATTGCAAGAATTTCAAGCATAAATTACCATACTTGCTCCTTAAAAAATGTACATGGTTTTATGAAGCTATTTTATTGTTTCGAGCAGATTTTATTTAAGAAAAAACTGTCATCAATTTAGTACTTTTGCAATGTTATTTATTTTTCTGCAAATTTATTGGAACCAGTTTTTCACACACAATATTTATTTTCCTAAAATTCACACACATACATGTGAAATGTGTAAATTTTGGAAGAATAAATACACACAATATATAAATATGAAAAATTGGTTCCAATAATTCTACAATACATACAGACAAAACAATATTACAGTTAATTTTTTTGAAATTTTCGAAAATCCAGGAAGTTCGCCAAAAATTGTGACCATCATTAATTTTTTACCTTTTTTTATACATACGAGTAGAAAATTAAAAAAAAAATTTTTTTCGCAACGTTACGCGAAAACTACTCGTACTTTCAAAACATTGTGCATAATCTCATTTCAGTACCTATCTTCGAGTAACAGATTTCATTAGGAGAAAATCTCTATCTTCGTAGGAAGATACAGAAAAAATTTCGAACTTTTGCACTTTGCGAAGAATCAGAGATTTTGACGAAAATTGAGATCTGACTAATTCTTTTAATCGTCCATCCGAAGACAAAGTTAAATAATAAAATTTGAGCCATTTTTAAGAAAATATTGAAAATGTTGAGGCTTCATTTACAGTACTCTCAAAATTAAAATATGTTTCAAACTCACAGTGCCTTGAATTCGTTTAGACAGAAAAACAGCTGACCGATTTAGGCACTCGCGTTAAACACAGACTGACGAACAGACCGACTTTTTGTCGTCAATAGATTTTTCGGTATCAAGAACCCACAACACGTGGATTCTCACTTCGCAACGTGTTAGATAAAGTAATTAACTACATATAGGAACAAGATTTATCTACATGTTCGTTACCAATGCCCAACAATAAGTTTTTTCTATCGAACAATTGTCAATTTCTGGCACACGATTCCTTCCTCTCTTAAGTCAGGCGAGAAAGTCAAAATATAATATTGCAATAAAATGTGCTTCCATTTCTTCCAACTCTCCAACCTAAAATAATTATAACTTGCATCATGTGATCTCCATGTGGCTGGAACCCTTTTGGACAGTGGTTGACATTTGCTATAAAATATGTGAATTTCGAAGCAAATGCTCAATTGACGAATGTTTTCATTGATGCTATTAAACATTTCTTATTCGTGTCGGCGAGTAAGTAGAAATGCATTTAAATTATACAGAACCATAATTTATGGTTTACTATAAATGCATATTACGCCTAATCATGACAATGACTACTTCCTACTCTTCAAATCTCCCCTCGAAAAAGAAATATTTTTAAAACAAATGAGTAGCACTTTTGGTCCCTTTTTGTACATGAGATTTAAATATTACAATGGATATTTGCACTTGTTTCATGTACAACTTCACAAACATATTTTAAAATCATCTTATTTATATATAGGTAGAAATACTCAATGAAAAGTGAAAAAATAAAACACTTACCAAGAACACTTCACCAAGCCTTACCGTAACAATTACTACAGTACTAGCTCATGTAGTACTAGTATTTGAAAAACCTTCAGAATTGATAACGCAAATTACAACAATATTACAAGTTCACAATCTACCACTTGTCACTAAAAATGAAATTTACAGCAGGTTTCTCTATAAATATCTTGACACTTTGGGCAATGTTGTAATATTTTCGACACTCCTTATTGAGTCGTATCTATTCACTCCTCCTTAATTTTTTTCTTTTATTCTGTCACTTGCAGGTGATGTAGCGGTTGCTATCAGAGGCAGCTAGTCTTTTCGTTCAGAAACAACGTGAGGCGATAGATATATATAAAGACCACTCACAACCGAATAGATATGCAACTTGGCAGATACAGTACATTCACCCAACTTATCATCTGCCTCTTTATCACGATATGTTTTACTTTCCCGTATATCATTGTGTTGCATAGAGAAAGTATTGTAACGCCTCAGCAAAAAATGCCGACTTTTCGACAAAAAATGTTACATATGTGCCTGATAACAAAAAGTTCTGATCAGTGGTTTTCCTGGTCGCGCTTCCAAGGGAAAGCCGGGTCCGAACCACAGAAAACTAGCCAAAACGCGATCCTTCCGTCCCCATCATGTTCCCATGCCCGACCTTAGGAGAGAGGTTGACCACCTATCCTCCCACTTATCTCGAAACCATGCAACAAGCGACCAGAAGGGCATAAACTGATTTCACTGCAGTTCCTCTGACCGGTAGGTCTTAAGTTTGGAGTTCCGACCGTGGCAGCATGTTTGACACCAGCGAAACAGCTAGGTCGAATTCGACCGCTGCCTGGAAGAGAATTCTAGCGGCCGGTTGCTCTGATCGGTAATTTTCCGTGGTTTCTCCGATCAACACTAGACCATCAACATCAATGCCGGTGCAGTACCCTAATAAACGGGCTACGGACCGCGCGCCATCTATCCTTCTTCTTCTTTGTCCTGTCCTCATCCTTTACTTAAACACACGTACTCACATGCACTACACTCCCTCACTGGTCGAGAGACAAGTCGGGAGTTTAGAGTTGTCCCGGCTGGGGTGATGCCTGCTGGTGGGAAATACCTGGTTGGGGAAAACCCCACAAGCCTACGTAGGTTCGCGCCGGATCTCTCCACTTAGCGGGGAAAGATCACCGCCCCCTCCCGCGACAAAACGTGCACTACACTCACAGGACTAATGAACTTAGCCGGTGACGCGCCTGGAAACACTAATCAATTTCAGTCAAAACCCCAATAAACGTGGGAGGCATTCATGACCTGAAGCGGGCTGAAGAGCCAGAAAAGAATTTTTTTTCAAGCTCTGAAATGTAGTAAATTGTATTCTTTATTGCTTAACATAGCCTTTTCCTGATATTTTAAAAAATGTTTTATTTCCATCTTTGTCTCTGATCAACACTAGCACATAAACCGCACACGGGATTTGTATTAAAATCGATATTCTCTGATCGATCCTCCGGATAATATCATAGACCCTGGAACTTAAATGGGTTATTTTACAATTTTGGGGATGTTTTACATGAAGCCCCAAGAAACATTTTCAAAATTTTCTCAAACAAGACTCCAATTTTTTTCTTTAATTTTTAGCCGGAATAGAGCAATATACACTTATAAAAATTAAGCAGGTTTAATTTTCATTAAAACCTCTGAATTTTCGAAAATTGCAAACATTTAAAAAAGTTCAGGGTCTTTCTACAACTAAAATATTGAAGATATGAGTATTTTCTTAATGAAATCACATCGTAAAAATTATATCTTTAAATACGTAGCATTCGTAATGTAATTTGAGTAATTCGTAATGTCATGTATTTTTTAAATGTGTGTTGCATTAGTTCAGTTTTCGTTTTAAACCATCGGGAAGGTAATTACGCGGCCTGAGCAATTCGGAACACTGGATATGCTCACAGCTTGCTAAATCTGAGGACGTGAGTTTGAATCTCAGCCTAAGTAAAACTTTTGCTTTTTGGTAAGACTTTTGAGGGTTCAAGTAGTAGTATAATAGACGTTTATTATAATAAACGTAGTATAATAGACATGGACGTTACTTTACAACGCATTGCCAGATGATATTAAACAAAGTCGGTACACAAATTTAAATCCAAAGTAAAACCTTTTCTGCTGCATAACTGTTTCTATACAATCAGAGACTATACTTATCATCAAAAAGAAATATAATGTTTATTTAAACAAAACAATGATATATAATGGATTAGTTTACATTTGTATTTTATAATTTCTTTAAAAAAGAGATTACATGCCTGTAATGTAATGTAATGTACTTCAGCTTCCGGGTCAATGACCCCCATCTCGATTAGGTTTTTGTCAAGTTTCCCTGATCTATTGAGCAAATGCTGAGATGTTTTGTTTCTGGACATAAATGTAGCTTCACTAGGCGCACGTTTTGTTCAGGTCTCCTTCTGCTTGTAGTAGTAGCAGTAGAGCTAAGGGTGATTTACTATATTGTTAGCAATGCAGAAAAATCAAATCTGCAGTTCGTTTATCGTTGCAAATAGTTTTTTTTCTACAATTTGGAAACGAAAATGTCTCGTTTTTCTAATGGTGATAATCTCCCGCTTTTCTAAATTTATTATTATTATTATTATTATTATTATTATTATTATTATTATTATTATTATTGTTGTTGTTGTTGTTGTTGTTTTAACTTTCAACTATTTATCGTTAAAATGTTGGGATGGGATTCTGGTACTCAAGAACACGTGCGCAAATTTTCTTCTCCCCCATACGTCATATACAGTTTTTACTGTTTTTTGACCAAATAAATAAAAATCAAAAGAGATCTTCACAGTAAAAATAATGCGGGAAGGTATATGCTGTTGTAGCAGCACTTGTTCTCCTAATTTTGTCCTCAAATAAAACAAAATACGCTTATAAATTAATATATCAGTTTCATTTCCAATAAAACCTGTGAAGTTTCGAAAATTGCAAATCTTTCCAAGCTGCAAACATGAATCTCTTGAGCTTCTTTTATTGAAGGATGTTTCAAGGGGTGACTGGAAATTTAGTAGGATGCAACCTGTTCCCCAATGTTATATCTTTAAAACATTTCTTATACAATTGTTTTGAAACACTTATAGAACTTTAAAACACGATATAATCGTCATGCGGCCATCTCTTTCGAACTCTAGCCAGCGTCCTAAAAAAATTTCCTCTTTAGTGACCCATTACACTACTCAATCGTTTGTTCTCTTACTTATCGTTTGTTCTCTTAGTTGATGCACTCGTATCAAGTTCTATTTTCATTTCGTAACAATATTGCATCTGAAAAGTGTCCGGCCACTTACGGTGAGGGAAGTGCATGCCTTCTTTGAAGGAAGTCGGACAGTAGTGCTTCCTTGACTTGTGGTACGTTTGACGGACATGTCGCTCACTTGCCCGGAATATCGTTGTTCGGCGACTTCTTTGACGCAGATCTCCAACAACAACTTTTGACGTATTTCATCAGGAACAAATGACGAATTGCATCAGAAAAGTGTCCGGCCACTTACGGTGAGGAATGTACCTGCCTTCTTTGAAGGAAGACGGACACCACTGCTTCCTTGACTTGTAGTACGTTTGCCGCACACGTTGCTCACTTGCCTAGAATGTCATTGGTGGGAGACTTCATCGATGAGGTCCTCCAACAACAACTTTGGATGCTTTGTGGATATTTGGCGTAGTGCGTGGATCAATAAAGTGTAGACTGTATGATATGATCGCCGCAGGGACAAATGGTCGCAAGGCCTGAGGCTATTGGTGGAGGCGGAAACAAATAACTTATAAGATCCTACCGAAATTTTCATCCAAAAAATGAGGGAAGAGCTTATACCGAACAGGGGTCTATATTTTAAAAAATGTATGTTTGTGGTGCTTGCTGCAGGGGTGACCCAGAAGCTGCCGTACGTGGCCAACCTGGGCGTGGACGCGCTGCGGTTGGCGCCCATATTCCGGCGCGGCATGCTCGGCTGCCCGGAAGCTGGGGTGGTGGACTTCCGGGCAGTGGCCCCCGTGCTGGGCACCGCAGACGACATGGAGCGCCTCCTGCGGCTCGCCCGCGAGTTTGGTGAGTCTCTTACATCAGCTACGTAAACATTCCTAGCTCCATGGTCACTTAACAGTATTGTTTCTATATTGTTCAATATTATATACTAATAAAAGTGAATTTAACGACTTGTAATCGACATCGATTCCACAAAAAAGAGTGTGTGAATAGATACGAAATATTTACAAGTTCCTCTTCAGGATATGTCGCAGTGTCCTTGCAAAGTTTGGTAAGATTAAGACAACACAAATGAGAAAAAAAATTAAATAATATACTGGTAGATGCACCACAATCATTATTTTTCGCCTGACGCTAAGAGACAGGTTCCTAATATATTCCGCCAGAGGTCAGCAGCGGTGCGGTAGGATCACAGAGTAAGCATAGGGAGGTGGCCGTGTGGCAAATCTCCATGACAGTTGGCACTCTACATGTTTTCACAGAGATTTGTATGCTGTATATTTTTTGTAACTCTACTAGAAGCCGCTGCAGTACAAGATGGGTTCAGTGTAATTCCCAATCATGGGAACCCAGCTTCATTATTGCTGAACGTTGCCGTGTGATGCCGAACGAGGCCGAGGAGACCAGGAGGAGCCAGTGGCGCGATGGAGAGAGGAGGGAGGGAAAGAGTGTGAGAGCGGGAGAGAAAGAGAGAGAGGGAGGAAAAGGGAGAGGAGGGAAAGAGAGAGGGAAGAGAAAGAGAGGGGGAAGAGATAGGGATGGAAAAGTAGGGAGGTAAAAAGAGAGGGGAAATAGAGGGAAAGAGAGATACAAAGACGGAAAAGAAAGGGGGAAGTGAGATAGAAGAAAAAGGAAGAGGGAAAGAGAAAAATATAGAAGAGGGGAGAGAGGAGAGAGATGCGAAAGGAGAGAGAGTAGAAGAAAAGAGACAGGGTAAAATGAGAGAGGGAAATGAGGGGAAAAGAGAGGAGAAAAGAAAGTTAAAAAAGAGAAAAGGAAAAAAGGAGATGGAAAAAGAGAGTAGGGGAAAGATAGTGAGTAGGGTAAACGAGAGGGATAAGAGGAGGGGAAAGAGAGAGAAACGGTAAAAAGAGAGGGAGAAAAGTAAAAGATAGATGGTAAAAGGGGGAGGAAAATAAAAAAATAAAAAAGGGGAAAGGATAAAGCGGAAAAGGGAGGAGGGGAAGAGAGAATGGGGAAAAGAGAAAGAAGGGGAGAGAGAGAAGGGTAAAAGGGAGAAAGGGGAAATGAGAGAGGGGGAGGAAAAGATAGGGAGAAAGAAAGAGGGAAAGAGAGAGGGAAAACGAGAAAGCGGAAAAAGAGAGGAGGGAAAAGAGAGAAGGGGAAAGTTTCTTTGAGGCCTTTGGCCTCAACATTTTAGTTTTTAAGGAATTAAAACGCTTTGTTTAGGTGCTATTTAATTTAATTTTTAAAATACTGCCAAGTATTGCGGGTTACATTTGATATGAATATTTAGAGGCGTTTTTCAAAACAAATCCTTCATTTTTTTTAAGCTAAAGTGCAATGTGTCACGTCTCCGTGAAATTATCTTTCTTTAGGGATCTCATTTATGAAGATTGGTTGCCTGTGAGAGCCGTAAAAGGTACGTATACTTCTGAAATAATAGAAGAGGCGATAATAATAATAATAATAATAATAATAATAATAATAATAATAATAATAATAATAATAAGAAGAAGAAGAAGAAGAAGAAGAAGAAGAAATACTTTTGAAGAAATAAAAGTAGAGATGGCCGTAAAATACAAGAATATACAATACGTAATGCTTACGTTTTGCTTGTGCTGTAGGGTTCGTTTCATGAAGTAGGGCACGCGGGAGACGGCTCCCGCAAGTCGCTCACTCTTCAACGAAATCACACTCCACACACGACATTAGCAGAAACCTTGGAAGCTCTATATGATGAGGAAATATGTTCCTAAGAAATATGGCTTCAGGTTTTGTAGGCAAAAGTGTTCACAAAGCAAAAAAAACACCGCCCGCGTGCGCGATGCGCGTGTAATTGGCGACGAAAAGTAACTTTCATGTATTGCTCTATTATTTTTACATATACACGAATAAAATGATTTTTATTTTGTAGAACGCCAAAACTGACTAATGTACTGGTAAAATAGAAGGATGTGCACCATTAACGAAAAACAAGAGAAGATTCCTCGGGAAGGACATCAGTTAACAAGAAAGATATTAAATGTCCACATATCGCTAAATGTCTAAAAACATTAAATGTCTAAATATCTTGGGAAACTTTCAAACGTTGACCGACATTTGGAACCATAATGAATCCGAGCATGCATAATATAACAGTATTCATTTGGCTCAGTGGTAGAAAGCTTTCTTCTGGAACCTTGGACAGCAGGATCGAATCCGGGGAAAAACTCATTGTTTATCCAAGAACTTGTTTTCAAATTAACTATATTATATAAGTCTCTCCTCGGCATAATTAAATTATTTTAATTATTAATTATGGTAGCCCTGAAAAGAAGTATTTGGCTCTACCAAACATTTTTATTTTTTATTTTCCAAATGATGAGAGAAATATAGGGAATACATAAGGAAACCAAAAACGTCGCAAACACTGCCTCTGAGACAGGTCTTGGTCTCTCTTCCACTAATGCGATAACTCGCTCTCGCGTGTCTTGGTGAGCTATGTCGAAAAATTCAATAGGGCGAAGAAAGTTCCAATTGCTTGGTTACGAGTGAAAATATTGATTTTTCTATTATTACCAAGTGTCAACGCTGCATCCTTATCTCAGTTCCACCTGGAGGCCAACCTGCTAAGAACAGTAGAAAGTCCGAGGCTAAGATTTAGAGAGAAAATCGATATCTCTCAACAAAAGAGGTGAGTTCAAAAATTGAATGATCGCCAATACAAAAGTAAAATACAATCTCTTAACACACAACATAATTCGATATGGCATTTAAAACAAGTCAATTATACCACCTCTTAACACGTCATCTGGTAAAGCCTTCAGAGCAATAGAAAAAGTCGAAGAGCTAGCTTCATTCTTCGAATCCACATTCACAACAAACACAACACAAAACCACTCAGAACACTCTACAATAATTAAATCTATAGCGCAACCCCAGTTCGGACCTCATCAATCAATTCCCTCCACGTCACCAAGTGAAATCAAAAGTATAATACAAAATTTTCCAAACAAAAATCTCCCGGGCATGATAACATAAATAATTTAATAATAAAAAATTTACCCCCAACAGCAATAGCATTCCTATCAAACATGTATAAGTCCCGTCTGAATTAATGTCACTTCAGTCTCATAAGCAGGAATCATGGTAGCCTTTTACCTCTGTACTACTACTATTAACTCTCAATGAACGTTTAAATATTTTATACGCTCTCCACTCAAAGAAATTTAATCTTCATAGTTCGATCTACAGAACGTAGTTTTCAAAATAATCTGTCGCAAAATAACAGTGCTGTCGGCAGGCAGGGATATCATCGCCATAAACCTCTCGGTGCAAGGCATTTTCGACACGAAATCTAATGTTTCCACGGGTGTAATCGACACGAAATCTAATGTTTCCATACGTGTTTTCCTCCTGAATATCCTCCTGAAAATAACCTGTCACAAAATAATAGCGCTGTCGGCAGGTTGGGATGTCCATCGCTCTTGGATGGAAGGCACTTTTCGACACGAATCTGTTTCCACAGGTATACATATCGTTTTTTCTCTGGCATTTCACTGAACGAAGACGATGAAATTCAAGGAGTATCCTGTAATTCATGTATTCAAAGCTGAATGGTCAGTTTTCTAAAACAATTCATTTTGATTTAACTTATCACGTCATATTTTCAAGCAAAATACCTACGACTCCGGTTATAGTGAACTTCTAGGGTTTAACATTTTTGGTTCACTATATCAGAGGTTCACTATATCCGATGTCAAAATTAAATAGAATTTCTCCATAACGATAGATTTTATTAATATAGATATACAGCAAAATACATTAACAGAACGAACTGAAAATTTCAATATATTTATTTGTCCTTAAAAAGTCAATTTCTTTCAATTGTTGGCCTCGTATATTTTTCATTAGGAATTTCTCTAGATCCTTCTCCAGATTTCGTGCTCTCTCCATACTTGATTCTGCATTGTCCTCTGTGTGTAAGTATCGTAACGCAGTCTTGACATCCTTCAATGCCTCTTGTACTGTTGGAAGTCCCGCTCTCCGAAGACCCTTTCACTCACCAAATAACATACGAGGTGCTTTCGATTGCGGGATGTCGCAAGTGACTAATGAAACTGATAGCTGTTTCGCGCGGCATGGCGGATCTCGCCAGGCTGTGGCAGTCGGGTGCGTCCTGCTGCCTACGTGGAACTCAACGCGCTTTGTCCCGCGGAATATCAAGTAACACCGAGATTGGAACTGAAGCAAGCAATCGCGCGTCGTTGCCGCCGGTTCTGGGCCATGCAGGACATGGTCTTTGTTTCCACAGTGAAACTGAGTGGTATAAGGTGTTATAATTAAAGGGTGAAAATAACTAACTTTCGGAATTCACGGTCGCCAGCTGCTAAATAAAACAGCAAATTCCAGTTCAATTTATTTATTTCCTATCCACTTATAGGGAAGGAAGGGTGCACTTTGACCTTAGCCTAAAGGACTGGGCAGGCCTAACACAAAAAGCCCTAGGCTTGAACTTCGTGAAGAGCGCCTAATACGCGCACAAGTTCGTGACAATATCGGAACACTCTTCAAAGGTACTGTCCAAGATGAAAACAAAAACAATCTAAATATTCAGCATACTTTACAATTTATTTTACTCAAAGGTATATATTCAAACTGTTAATTAGAGTAAACACTTCTCCTTTCCTGAAAGCAAGAGAAGTCAAACAGAATTACAAATGTTATAAACAACGATGACAGGCAAAAAACAATGTGCCTCTATAAACAAAGGACAATATTAAGCAGAACTATAAAATAATACATTCAACAATGACAGTAAAAAATTTGCCTCTACAAAAATACCAGATCAGAACATCGAATCACACAGAATGCGATGTGATCACATCGAATCACACAGAATGACAGCATCGTGGTACTTGCTGCAACAATCTCCACTTTAGGAGTGCAGTAGTAGACGCTTTGATACAAATTTGACAAAGACCTCGTCTGAGCGTCTTACCTTACAAAAATTACGTCAGTGCTATGGTTTGTTCTCAGCGCTTTCTTTCATCAATGTGTGATTATAGATTCCTAGCATTAAATTGTTGTCTACCAACATGTCCAACTCTCACGCATACAGCAAGTACTTTTCTACCGCGGGTCCCTGTGACCAGGAGCGGTGTTGCCCGAGCGGTCGTCTCTGCCGCTCACGGGGCCTATGGACGGGCTCTCGAACAAAAGGTCACTGCCAAGCAGTACGGACCCCAAATGCCCCGTCAATGTTGTCCCAAAGCTGGGAACACGTTCTCTGTAACATTCAACATAAACATCAATAAGAATGCACAGAAGCAATCTTCGACAATAGGCAATGCTGAATTTCAACTCCAAGCTTCCTTTTTGCCATAAGATGCAAGACGCTGAGTGTTTTTCACTCCAAGTTTGCTTATTCACCCTGCTGTAACAATAGGTTAGATAACACAACATACACTTACTTAGTATTTAAGAATCCATAATAACATCTATACACTTAACGTGGCACTTAGCCACCATCTTATGCCCACTTCAGGCATGTGCGCTTTGAGAACATATACTAAAACATAAAACTTCATAAAATATGCACAGTCTTACGGCACTGTAACCGGGCACACTCAGGCAATTTAGAATTTTAAACTACATTAACCGAAAAAAATAAAGTTCGTTTGACGAACAACAAACGAGACAATCGAGAATTGATTGATTGATTCATTCATTCATGTTTCCGGGCGCGTCAACTACTCAGGTCATTAAAAGGTCATTAAAGGTCCCGTTAGTGTAGTGCATGTTTTTTCTCGGGAGATGGCGGTGATCTTCCCCCGCTGGATGGCGAGATCCGGCGCCGACCTAGTGGCGTCGGCTAGTGGGGTTTCCCCCTAACCAGGACTCTCCCACCAGCGGGGCACCACCCCAGCCGGGACAAGCTCTCAGCTCCCGACCGGTCTCCCGGGATATGTGGTAGTGTAGTGCATGTTAGTGTAAGTGTGTGTGTATAATGGGAGAGGAAAGGACAAGGAATGGGAAGGATAGATCGCGCGCGGTCCGTGGCCCGTTTGATAGGGTACTGCTCCGGCATTCGCCTGGTGTTGATCGGAGAAACCACGGAAAACTACCGATCAGAGCAGCCGGCCGCTAGAATTCTCCTGACCCAGCTGAAAAGCTAGTGCCGAAAATCCTGCCGCCGTCAGGACTCGAACCTAGGACCTCCCGGTCAGTGGCGCTGCAGTGACATCAGTTGATGCCGCTGAGCTACCGCTCCCAGTATGACAATCGAGAAGGTGTGGCTAGAGTGGCTATGACATGAGTGGCTTGAGTGGCAATTGAAACGGGCCGTGCGAGCCCTTTTATTACCTTTTTTCAAAGTATCAAGCCGCGTCGCACTACTTCGCGGCATCCAAGCGTGACAAAGTTATACAATTATCAACGCTCCTGGTGAACCAGGGCGGCACCATAAACAAATGTACTTCATGTCAGGAACGGAGTGTAGATCAACTTCACTATCTGATATGAAGCCGAGTGTAGAGCGAACTCCGCAGTGGCTCGATCTAGGAGCGTTCACGTAAATTGAAAGCAGATATTGAAGAGCAGAAGAAATTAAAATATTAGTCCTCAAAAGGCTCTAATTAACCATCTATCATAAAAATTGATCTACACCACTCCAAAAAAGTAAATTGTTTCCACAGCACAAAAGTCAACATAAAGGCATTAATAGACATAATAAAATAAAACTATTTTATTATGCTGGCTTTTTTGCTGTCTTTAATTATTTTTACACATCAAGTACATAGATTTAAGCGAACCTCCCAAGAGACTTCTTTTCACATTCCCTCTCATGGCCATGAGATTACACTTTGAATAAGTTTTTAAACATATAAGTAATAATTACCACTTAAAAAATAACATTTTCTGTAGCTTTCTAACATAACAAAAACAAACTTAGCACCTAAAGATACAAAAGACTTGTCTTCGTGGAGGCAGAAGCGACTTCTCGGTTGTGGCACACAGTTTTTCTCATAGTTTTGATTACTCATGTTTGAAACATGACATAAGGTCATCAGTAAGGCCCTTATTCCAGGTCCTTACCTTCACCTCAGGGAAGACTTCTTCGAGTATGACCTTTGGCCGACGATAGTTTTTCAAGCTGCCAAGTATTGGAATTGGTGGCACTGAGGTAATATATTCATTTCCAGGAGGGAATTTCGTGGACGTTCACTACAACCGAGGTTTAGGTTCACTATAACCGAATCTTCTAATGCTTATTTGAAATGTAAGTGTAGCGACATCAGTGACTTAAGTTCACTATAACCTAGGGTTCACTATATCCAAGTTCACTATAACTGGAGTGGACTGTATGACGCACTTATTGAAAATATTGGATGTGTTAAAAAACCCTTAAAACATTGCATTCCCTCCATGAACTCCCATCTGATCGAATTCTTTAATCATCCTTTGTTCATGAACTCTTCTAAACCAAAGTTATAATTGAAGATCTTTTGTAATGTCGAATTACTTTTTCAGGTCTCCGAGTGATTCTCGATATTGAACCCAACCATTCTAGCAGAGAGCACGAGTGGTTCCAAAAATCTGTGAAACGTGTGCCGCCTTTCACTGATTTGTATGTGTGGAGGAACGGCAAGGCCAATTCAAGTAACAACAACAGCATTCCAGATCCCCCAAACAACTGGGTAATGATATCTTCTTTTCCTGAAGTGATGTTGCCCATTTCGGTTTCTTTCACTTTCACTGTTTTATACAACTTAATTTTACACCACTTGAATTTATTGCAATCATTTCCGGATTTTCGAGTTCACATGTTACCTAATATTCCCAGGCTGTCAGCATTATTCTAGACAGCATTTCTTTTGATAATTGCTTTCTAAAAGTTTCCTTTTATTTACATATTATGAGTTACTACGAACCTGTGTTTTAAAAAATATATATTGGCTGTATCTTACGTTACAGAATTTTGGTGGTAATGTATATATCTCCAAACCCTAATATTAAAATAATTTTTGACACTGAAAATATTATAGAAATTCATTTGTGGTTTTCAAATTAATAGATTTTTAAACCATTCGTTGCGCAGCAGACGACTCAGGAATAAATTACTTCGGTGAGGCGGTGGCAATTGCGGCACTGCATTTTTGCGACAGGTTTGGAATCGGCGTGACACCTTCCTTGATAATTCAGGGAAACGTCGACAGTAATCAGGAGGAAACTTGACTCATGAAAAAAAATAGCGACAATAACAAAACGCCTTATTTAAAAACGCCTTTAACTAATGTAATAACACTTGCGTAAATTTTCGGTGCTACAACAACAGATTTCTCGCATTATTTCTTACTTTCGTAAATTCGGACTTCGACGAAAGTGAGACCTGTGCCATTTTTCAGCTTTCTTTGCTATATTCAAAGAAAAAAGATTTAAGAAAAAGTTTGAGTCATTTTTGCGAATTGCAAAAAAAAGTTAAAACATCACGCGAATCCTACTCGTTTCTTTCGAAAACATTTATTTAAATAACTACTTTTTAGTAAAGATTGTAATTAAAGAAAAAAATCTATTATCAACTTTGAATTTTGAAATGATATTTTTTTGCAATTTTCAGAAATACTGTCATTTGACTGAAAATAAGATCTGAACCATTTTCAGCGTACTTTACTATATTCGAGAAAAAACTATAAGGAAAAAGATATGAAGCCATTTTTGTGAAATAATTTTTTAATTCCCTATTGTTGGCTCATGGGGGGCAAAAATTAATTCAAATTTGGCGCCGTACTTTGAAATCTATCATTTATAACAACTTCTTGGCGCCAATTAACAGCAAAGAGCATGCATTTTAAACGTCCCGCGTTGGACTTGTCCCTTGAGACGCTGTGGAGTTATCAACATTCCGAGAATTAAACGTCTTTCCAAATGAAGACGCTGTGGAGTAGTCAACATTCCGAGAATTAAACGTATTTCCTAATGAAGACGCGATAGAATCGCATTATTTAAAAAGAAGGTGGCCGAAACTATCGCGGCGACTCGCCTCGCTCGAGTAAAAAACCGTTAAGATGCTCGTGAATATTAATTTAATTATGTAGGGTTGGTATTGCGACCTCAGCTGAGAGTTATTAGCGCTCAAACCCGCTCCCATTTTCGGGACTTTGAGGGAATGCAAAGCGTCTATTCATATGACGCCACGAGAAGCAACTGTTGGAGAACTTTTTAGCAGAGCATTTGCACAAAAGATTGGCTTGTCAGTAAAAAGGCGTAGTAATTCATATCTTGGCTGAATTGAAATTAGATTTTTTGACTGTTGGTAGCGGGTCAGCCTTACAGCTGTTGCAGATTCTGTGTAAAGAGGGTGTTGTTTGGGAGCGTAAAGCTGAAAGTGGGCTGAAATTATACTACGCCCGAAATACAACAGAAAATAATGTTCTGTTTGCCTAAGGAAGCATTGACAACAAGGTAACATTGACAACTTCTTCAATTTTCAACAATTTTCACGCGGAGATAAACTAACAGTTCTTAAATCATTGCCTTTCAGAATTTTCCCTTGTGGCAAACTAGGAAGTTGTGACAACGCTTTATGGGCAACCCAATCCAGCATTCTGTGGCTCTCCCAAAACATTTGCTGAAACTATTTTGCAGCCTCAACACCTATATTTCAAGCAAAATTACTCACATATTTTCACATAAAAACTAATATTTTCGAAAAATTTTACATACCTTATTTCAAGGCTTGTCTTTGAACAACAGATTTCATTAAGGAACTTGTGGCGATACAACAGCTCATACGTTCTCGCGTTATTAGAAACAGCTACGTAATAGTGTAATACTGCGTTTTCTGCGATCCTAACACCTTAGCTATTATTTCAAAACATCCAATTCAACCACCAACGTATTGTCAGCGCAGCGTTCTTAAAAAACATGTACATTCGCTTGACTAATAATATCAATATAGTAATTAGAATATATGTAATTGACATCGAAATAATTACGAAAATTCTGGCTGCTTACTTGTGAGTAGCCTGTCGCCTTAATTTCGTCGTATTTTCTAATTTTTCACATACACTTTACATCATAAATGCATGTATGTATTTGGCGTTATTGGGTCGGTAGTCCGACGTCGCCGGCCAGCTACCGGTGCCTCCCATGTTTGGGCCTGGTTAATTTCCCATACTTGTGAGTAAGAGCGAAATAAGGTGAACATGACGTATTCTCTTCGCCGTAACTTGCAAGATCCGCCTGCATGAGCTTTTCTTCGTCACACAGCTACAGAAACTGGGACGACTTTAAAGGAAACTACAACCCTATTTTTGCCTCGACCGAGAATCGAACCCGAGACCACAGCACGGGAAGCAAGTACGCTGCCCGTGAGCCATCCCAGAGGATAAATGCATTTAAAGTCAAGTAATCACAATAACCTACTGTTCATTTTAATAAAGAACACATTATTTGAATATGTTTGTAGCCGTCAAAATTAGGGCGTCGGTCGTTATACTGTTAAGTTAATTTATTACCGCCTTTTTATATATTGACACCGCCTTAATTGTAGCGACGGAAAATAAAAATTTAAGATAGTATATTTGTTAGATCGACCACCGTGAAGTACTCCCAAAAAAATTCTTTAAATGAAAGTAAAATCTCTCTTCTTCAAGATTTAATCGGCCTTATGGGCCTAATTTTTTAATGTAAGAAGTTTAAATTAGTGCAGACTATTATGAAAAAAACTTTCGCAGGCACAGTTTTCTGTTAATGAAGAAGTTATACGGTTAATGTACCTTTTTACTTTCTCATATACATACTGTAACGAATATTGCGTCATCTGCTAGCACCACCACGAACTACCTGTATGCGCGGATTGCGACATCTGCCGGCGGCCCCGAACTAGATGGTCTCGGAGTGTTCGCGGCGCTTATCGCAAAGTCCAGAAAATTCTCGACGGCGCCCGCCGAGTATAAATACGCGGCGGACGGCGACCGCGAGTCAGTCTGAAGTCTGGAGTGGAAGCTGAGCTGTGAAGTGAGTGTGTGCACTGCAGTGAATAGCAGTGCAGTGGTCACACTGGCTGCTAATGTGGCCACTGCACTGCCATCATGTGATGACGTAATCTTGACGGAGCGTAGAGAGATGTTTATAGAAGCGAGCCCTGATGACGTTCCAGCTGAAGAGATTTCTATCTTTGTACCCAGAAGTCACGACGAAGACATTGGTCGAGGAATTTTAGTAGCCAAAGAACTGGTCAGAATGGAACAATACCTGTGAGAATAATGAAATTTAACCACTATCCTGTTAAGTTAAGAAAAGGAACAGTAATTGGTTATTGTTCTACGGTATCCTCGATTTTGTAACATGTTAACCATACCGAACCACCACCTAAAGGAATTCCTGAACAATTGCACTCTGGTTACAGAGGCCTGTAAAGGCTTATCTCGGGAAGAATGTCATAAGGCTGAAGACCTTATACGGCGATACCAGCATGTCTTTGAATGCAGTGATGGTGTAAAAGGATAGACTGATATTGTACTTCACAGAATAGGTACCGGAAACGCCACACCGATTCGCCAAGCTGCTAGAAGATTACCCCTGTCTAGAAAAGAAGAAGTAAATGAGATTATTAAAGACATAGATAAGGATGGCGTAATCGAACCATCAAGCAGTCTGTGGGCTTCTCCTGTCGTATTGGTAAAGAAGAAAGACGGGTCGACTCGGTTCTGTGTCGATTTCCGACAACTCAACAATGTAACGAAGAAGGATAGCTATCCATTGCTCCGTATTGTCGACATGTGGGACACGCTTTCTGGGGCAAGATCTTCTCGACACTTGACCTGAAAAGCGGATACTGGCGGCCAAACGGTTTTTTGTGAAAATTAACTGAAAATTCCACATTTTCAGAAAAACTCACACGTAAATTTCTCAAAAACGGCAAAATGTTTTATTTAAACTTTACCAATGGGTAGTGCTAATTGCACTTTTAATCTGACCTAAAGTTCATTTAGGTGTATTCATTTGTTTTTCAAAAATCATTCAAATGAAATATTGAAATATCTCTCACGCTGTTAATATGCATTTGTCCAGCAATTTGTATAGATTATTGGATTTGTGAGTGGAAGTACTTCAAATGAAGTTTTTCGTAAACTCAACAGATTCCTGTGAAAAGAGCTTCAAATTTTGCTTTTACAGTCACTGTTAAACCTCATTTTCTTGAAAACGGCTCCAAATCTTTCAATTAAAATGACCATTTAGGACGAGGTTTTACTCTTCTTTAATATTCTTAAAGTAATATTTCGGTTCTACTATTAGGAAACCGAAAAGTTGTGAAAATTTCCAAAAACATGTACTTTGGGCGGCGATAGATGGCAGCTGGCAGCAATAGGGCAAGACCGTAAAGGCAGTCCACACCAAGTAAATTAGAAAACTTTATTGCGAGAAAGTCTGTGCCATTCTGTTGCACCACTTCTATTTGGCCTTTCAGTCTTGAATATAATAATACAATTCTCTTTTAGGTTTGGTAATCTTAAGTAATTGTAGTACTTACTCTTACTAAACCTTCTCTTAAGTACTTACTATCATTACACATTTAATTCTTCCTTTTACTCCGTCACAAAAAATAATCGCCAAGTTTTAGTTTTTATAGGTTTGGAAAATAATGTCACTCAATTTAACTTTCAAGTATTATAATTGCTTACTAAAAGAGTTTTGTGAGTGCAATATTTTGAATTAGTAGTATAAATGAACGAAAGAATGTTGCTTGGCTTGATAAATTCTTTATTGTATTATTGATCATTTGTTCAATGAGCAAAATCTATAATATTTCTATTTAAATTTACAGCTCAGTGTCCATGGAGGATCTGCTTGGGAGTGGAACCCGGAAAGGCAACAATTCTATCTACATCAATTCGGTATTGATCAACCAGATTTTAATTATCGACATTATAAAGTTATAGAAGAAATGAAGGTATATATTTAAAGTGTGACTTGTGGTAATTAGTAACAAATTTATTTAATTGATTTATTACCTTTCTTTTCTTTGAGACAATTAGGATATTCTCACATTTTGGCTTGAAAAGGGAGTTGCGGGTTTTGCGATGAAGGACGTTTCGTATTTGCTGGAAGATAACCAATTTCATAATGAACAAGAATTATATGATCGAAATTATTCATCCACTGACTATTCATCTTTAACTCATGTATATACCCTGGATGTCAATGAGACATATTCATTAGTGGAAACATGGAAACAGTTGTTGGAAACTTTTGCTCACAAAACCGATCGAGTATCGAGGTATGTATTTAGAAAATGTTGATATTTAATAAGTGTAACTAATAAATATGAACTGAATATTGTAATATTTATTCTCACTCTCTCTCTCTCTCTCTCTCTCTCTCTCTCTCTCTCTCTCTCTCTCTCTCTCTCTCTCCGCCTTACTTTGATACCGCGACGCCTCACGTCGCGGCGCCAATGTAACAATATACTACCTCTAATCAACCACGATGGCCCACGCTAGTGCGCCACTGTAATATTCTCTTACAAAACCTCACGACGATTGTAACCTTCTCCCCGTCACGCGCACTATCTTGCCCTGCCCTAGCTCTGAATTATAATTGGGTGCCACATTATCGATTGCCCGTACCTCTGCTAGCTCGTACTATTGTTTATTTCTTACCGTGTCGTAGTCCGCGCGCTCACTCCATACGGAGTTGAAGAAAAGGGTCCGTTTCGTTCGTGCCTGGGTTAACATTCATACCACCACAGAATAAAAAGACGTGGAATCACGGCAATTATGAGCCATTGGGATGCTCATGCATTTAATTTAGGATTTTTTTTGCTGATATTCCTTTTCATCAATACAATCTGCCCCTCCGACTTACGAAACATAACCATACGAATATATAAACACACAGAAAAAAAATAAACATACACACTGAAATTACAATACAATCTGACTACTCATCCACACTGAATGCGCATTCTGTCGTAAGAAATTTTAACCTTATCATCTTATAATTAGAGACACAACTTGGTCTTCGACAGATGCTTGCAGATAAAAAATAAAAAAAATGAACAAACAAATGTATATGTCACTTCCCTTTATGATGGCCAATGTTGGAACACGCGGCGCACGTCACGCATCGCCGTCTATCGACTGGTAGCTCCCCGTGTACCGCAATAATGCGCTGCAACTTCAATTTGCTCCAAACCATATTTTCCACCAAATTCCATTACTGAACACACGCTGCGAAGCGTTCTCCAGTACACACGACGTTTCCATCATATTAAAGTTCTCACGGCGAAAGAATATTCTCGATTTCACGAATATCGAAGAAATACAAACTTTAAAATTCCCGCGGTGCAGAAATATTGTTGACTTACATGAATTGTGTTACAAAACTGTGTTACAAAACTGTTCTATTTATATTTTGATCACTGTCCGAAATCTGATACACTCCGTGTTATAAAAATTGTAACACAAGATGTCCGCATCCGCTGCCTAACACTGCAATCGCGTAACTAAAATCAGTCTTCGCGTTGCGTCTATTCATATGTTATTGTTCCTAATCCCGAATTCACTCGCTTTATCACTACCTTGATTTTGTCCACGTAAAAAAAATGTAAACCAAAATAACTTAACGTTTTACACGACGCTTCCGCAAAAATTTTCCAAAAACTTAACACAACATAAAAACGCGTGCGATCATCCTCACGTCCGAACTCGTTCTGTCTGTAACCCAGTTTGCATTGTTGGTCTACACAATCCAAGTGACTGTCTTTTTTCCAAACATATGCCCATCACCATAATAAATGTTCGAAAATGTTTACATTTTTCACTGTTTTGGGGCATCTTGCGTCTTACTCTCTCTTTCATAGTTTTATTAACTTTTGGTTTGTAATTATCACATTACCGAATTCCCCATTCCCGTTTTCCTTTTTCCAAAAAAACTTTATTTTCCGTCTTCCCCACTCGTGATGACGTCACTTACATCATAAGTCGCTCTTTTAATTCTTTCTTAGCTCGCTATGCTATGGAACTGGATACTGATTTATTAACGCCTTACATAAATTCCCCCCCCCCGCGCCGGAACTAATTTTGCCCTGACCTAAATATTTTTCCCTATAATTTCTGTAAGTTTGGCCAAAATCCACCCATGCATTCACTGGATATTCAATAAAACTCGTTTTATTATATACTTTCAGAGGTACAACAATGGTCACCATGTCTTCAACTCCGCCGTCATGCATGCAATTTATACCATTTATAATATTTACAGAACCCGTGGCTCGAATAACGTGATTCTTGGTTCAAAATGTTCCTAAATTTGGGTTCTATTCACTGTTCACAATGCCTATTGCCCCCCCTTTTGTTTTCCATTACTTTCCTAATAATTATTATTACGCGGCGCTGTCGTCTATTGTTTCTTTAATTATTGGCTCCTCTTTGCTTATGTAGAAGTTCCTTGTTCCACGCATTCTTGCGGGCTAGTCTCACAAATCATTACAATATATATATATATATATATATATATATATATATATATATGTATATATATATATATATATTCAATCAATAGAAAAAACGTGTTACTATACGACATAAAACACACACACACATGTGTGTGTGTGTGTGTTTTATGTCGTATAGTAACACGGTTTTTCTATTGATAACCAGCGGTAACTTGCAAAACATTTTAGGAGGGGCGTATTTTTTGTTAAAATTATAGGGAATACTTTTAAATTCTGAGAATTGATAAATATTAATAAGATTAAAATTAATTACATTAATAGGTATTTTTTATTATTACATTCACAAAAAGAATAAACTACGTGTATTATTTATGTATGAGCACGTTTGTAGAAATAATCAACGAAAATCAACAGTTGCGCAACGTACTATAAAAGCTTCAAGATTTACACACTCAAATTTAATATATCTGTAGAAATACAGAGCGGCCAATACATCTTTGGCCATTGATGAAGCGCCACCTCGACGAGGCAGGCAATCTCTAACCGGAGACTAGGGATGCGATATCGATGTCGATGTGTTAATAAAATCGAGTTATTTAACATCGATAACATCATTACAAAATTCTGTAATAATTTTCAAGAATCCATTAATTGAATATTCTTCAGACTAAAGTGACCACGGGTGAAAAATAAATAAAAGCGAGTTTTCGTCAATAAAGAAGAATTTATTATTTTTTAATTATCGAGTCAGATAATCCAAGTTTTGTTAATTGTCCTGATGATTCTTTGACTTAATTTTGTCAGTTAAATCTCAATTAAAAATTAATAAACGAGACCGCTTTCAAATTAGCTCCTCTCCCCCCTAGTTTATGGATAACAATGAGATTTCAGGACCTCCGAAATATATTTCAGAGCAAATTGTTTGTCTTTATACAAATAGAATATCAAGTAAATAGTATAACAAAGAAACAGTATATTAAGTAAACAACTAAATTGTATATCAAGATAAGTAGTTTAACAAGAAAATTGTATATCAAGTAAACAACTAAATAGTACATCAAGATACATTACATTGCACACTTTCAAGTAAATCGGGCTTCCCACTCTTTTTCTAGGATGAATTTCCCTGACTTTTCCAGGTTATCCTGGTCATTTCCTTATTTTTAATAACTCAGATCATATAATCCAGTCCAGCAATATTAAGATTTTGAAAATTGACTTGCAACCTTCAATTGAATTAAATATTTCATAAATTTCGTTTTTGATGCCAAGGGAGTTTCTTAGATTTGGAGGCTTAAACATTCAAGTGTAATGTGAGATGTTGATAACATTCCTCCACATTTTGGATAGGCGGTACGATCATTTTTTTATTAGATGAGAGTGGGTGAGGTAAGAGTGGCCAATTCTTAATCTTATAATTATCACTTGTACTTTTCTTGTTAATGTAGTGTTTGGAATATTTGAGTATGTTATAGATTTTCGTACATTATGGAGTTTGGATATGGAAGTTTTCCACTGGTGATCCCATACCTTAATAATACCCTTTTTAAAGTTCTTATATAATCGTTTAAAGAACCACGTTTGTGTTGGTAAAAATTCACTAAGTCAGTTCAGAAGTCAGCCAGGCAGAGGATTCACGTCCGTTTCAGTTTCGTTACCGCTTCATCGGCGAACAGGAGAGGGAGGTAAGAAAAGAAATATCGTCTTGGTCGTACTCATCTATCGTTTCTAAAATATCATGCACTTCTAGACCGCAAACGTTAAAAATAAAAGGAGTAAAGAACGCGTACCATCCGAGATCACGCCATAGCATTGATTCTATATCAAACTCAATTCCCAGTGTTACTTGGAGGGGACACCCCGGATTTGCGGCCTGTATTATCTATGTCGGCAACAATTAATTATCAAATGACAATTACTAATTAATAACTTGCAGTTTTGAAACTGCAGGAAACAACTTATTGACTATTTATACTTTCTTTACCGTCCAATTTCTGTAGGAAGAAAGAGTAGAAGTGCACGATGCGCCAAAATTACTGAAAGACATATTGAATGAATAAAAGCAATTCCCTAGTAGCAGTGGAGCCAAATTTCCATTTCAGTGGGTTCAAGAAAGACCGAAACACGAGTTTGGTGACACCAACTTACTCAAATTCGTAAACAACGATCTACAGAAAATGATAAAAGATATGTCACATGTAGGTGGCACCAGAAACTCCCTAGTTAATTAGCTAATATTGTAACACTTGCAAAGGCATAGTTAATTGAATTTAAAAGGAAACACACTGCTGATGTGGCTGAGATTAAGGCGGTAATGGCAGGCCATGAATGAACAATAGAAACTCTGAAAATATGACAGCCTGAATGAGTGACGTGGCTTCAGGGAGGTGGAATCACAATGTGCATTGGAACATGTAAATTGCACTGAAGATACACGTTATGCCGTAAGGAAAACATGACAGTGCTTTGCAGTAACTTGGGAGAGTGCTGGTAGCCGCTGCGCGCCGAGACGGCTGTGATGACGTCCGTGTTGGGGTTCCGCTGACCTCTGTGGGTTGATTGATTGATTGATTGATTTTTTCGTGTTTTCGGGCGCGTCAACTACTGTGATCATTAGTCCCGTTAGTGCAGTGCATGTTTTTTTCGGGAGATGGCGGTGATCTTCCTCCGCTGGATGGCGAGATCCGGCGCCGACCTACCGTCGGCTAGTGGGGTTTCCCCCTAACCAAGACTCTCCCACCAGCGGGGCACCGCCCCAGCCGGGACAAGCTCTAAGCTCCCGACCGGTCTCCCGGAATATGTGGTAGTGTAGTGCATGTTAGTGTAAGTGTGTGCGTAAGGGGAGAGGATAGGACAAGGAAGAGGAAGGACAGATCGCGCGCGGGGTCCGTGGCCCGTTTGATAAGGTACTGCTCCGGCATTCGCCTGGTGTTGATCGGAGAAACCACGGAAAACTACCGATCAGAGCAGCCGGCCGCTAGAATTCTCCTCCAGACAGCGACTGAATTCGACCTAGCTGAAGAGCTAGTGTCGAAAATCCTGCCACCATCAGGACTCGAACCTAGGACCTCCCGGTCAGAGGCGCTGCAGTGACATCAGTTGATGCACTGAGCTACCGCTCCCGGTACCTCTGTGGGCCCACGCGCTGCATCCGGAGACTGCGGGCTTGGAAGCTTCTCACCCAATAGCGGAGAACAGCAGTTCGAATTGTCAATAGTCACCATACTAAATAATGTATTGCTCATTACCATGTTGGATAGAACTAATTAGCAAACAACGTAATTGTTCGTACTATGAAATATGCGATAGTCACATAGATGCAGTTTAGATAGTAGCTCGTACAAACTTTGTTTATAAGCACAGACAAATAGAATCACAGGACATTGTGAGAATAGTTTCGATACAATCACTAGTGTAATTGATTGGTAATAGATTTGCAGCACGCGCATAATACTGTCGCGAGGCCGTAGATAGCTGGCGCCCGCGTAAGGATAATTGCGTAGCTCCGCCTCGGAAATAGTGTATCAGAAGTAAAGGCCTATATAACGGCTTGACCTCCGCTTGGCGGGGGGACGAATGCTACTCGTGAGCACGTCGCCCGTGTGCACGGACCTTCCACTCCTCCGTCTGTTCAGATCGGCCCAAACTGGGCCTGCCGACCTCCCTTCACCCCTCTGTCGGTTCAGATCGGCCCTAACAGACCCTGCCGACACTCCTTCGCCTCGCTAGTCCAGACCGACCTTCCGGGCTCCTGCAAGCAGCTTCCCACCCTTTCCCCTGACCACTGGGCACTTCCAGTGTCGCTAACCCGTCCGATGGCCGCTGCAAAGTGTCTCTTCCGGAGAACAGTCCTAGGTGAAGCTGGGCTACGTCAGGTGTCAACGTAAGTAACACTACCCCAATAAACTGTTGTTTGCCATGACTGGGGTCATCCCTGTTCTTATTGCTCCCTCTCATCCAACTTAGGTCTTTAAGAGAATAGGGAACGGCCCAGAGGGCACCTTCTGCCCTAACCGTCCTTCCACTTCCCCACACGTGGTGCCAGACACATCCCCGCACGACAATACATTGCATATAATAATTGCTCTACACACTCACTTTACACATTAATTGTGATTAAACATAGACTGTTTTTGAGTCCGATCAATTAATTTGAAAACATTGGGCAATACACATATGCTTGAGTTCGGAGCAGCGAGACATGGATGGGTCTCATATAAACATCGTGTCTCGACTGAATATTCGTTTTGTCGCGTTGAGCCTGACACAAGCGTCTCCGCGGCAGAAATGAGTTCGACCAATCAGAGTTGATCTTAATATCTTGCAATTAAATATTTTAAGGGTATGCTTAAATTATAATTTGAAGAAGTTAGGTTCGGTTCGGTTCGGTTCGATTCGGTTCGGTTAGGTTCGGTTAGGTTCGGTTAGGTTAGGTTGTATAGCAATTTAAAAATTAGGTATGGTTGTATTGTTTTAGGTATGATTGTACAGCAAGAGCAATTTAAAAATTGGGAATTGTAACGTGTTTACGAGGCTAAGTCATCAAATAACTTAACAAACAATTTTTCCGAGAAGGCGACGCGCGGCGTGCAGGCAGTGGGGCCGTGGACATTACTAAGAATTCTCGAATGGATACAGCCTGCAAAAGATTACGCGAAGTGATATGAGCGGGGCGTTGCGTCTTGAGAGAATGCAGAATACAGTACAATGACAATTGCTTGTACGACAATTACTGTCCAATGGCAAGGTGCGCGTGTTAAATTATACAGAATGTGCCTATGGATAATCTATATATATATATATATATATATATATATATATATATATATATATATATATATATATAAGAAAGTCGTGTTAGTTACACTATTTATAACTCAAGAACGGCTGTACTGATTTGGCTGAAAATTGGTGAGCAGGAAGCTTAGAGCCAGGAGACGGACATAGGATACTGTTTATCCCGTTCGACAGCGTTCCTGTGTGAGAACGCACGTTTTTGCACGTACGCAGTGCAACAAGGATAGTACAGTTTCTCATAGTGAGTGCGACGCGAGAAAAAGATGGGACCGGCTGTTAAGGCGGAACAGAGTTCGCCGGGTCAGCTAGTGTTAAATAAGCTTGTTCCAACAGCCATCAAGCTCATGTGTTAAGTCAACGCCATCAAAATTTATTTAGACACTAAAGCAGGAATGTCGAGGTTGCGGGCCAGGTAACAAGCTTACTAGAGTCGCCAGGTCCCGCGACCAGAAAAATGGGAGCGAGATTTAAAAATAAGGGTTGTACAAATTTCTCCGGACTGACGGTACGTCACTAGATATCTGGCCCGTGACAGTCTTTGATAGAAATTAGTGGACAATTATTGTCACAAATTTAGCTCTATTAATTCCCATTTTCTCTTTATGGCACAGAAATTATCCATTAAAATGCAATAATACATCAGTCCGGTTTCAAATTCTCAATTAAGAGTAAAATTTTAAAACAATTAAAAGTATCTTTATTTTGTAATTCTGTTTACTTAAGAGTGATATAAAAACATTAAGTTTCCACGTTCAGGTTAGAAAGGTTTAAGAGACAAAAATTCTTGTCTGTTAAAAGCGCCGTCCGTACATAGGCAAGAATTGTTGACTTACAGAGTATTATTAATTTATTTCACGTTATTGCTAAATATAATAAGTAACTGAATGATTTCATAACCCGATACAAAACGAAAACAAGGAAAGAATTCCCCATTTAAACACATCCTATTACTTAGCAAAGATATTTATATAAGGGAGAATTTATTAAGAAAATAAGCATCAAATAGTAATAAGTGAAGAATATAAACAACAACAATTTTCGGTTACTTGATAGAAAAAATCTGGCAAACATATTTTCGTACGAAACCACGATTCACCGCCTCGTGCCGCTTCAGTTTGAGCATGTACACCCATTCTGGATTTTAAGGGGAAGTGAGTGCAGAGGCATGGGAGATTACCTGTGCCCATTGGAGCGTCGTGTTCCCCAGACGGGCAAGTAGCTCGTGCGGGCGCGGTTTGAGGTGCCTGCATCATGAACTAAAGAGTAGATGGCGTTGGTTAAGTAATTGTACGCGCGTCGTTTCTGGTCGAAAAAAGCCGAGATAAGTTCCTTCAATCACCGCGAGATGAATGCTATCTTAAACTAAGTGTGTCCGATTAGCTGCCGACGTTTTCGATGCATACCTCCACAATGCCTCCAACACCGGAGTAGAGTTTCCCTACAGACTTCATGTATGTCAGTTAAGTCCGGCGGGAAAACCGCCTTAGATGGCTCAGGCCATCAAGTAATTGATGTTACTGCAGTGATCCTGACCGGGAGGTCCAGGGTTCAAGTCCGGATGGTAGCAGGATTTTCAAGATTAGCTAGATAGCTAGGTCGAATTCAGCTGCTGTATGGAGGAGATTCTAGCGGTCGGCTGCTCTGATCGGTAATTTTCCGTGGTTTCTCGGATCAATTTAGGCGAATGCTGGAGCAGTTCCCTAATAAACGGGCCACGGACCACGCCCGAACTTTCTTTCCTCTTCCTTGTCCCATCCTAATCCATTACGACACACTTACACTTTTATACACTACACTTCTATACATGCCGGGAGACATGTCGGGAGCTTAGAGCTTGTCCCAGCTGGGGCGATGCCCCGCTGGTGGGCGATATCTGGTTGAGGAAAACCCCGCCAGCCCACAGACAGGTCGGCGCCGAATCTCACCATCCATCGGGGAAAGATCACCGCCACCTCCCGAGGAAAAAATGTATACCACACTAATGGGACTTTGCCCTTTGGAATTGAAGCGTCTGGAATCACCAATCAACCAGTTAGAAAACATGCACTACACCTACGGCACTAATGAGCTCAGCAGTTATCGCTCCCGGAATCACCAATGAAACAAACCCCGGCGGAATGGTCCGCGTGTGAGCTCGGAAGCTAAGTGTCGCCGGACGACGCTTCCAGTTCTTTGGCGACCGATAAAGTGTCCGCACTATAATTTGAATTTGAATTTTGATACAGTGTAAAAATGTTAAATTTTATAATGTATTTTTAATATATTTTAAATGTTAATAGCATTAAAATAAATGCACAAATACAAGGTCTGGCAGAAAGATTTATCGTATTTCACAAGGCAGTTGCAAACAAAGAAAGATACAGAAAAATTCTTATATTTGTGATCAACAAATACTATTCCATTTTACATTACTTCATTTTACAAACTATCTGATAAATGGCTATTGGTGTCCATTGGTGATATATTAGGAAGTTTGTGCACCCTTAAAGCACTATCGATCTTCTGCGCATGCACAGTTCAAGTTTCGCACCACTTTAGTGAATCTGCGCATACGCAGAATATCGATAGTGCTGTCCGTTGTGGCGCGTACAAACTCCATATTGTCAAAACCTTTCCCGATTGTTATACATAATTTTTGGTGGCATTTCCAGTGGAATGGCAGCCACTGCCTGGGACATTTCCTCCTTGAACGCATGCAGGGCTCTGTGGGGCGATGTTTGTATACTTGCGCCTTTAAGTGTCACCAAAGAAAAAATCACACGGTGATAAATCGGGTGACCATGGAGGCTAGGTGATGTCTCCTCGCAAAGAGAGAAGACGTCCATGAAATAACTCTCAATAAATTGAAAATGATATTATGGCATTATACCGCTATCGGCTTCTACCCTCTTCGTCGCCGTATCCCCACCACAACTCACACAACGCCCTCTCCAAATACGAGAGGTCTTTTTGCCGGGTCCTGTATATAGATATAATTTTGGAGCATATGCATAAACATTAAATTCCTCTACAGTTCCGGAATCGTATAAGCGACTCTCGCCTCGTACAATGGTACGTCATGTGACCGACTCTGAGGCAATCAGCTTGTGAGGATTTGTTTACTTTCTCACAGCCAGGGTTCAGCGTTGGCGCTCATCCAACTCACAGGAAGTCGTGGAGGCGATAAGGATCGGCTTTGTAGGAAGTTATGTACATGATATCAAGACAGTTCATAGCCGGTCAGTAAGTGTTAATGTTTTGAGATTTCATTTATCTGTCATGGAGGTGGTGCCATGTGCGTAGCAATGTGTGGCAATAGCGCATTGAACTATCAGAGTCGCCTATACGCTACCGGTACTGTAATTCTGTAAATAGGCAAGGCGATCTCTTAGTCCCCTTGCCTCCTCAACGAGCTGACGGAGTATCTAACAAGAGATGTGCTCAAAATTAATTTCTCCATTTATCTGAAACTCCGTAAAATTTTATTTTGTATAATACAAAAATCTGCTCACTGCTTTATTGATGTGTATTCATCAATAAAGCAGTGAGCAGAGTTTTGTAATTCACGCTTGCAATTGCTTAGATCATTAGCAAAAAATATTACATGATGATCCGAACCTGATGTATTTGACTAAGAGTATAGCTTAGCACAGTTCTCCATTTTCATAATTTTAAAATAACAGCATTTTTTGCCATATTTCCATTTTCCATATAAAATATTCCTAGATTTATGCCAAATATGAATAATAAAATGTTTGCATTTGAGCTCTGCCCTTGTTACTTTCCATTCTATGTTTTGTTGAATCTTAATTGCAATGACTTTTAATCTAATTATGTCACTAATATTCTACCAGAATGTTCTTTTAGGCTGCTGATGATCGAAGCTGATCGTGATCACATAATGAACTACTACGGCTCTTCAATAAGTCAAACGGGAGGAGCAAACTTCCCCATTAATTCATTCTTCGTCGCACAATTAACGAACGAATCAAACGCCATGGACTACAGCGAAGCTGTTCATCATTGGCACGTGTATATGCATGATGGACGATGGCCTAATTGGATGGTTAGTTATACTTTCGAGTATTTGTTCATAGTACTTAATTCATTCAATTTCCAACAGAATAGTGATTATTTTCCATCCTTTTGATTTTCAAATTTAGATGTATTATTTTCTTCTCTATTACTATTCTTCATGCGATAAGAATTTTTTTCAAAGTGAGAAATAACTTGTATCTTCTTATTTATCCTATCGCTTTTACACAGCGTCATTGTAACAATGATGTAAGGAATCATTGAAGCAAAGATCATATTGGAAATGCAAGGTGAAATAGAAACTGAAATAATTTATTTTCAGACGACACAATGGATGTAGATCCTTCCAATGAAATATTTTAGCCAGTCAGTCATTGCCCTTTTAGGCTGCCTTTCCCTGTCATGAGGCTGAATAGTTAAAATAATTGTGCATACTAACTTATATTACTTCAAAAATCCCAACCATTTGCAAGATAAAGTAGCCCAAGTCGCGTCTCATTTTGATAGACTCGGTCGACAATTAGGGTAAGGACATCAGTTTGCCATTGAGTCATTAGTGACCACTTGAAGGATAACATTTGAAAAATAAGTGTTGGAGTCTTCCCACTTGGTTTAAACATGCAGAACAAAAAGCGTATGCCTTCTAGTGGCGATGTGAAGATAATTTATTTACTTTTCTTCTTTTAGATGCAAAAAATAAGTTGAAAATACTTTGTGAACATAACCATTGTAAAAATTTAACATTAACTGTTTTGGGACTTGTGTCTCAAACACCAAGGAATAGAATATTGCGTGACCATTACTGAGTCAAGTATCTGAGGATTACAAACATATTGCAGTTTTTGAATGGATCAAAATTGGAATTTGGAAATTAATTAATAAAAAATATAACAAATTGAAAATTAGCAAGAGATAGGAATCTATTCAGAAAAAGGCACGCCAATCGCTCATCTAGTTTCACATAACTAATTTAGTGCTGTAGCTTTTAGTATTTAGTTCTGGAGCTTTTATCGTATTGGTAGCTCTGAAAGATAACCAAAAAATGATTTCAATTAGAGTTCCACGCAGCACTATATTATTATTATTATTATTATTATTATTATTATTATTATTATTATTATTATTATTATTATTATTATTATTATCATCCCCACCACCATTGTAACTGTTCTTTTCCCCTCTAATATATATTATTATTTAGGGATTAGCTGTTATCAGGTAAATTTATATTATCGTGGGTTCGATAGTCTGCTTCTACAGGAATTCGATTAAAGCCAAAAGTATTACGTAGTATTTTATACCCCCCTGTTAGTATTTATTACAGGAAATATTATGGTGTTTTCTGCTCCTGTTGCTTCGGTTCCAGTTGTAACTAATATAACCTTTGCTGTGACTGACTAACAAGAAAAGCAACAAAAGAAAACAAACATACACACTTGACACAACAATTTATTATTAACGAAAGAATTTTTTTACAATTCCCTCCCCTCTGGTTGCATGATCGGCCGTTCCCTCGTTATAATTAATTCTAAAATATGATAATACAATTTAATTTTGATTATGCCAATACTTGATCTTCTTACATTAATCATCAAAAAATTTCAATGAAAGCGTCTCCGTTTTACTTCCCTTTCTGAAGTCTCTGCCTTCTTGACCGATGTGTTGTTCATTCCGATTCCTTGTGCCATATTTTATGTTCCCTCGATGTCCATAACACCACACACGCAAGTTACCTTTGTTACTGTCTTTTGGTTCCGTGGTATAAAACACCTCCCACCTAGTCACGCTATTTACACTCTGCCATTTTTAAAACTTAACTACGCTGACATCGCGAGCAACCCTCTCTTTCCCGATCCGCTTGCTATCAGCATCAGCTCTGCTCTGACTTCATCAACCCGTTGGTCGGTTCTCTTCTTTTGTTCATATTGTGCGCCTTTCATTTCATTCCGCGCACGAACTGTTATCCTGATTGGCTGTTCGTTCGTCCATGTTAATTTATTTATTCCTTGATCTTTGCCAGCTTTCGTAAACTACTTATCCCACGGATTTTCTCACGTGTCCTTTCTTACTTGAACAAAACATTTACGAATTCTACTACTCCCTCTTCAATCACTCGTATTAATATTTTTTTTCTTTTTCCTAAACGATCGTGTTTTCGCTTCACTTCCTTCGGCCATTGTTGCGCTTATCGTGTTTACTGCGATGTTACATTTATATCATTCTCCATTGTGATTAACCATCACATCATTATCATTGTTGTTATTATTATTATTATTATTATTATTATTATTATTATTATTATTATTATTATTATTATTATTATTATTATTTCATAATACGTTCGTTCATTAATTCATTTTGCTGGAGACCCTGGTATGAGATCTCAAGAACTTGTGACCTACGTACAGTTAGGCCTATATTGGAGTTGGAGTCAATATTGGAGTTCATTCGAAGACGAAAAGGTAAACAGATGACCCTGAGCGCCCGACGTTCGTTGATTTGAACGGTTTCTTTCTATATTTAAAGGACTGATATTTCAGTTCAGTCGCACTCTACCCGAATAGTTTTGAGGCCCACTGTTTTGTATAACTGATGATTAAAAGGTCATTTTACTTCGTATAATTACTTTTTTAAGAAGTTGTTTTCGTTATTTTAGTGGCTAATGCCAATTTACCTAAATTATGCTGAATTAAAATATAATAAGGATTTGTGTAAAAAATGAACGTGTAAAAAAACGAAAGTTCTTGAAATTAGAGGTGTCCGAATAGTTTTGGGAGTGACTGTACATGGTTTAGGGTAGGGATCTCAGAATTAAGAAAAGGTGCACAGAAGACCCTTCCTTCACACCCGCTTACTTGTGGAGGTCAGTGTGTCATGGCGGAAGTAATCTTACACCATGAGTGCTATTACAAATAAAGTGTAGCTTACGCACGAGTTATCGTGGGAAACACGATGTTCGGACGAGGGTAGCTGAGAAAGCGAACGGACTCTGGTTGTCACGTAGTACGATGTCGCCATACTTACAAGTCAATGTTTAATTTTATACTTGGGATTTTCTAACGAGGCATCTGTAGGTAGTATCTCCAAGATGGAATTCGGGACGACTTTTTGCGTCATTCTCAGACCTGCTGCTAGAGTCGCTTCATCTGCAGCACTGCTTGATACGGTCGCGATCATGCGACTTCTTGTGGTAGGACCGAGAAAGACGCAAAAAGTCGTGCCGAATTCCATCTTGGAGATTCTACCCTCATATGTCACATTAAAAAACTCAAGTATAAAGTCTTTGTTTTCCGTCATAGCCAGAATTTTTCATAATCATACTAAAAATTCCTTTCCGTTTCCGCGGTACGCAGGTTCCCGTCTTATCCAGTGTATTGGAAAATAGCCCGTTCTGATATTTTTCTGACGAAGGAGGTTGCCACCTTATCCAGGTTTTGCCATAGACAGGTTTTACCGTATTTGTTAACGCCTTGTAAACGGTTATATAAACGCTATGTAAATGTACTTGTAAACGGATAAGTAACAATCATATTTTGATTAACCGGGAGTCGGTTCAGATCGATCGGGGATTTTCATTTTTGAAAACATCCTCCGAATGAAAGCTTAGGCTTCCGCGGCCAGTGTCAGTGTCTTGTCTGTCCGAGAGACGCCAGCGAAAGCCCTTCGGAAGGTCGCAGCATGACGGCCGACACGTTGGCATCTGCCTAGGTCGCGGCGTCTCCCGCACAGACAAGTAGATACATCCTCCGAACGGTTTTGGGCGCTTGTGTTATTCACAGACGGACAAGACAGACTGTCACCGAGCGGACGATAGACAGATTTTTTTAAAGACAGGTAGACAGATTTCTTTTTAAAAAGTTATTTTCGGTATCAGGGGACTCCAAAACACGAAATTCTGTCTCAATCTCGATACATATTTTTCGCGGCATTATATCACTTTCTCTTCACTATGAGTTTTACTTCGTATATAGGCATACGTACGTATTCGAGAAAGTAAAAATACATCTTTACCATTCCTACCTACGTCCTAATAGAAATTTATATAAAAGAAATAGAAACAGCCAGCACGTATATTTTTGAACAATGAAATTAAACTGTTTTGCTTAACACATTGTTGGATAGTTGGGGAGCCCTGACATATCACGAGTGGCCTCAAGAATCAGCCCTTATCTCGTAGATGGTCTCAACATGTTGCTCATGCTTCTGCCAGGAACTGCACTGTCTTACAGTGGTGAAGAAATTGGAATGACGGATACGGAGATGTTAAACTTCAACAAAAGTCGCTGTTTTAAACATTGCCATGTACAACCACATAATTGGAATCAAATAATTTCGAAATATTCGTCAAGAACTCCATTCCAGTGGGATTCCAGTACTAGTGCTGGTAAGAAACATTTTATGAAACGAGTGGATTGGTCTGCCGGAATATCTCATTTCTTGATACACTTTGATATAATGTGAAAAACGTTTCGGGAAACTAATTTTAAAGTTGGTGTAAATAAATGTGACATATATAATAAATAAATGTGTCAGTTCACTGTAAGAATTATATTATAAAATGCTTCGCTTAATTTCTTTTTAAAAGATAGTCCATATCTGGGTACATATCTGTTAAAGCCTCACAGACGTTTGTAGCACCATAGTTTTTTCTAGTCCAGCCAGTCCATTCTGAATGAGATGAATGTTCCACTTTTCTTATTTTATTTTAATTTTACATGTATACCTGATCTCTTACAGGCTTCTCAACCAACGTGTCAACTTGGTTACCAGTGAACAAAAATTATCGTTCTGTTAATTTACATCTCCAACGCGCAGCTTCCAGCAGCCATTTTCATGTGTTTAGAAGATTAGTGGCAATGCGTCAGGAACCAACAATTCGGAAGGGCCAACTTGCTATGTATGCTCTCTCTGATTTTGTATTGTCATTTTCCAGGTTAGTGAAATACGCTACAAAGATTACCATACTTGTCTTTGATTTATAACTGTATATCAACATGTAAAAACACGAGGATTTATGTAACGCTACTACACATTCTTTCTCGCATAAATAAAACGTTTATGTAATATAATTCTAGATGAACCCCAAAAGTGTTTCAAGGGAGCTCGGGAAGATAGAAGATAGCTCGAGCCGATATTCGAACTTAATCACATAGGTTCGCGAACAGTCGTCTTATCGGCTACATCGCCAAGCGTATCCTCTGAAAGAGGTGTCAGTGAAAATCGGACCCATGCCATATTAAAGCAAACTTAGCTCTATTTGAGAAAAAATTAAAGAAATAATTTTGAGTCGTTTTGAGAAAATCATATCAAAGTATTTGTTTATTGTTATGATTTCACTCAAAATATCCCCAAAACTACTCATTTTCAAACAGAATTCACATTATTTTAAAACCTAATGTTTAAGGACAGATTTCATTTAAAAATATCTCCAATTACAATAATGTGGTTGTGAGACGTCGAAAAAAATTAACTTTGCAATTTCGGAAATTTAGTGGTTTTATTTAAAATCGGACTTTTTACATTTTATTAAAGTACTCTGCTTTTACTTTCTCTTATTCGTAGTACGTTGGCCTATGTACGAAGTAATAAGAGAAAGTAAAAGAGAGTTATGTAATGCTGCGGAAAATCGATTTCGATTTCAACGGAAATACACGTTTTGGGGTCCCCTGATACCGAAAAAAAAATTATTTTTTTTCAAAACGTCCGTCTGTCTGTCCATCCGTCTGTGAACACTGTTAGGTCCTAAATCATACGTAGGATTTTTTCCATAATGAATATTTCCCGGACGATCTGGCTCGACTTGAAGCTTTTCAATTTTGAAAATTATTCTTTAAAATTTGGGAGTACTTTACAGGAAGAGCAAGGGATATTTTCAAACTTGTCATTAAAATTGCTCGACTTTTTTAATTTATTTTAATAATAGAGTAAAATACACTTATAAACATCTCATAGATCCTTTTCTTCTGTTAACTCTGAATTTTGGAAAATTTCAAGTTTAAAATTTTTTCGGCTTATTTTTGCTATTAGAAATTTGAAGATAGAGATTTTTCCTTCAGGAATTTTTTTCTCCGTAGTTAGTTCTTTCATTGAGGTGAGGTACATTTTTTTAAAAATTTTACAAGTTTTCGCGCAATATTGCGTGCAATATGTGCAATATTAAAAAATTGCAAAAACAAGATTTTCATGAAAAAGGCTCCAAATTTTTTCTTTAACATTTTTGTAATGATAGTGATAAATCTACTCTATAAGATGGCATAAACACCATTTTGCTGAATTTTTTTAAATTACAAAATTGTACTTTTTTACTTGTCTCTTACGTCGTTAATATTTACATTAGCGACGATTTGTTCACATTATTGCATTTATGAGCTTAAAATGATGTCATGTAAAGTTTCTCGCAAACTCAAAAGCTTTCTGTGAAAATGAGCTCAAATTTCCGTATTTTCAGAAACGCTCAAATTCCAGTTTCTCAAAAACGTCTTCACATTTTTCCTTCAAACTTTTCGTACGGACAGTGCCAATTTCACAGTTAAGAATGACATAATATTAATTTTGATGTATTCTTTTCATTTTTTCAAACATTACACAAATGTAACTTTTTAAATATCTCTCACGCTGTTAATATGCCCATTTTCGACGATTTGTAAACATTATTGGATTTGTGAGTGAAAGTGTTTCAAATGACTTCCAATAAAGTTTTTCGAAAACTCCAAAAGTTTTCTGTGAAAAAGAGCTTCAAATTTCGCATTTACAGTAACGTTTAAACACCATTTTCATAAGAACGGCTCGAAATTTCTCACCGAAAATTTCTATATAGGACGAGGTTTTACTCTTCTTTAAAATTCTTTAATGAATATTTCGGTTCTACTGTTATGTAAACAAAAAATTGAGAAAATATTTTTTTAATGTTCTTTGGGAGACGATAGATGGCAGCTGGGAAGAGTATATGGCAAGTCCGATAAGCTAGCCCAGACCAAAGAAATTAGAAAACTAACTTGTACGAGAAAGTCTATGCCATTCTGTAGTACTACTAGTAAAGCTAAGATTTAGAGACAAAATTTGGAGCAATAATAATATTGCTCATCAATAACAATATTGATGGAAGTTTTGGAGATATTCACGGCAATCCTTAAAATTTTATTTTGGTCCTAGGCGATATTCTCCAGGAAACTTTGTTAGGCAAAATATTTTCTTCGGGAAAAGTGTTCGTGTTAGCGACCGCAGGAGTAATTTGAAGTCCGCTGTAATGACTCTGGAGATATTTCGTTATTCATTTGTTTCATTTGGAGCTAAAGCACGTTTATTTACATGAATAACAAAAAACATAAATGAATATATATTTTATGGTTTACTAGTTCATTATTGTGTGTTTAGGACCTGAAATAAAACACGTAATGGTATTGTTAATACCCTTGCGGGCCGTTCTGATTCTTTATGCCCTCGGGCCTTTTGAATACTTATGTCCAGCTCTAATACCAACACAACACATACAACATTTTTATGAATTCGATTTATTAAAGTTAAGATGCAAGCAAATACTACAAATAAATGTCATAATGCACAAATAAGTAAAATAACTCGTTATAAACCTTATTTTTCTTAACTGACACGAAAATTGCAATTTTGGAATGTTCCCGTGAATTTATAATTGCTATCGGTTACGTATCACATTTTTAGAGGCACATATTCTTGAGTAGTAGTGCCAGTAGTAGTAATAAGATGTATACGGTACATCGGCTAACATCCTCGAAATGATATTTTTTTGGTGTTAAGATATATTCCAAATAACTTTTAGCAATAGAGGCATATAACCTAAAAACACAGTTTCATCAACGCAATTTACACAGTTACTCACATTGTTATATAACTCTCAAATATACCATAAACATTTTCTTATATTTTTCGACATTTTACTTGAAACCACGGTCCGTAGTTTTGTTACCTTTTGCGAGAATTTTCGTAAGAACTTCATAATATTCTTTCATTTTGTTTGAAAACATCAGTCCAGCATCGATTATGCAATAGTAATTACATGCACACTGTTTTGTTTATCTGACGTCATATTGACAAATGACTATTGCAGTGCATCTTTTCAACTTATAGCATTACTTATTACATTTTCCGTTCGCCTCCCTGGTGCGCACTCAGGGCAGCTTTCGTGTTCCATTCGACCGCATGGGCGCACCGGTGCAAAGAAGCGCATGTTCCATTCGCAGGATCACACTGAACCAGGGCGTACTCGGGGTACCATAAACTGCACTGACGATCGCGTCAGTGCAGTCCAGTGCACCGGACCATTGTGAGGTTAGGTACGGAAGTTATCCATGATGTTTTGGATTCGTGGTGAAATTATGAAGGCAATTGAGGATCTACTGTCACACAGGGATACTTCGAATGATGAAGTATATTATGTTTTGCAAGAAATGTCTTAAAATATTTTTTGTGACTCGCGAAGTTCGGAAAATCAGTTTGTGTTTTCCTAAAATTTAACCTTGAATAACTTCATTTTAACAAATCCAGTGCTATTTAGAAACCAAAGTGTAGGTATGTCTCAATTTCGAAACGCTAATGAAGTGAAAATAAAAAATAGTAACCCTTACAAAATCATTCAAATGTATGTGCCAAGAAATGTTTCTCGTACGCCCATACATATACCACCGGAAATTCTCATGTTAATATTTTTATGGTTTTCAATAACCAAACAATTCTGCAGAAGCCTTTCGGTTCAAAATCTTGTGTACTATATCGATCACTGGCAAATCACGAAAAATGAAATTTCAACACATACGCATTTCAAGTTTTCGTAGTTTTTAAATAAAGAAATCACACGTTAATAATTTATTAATTTAGAAGTAAGAATTACCAAAAGACTTCATAAAAATTAAAACAATTATCATAATTCAAAATTATTATTTTTCGAGTTCCATTAGTGTGACAGAACAAGAACAGATAGCTATCTGTAATCTCGCTGCGTAGCGCACACGCACTGACTCAGTTCCGGAATCCGTTTCATTCGTAGCTGCCCTTCACGCGTGTGGGGCAGCACTATTGCGGAGCGATGACATTTTTGACCTGCACTAGGGTGGGTTTCAGTGCAACGAGTGGAAAACGCTATTAGACGCAAGAAAAGTTATAAAATGTTTCGAATTCTCGTTTAATTCAGCAACGAACTAGTAAACCATAAAGTTTTGTATGCACCACGGGCGTTACTAGATGTTTTTGCCCTTGATACATAAATAACTATTAGTGTATTATTTTTATTCATCGTCTATATTATTTCAGTAGTATATATACCTTTCGCGGCACTCACACGCCACCAATCTTTATAAGTGAGGTCTCTAAAGAAAGAGAATTTCACGGAGACGTGACGAATTGCACTTTGACATAAAAATATGAAGGATTTGTTGTTAAAAAAAAAGCAATTAATTATTAATGCCAAATGCAACCCGCAGCACTGTGAACTGATAACTGAATTATATCGTTAAATAACTCCTAAACAAAGCGTTTTACGGACTTAAAACTAAAATTGTGAGGCTAAAGCCTCAAAGAATCGTTCCTCATACGGTATTCTACAGGATGAGATCTTCTTGAGCATTCTATTACATTCTCAAATCAACCACACCTGTTCAGAACCTGTAAAATCTGCAAACTGTGTGTGAAATTAAACTAATTACTTAATATTATACGCAATTGAATTACACGAATGTACCTCTTTGCTAGGAAATAACCTTAAATAAGAATAATTTGTATTGAAGGAGACGTATAGAACAAGTGACGGCGGATAAGAAGGTCTTAAAGAAAAAGATATATTGCAGGCTTGGTATAGAAATGGAACAATAGGGAAGAGGGTGGAGTGTAACATGCGCGAGTTCTCGCACAGGTGCGCTAGTTTAGAGTAACTTGTGAAGGCCTGTACATGGGGCTTTAAACTAGAAGCGGCTAAGGGACCGTCCATAAATTACGTAACGCAAATTTGGAGAATTTTGAATACCCTCTCTCGCTGTAACGCACCCGTAACAAGCAATTGAACCCCCCCTCTTATGATTACCTAACGCTTGCGACAACACACACACACACACACTTGTACATGCAAGAAGTGAAAATAAATTATAGATCAGTGAAAAAATTGTATTAATTTTATGTATTGTGTATTTATGTATTTATGATCATTAAAGTCGGAATTAGTTGCCGATTGCATCTAACAATAAGATTAGGGGCAAATATTGAGTGAAGGAAGGTCCCAGGGGGCGAGAAAATTTCTGATCACAAGCCGTGGTCACGCCGCTGTTTTGGTTGGCGCATGGACGAGAGTCTACTGTGCCAATTTTATTGCATTCTACAAAATACTACAAATAAGTTTTGAAAGTTTTTTTCGTAAACTTACAGATTCAATACAAAATTGATGAAAAAATATTACTATTTATTGAAGCAACTTCTAATAACTTTAAATTATTTGTTTTAAAAAAATAATTAGATAATATTTTAATGTTTTAGTATAAGACTAAAAAAGGAAGTACAGTTCAGTTCTGATGTCTCCGGCTCTGTGACGTCATGCCATTTCACTGTGTCAGTCGCAGAGCGAAGGAGAGGGGGTAGAGTGGGGATACAGAAAGGAAGCGACGGTAGGGAGTAGGGGAAGAGGTGGACACTACTATTGAGTTAAAGACATTGACCTTACCTAATCATTGTCCACTGATGAACTATCGCTATTTTCAGTGTCTTCACACTCGATATCCGAGTCCATATTTATAACAATACTGTCTATAATATCTGGCACTGGACCGTCCCTCCCCCAGTATTCATTTTCAAGTTTCATGACAAGAGCGGAGTAACCCTTCCAGTCTTCAATAGTGACTTTAATGATAGCCCAGTTTGTAAGCTCTAAGGACTTCTTTGCTTTCCTTTATAAGTCTCTTAATTTTTGCCCATGCCATTTCAATGGGATTCAGAAGGTGGATAACAGAATGACCGCTACTGGCAAACAGCTCATCAATTTTGTATGTCTTGTTCTGAGGTTTTAGTTGCAGAACTAGTTGGTATAATTCAGGCTTCCTCAGGTTTTCATTAGCATGCATTCCTTTTGCATTCAACCATTGAATCATGTCGCGCATTAAAATGCATATGCAGTTGGGGTTTTATTAGCTAACACAATGATATGGAGCATTATCAAGAACAGTTACTGCCTTAGAAGGCAGTTATTGTAATAATGTTTCTCTCACCCAATTTTCAAAATTTTCTTGATTCATCTGACCATGGTAGTCGCCTGATGCAGAACCGACCTTCACTATAAATTGTCGAATTCGATTTCCGCTTCGCCATTTCGCATCTAACATTCGCGCATTCTGAATCAAAACTGAGCTGATGTTTGCGAAACCAATGCATTGACCAAGCACGTGCTGGCCCTTGCCTACAGCCCATGTGTGACTCACGGACGTCTGTCAAACAAATCCTACAGCCCATCACCTTATCGCGCTCCCTTCACCCCGCGGAGAAACTTAGACCCCTCTCACAGGGCCGGAGAACTCGGAACCGAACTGTATTTCAACAAATGTAAAAAAAATCAACATTACGAAATACTAATGAAATACTCTCCAGTCCCTTTGTAACGCAGCATAACGCTGCCCCAAACTTCCTCTCTCCCCCTCTTTGGCGTTACGTAATGTATGGACGACCCCTAACGATTCATAATATTCATATAAGCAGAAAAATATTTTCACATTGTTTCCAACACGCAATTTTCGAAAATTCAGAGTTCAACGAAGATGAGGCCTGCAACATTATTTTAAGCATCCCTTGTTTTGTCCGTGGAAACAAGTTAAATTAAAATTTGGAGCGGTTTTGAGAAAATGTTTTTTTTATATAAATTGCATAATTTCGAGCATAAATGTTTTACTGTCCTTTGATATACACGAAAACAAAATTTAAAGAAAGAAGTTTGGGCAGCTTGTGAGAAAATAATTGTTTAAAACTGTCGTACATTTCATGCGAAAACTACTCATGTTTTTGAAACTTGAATATGATTTTATTTCAAGAAGTGCCTGTAAGGAACTGATTTCATTGAAAAAATATTTTATCTTCAATACTGTAGTTGTAGGAAGACGCCGAAAACAATTTCAGCTTTGAAATTTTCGAAAAATCAAGGATTTCAATGACGAGACCAACCACTCTTTTAAGCGTCCAGTATGCTATCCTTGAACAAAGTTTAGTCAAAAAATTTGGAGCCATTTTTGAGAAAATTTTTAAAATGTTTTTGAGGCTTCATGTAAAGTACCTCTAAAAATTAAAATATCAGTTTAAAACTCCGAGGGCCTCCAGTTCGTTTCAATCGATCGAGGACTGTCAATTTAGCGAAAATCGGCTGAACGGTTTAGGTTCGAAAAATATATAATAGTAATTATTAAATACCATAGTACTGTAATATTCTCCAAATGTACTCGTTTTTACACGAATTACCCATTACTCCTTGTCTGAACAGGTAATGCTAAATGCACCATACGTTTTCACATGAAAATTCGAAGAACTTTCATAGCTCGTTTCCATCTGTATCGAATTTGACGTGTGCAATATGTGATAGGGCTGAGATCCCAGAATTTAATAAAACTTTCACAGAATACATTTCTTATACATAAATAAAACGTAAAGCCTCGTAATGGTTCCATGTCCGTGTCAAACAATCACAAGACTTCAAAAGATTTTCAGACTGACAACGCGTCAAACAAAGCGCGGGAAATTCAAATATGCAATTTCAAAATTTTCTAAATTTAAGCTATTCGTATTTTTATACAATTATATATGACATTTTTAAAGAACTTATTTTTTAGGACAGATTTCAAGTAACAAAAAAATCTCTATGATCAATATGCTACTTAAGCAATGTTAATTTTTTGTTTGCAATTTTCGAAAATACAGTATGCGGCGAAAATAGAACCAGCATCATTGTCTTTAGCGTACTTTGTTGTACACAAGAAAAACAATTGGAGCAGTTTTTGAGAAAATAATTGTTTAAAATGGTTTTAAAAGCCCTTACGTTTCACGCAAAATTACGCATAAAACACTCATATTTTCGAAAAATTGAATATGACTTTATTTGAAGATGTTTCTGATGAAAACATTTTATTGAGAAAAAAGTTCATAATTGTTGTTGTAGAAAGAAGCCGAAAAAAACTCGATTTTTTGCAAAAATCAGGGATTTCAACGAAAATGAGAACAGCATCGTTCGCTTAAGCGTCCTTCATACTGTTCGACAACAAAATTTAATTAAAAACTTTGGAGCCTTTTTTTTGTCTCAGGGGCTTCGTGTAAAGTATACGCGAGTTTCAAATTCAAGGGGCCGCAACATCAGTCAGATCGATTGGGGAATATTAATTTTGGTGAAAATCCTGCCCATGGTTAAGCCGCCAGCATTGTTCACGGACGGACGGACGGACTTGACTTTCGACATCAATCGATTTTTCGGTATCAAGGACTCACAAAACATGGATTTTGACTACACTACGTTTTAGAGGAAGTAATTTACTACATCTAGAGACAACATTTATTCACTTTTTCGTTCGCAGGTCACGGCCGTTCCGTTCTCACTCGATAATTCGTAGTATTTTTCCCCGCAGCATTACAATACTTTCTCTATACTGTGTACGCAGTAACAAGAAAGTAAAAAATAGTTCCTATAATTTAATGTAAGTTATAAGAAAGTTAAAAATGTTAATGTTTGAAGTGTTGTCAATTGCTATAAGCATAGAAATGTAAAAGCACGTTTGTGTATTTATTCAATAGGGAAAGCCTATTTTCCACCACTGACTGTATTTTACTTTTTTTCCCATCACAATTGCTATTTCTTTTCAGAAGTCTTCAAGACAAAGATACATTTGTTGCAATTATCAATTTTGGGGCAAATACTGTAGAAGTCAACCTGAAACCATATAATCTTCCCAAAATAGTATTAATTCACACAGCTAGTGTCAATTCAAGATACAGAATAAGGTAAGTAAATTTTTCTCCTTTTTCAGTAGCAGTGTTTTATCTCTTATACTGAGTCCATTTTCTGTTTTCAGTGATCGTGTGCACACTAAGAAGATTGAGCTTCAACCATATTCTTCTGTTATTATTACCACAGGAAAAGCATATGAATATCAGTATCGAAATGGTGTTTCTTCAGTTCATTTTAAATTCACTATGCACTTACTGAATTCTCTATTTACTCTTAGTTTATTAGCAATTCTTAAAAAAAATTCTGAAAATTTATCATGATTACAAATATTAATTGATTCCATTAATTAATGATTTGAATACTATATAATGCTCCTTGAACAATGTAACTTGTGATACATTGAATTGAAGCTACATGATCTTCTACAACCAGGGTTGGGCAAAATACTTTAAATTTAGTGTTTAAATACTTCACCAATATACTTTCAATTCAAATCAAACTTCCAGTGTGCAGGTCTGTTTAATCACATATTAATATCTTTTCAACTAGTACAAAGTTATAGTAATGCTACTTTTAGAGAGGGAAAGAAAAGGAAAAGGAAAGAAAAGAAAAAGAAGAAGAAGAAGAGAAAAAACAAAAATAAGAAGAAAAAAAAGGGGGAAAAAAACACCAACATTAAGCTAATACACGAAAAAAAGATGAAAAAGCACAAGAAAATTAAAAATACATAAATGCACTAAAGACATAAAACATACTAAGAACTAAAAAAGCTAAGGTATTACATGATAGAAAGGTCAAAAATTACAAGAAAATCCAAAAATTCATACGCACACACATTATTATAACACACATATAATTTTCCACATTTTTTTTCTTTTCTCTGATTTGGATGGTATGAATAGTGATGAGACAGTGCCCGCTTGGAGGTCTATCAATATTTTTCTGATTCTCTTTGCCTTGTTACTAGAGGTATGACTAATATATTTGATATCCTCACTCAACAAGTTAAATACTCTATAGCTAATATGATTATGATTACGCCTACCAATTTCATTTTTAACTACAGGTGGTACTATTAAAAACTTTGTAAATGAGTATTTAAATACATACCCAAAATACATTACATTTTGATTTATTACATACATATGTATTTAAAATACTTCAAATACTCAAAATACAATAAATATAATAATTTTAAGTTGTATATTTTTTTGCAACTGTATATTGTAATTGTCAATTACAATAAATTAGTAATTGACAGTCGTACAAATTTCTAAACAATAACTAAATTTACATATATGTAAGAACACTTTCAAATAGACATATTTGTATCATCATCATCATTATCATCATGTCCAGCAGGATCTGGTAATTATTCCTCCAGATGTTCCTGAGTAATCCATTTTTTGTTGGGTCTTCCTATATTTCTTCACCCTATGGGTTTATGCTTTAAAACTGCTTTAGGATATCTTTCCACTTGCATTCTTTGCATATGTGAAAGTCATCTCTTTTGATTCTCTTTAATGTCATTCACTGTTGTTGTTGGTCCCCCCCCCCCTGATTCCACTGTTTCTTTGACAATCTAAATGTGTACCAGGGGCCAGAAAAATCTCATTTGTGTGGTTTGTAATCTCTGACAGTCTCTTTGTTTTAGGGTCCATATTTCTGACCTATATATTAACATTGGCTTAGATGCTATGTTGTGTATTCTTAGTTTTTTCTCTGTTGTCATATCTCTTCCAAAGTTTTTCTTGATTATTCCATTTATCCCATTATATTTTTGAATTTTTCTTTCTTGATCTTCTGTTTCTAGATACATATATTTTGTATCCAATGTTTCTAGATACATATATTTTGCTACTTGTTCTATTATTTTGCCATCTATAACAATTTTAACCCTTCTCATTCCTTTGCCTTGGAATGCCATAGCTTTAGCCTTATTTGTTGAGATTTTCATGTTGGATGTTAGGGTATTTTATGAAGTTCATTTGCTGGCCTCTGTAAGACTTCTGATTCCATTGTTAGGAAAACGTCATCTGCATAGAGAATCATTCGAACCATTTGTCTATTGTTTAAATTTATACCAATTTTTTATATCATTTTACCATTTTTTATATCATTTTATAACACAAATAAACAGAATATTTTTTTAAAACAACTAATTTTTTAAACAAATCAACAGGCAATATATCCTTAGTTTGCAAATGTATAAAACCTACTTAGGAAAACAGTCGTTCAACTGGCGTGGATGAACATAAACACTTTTATAATTGTTGGATAATTGCCTAGCATTTTTAACATTTTAGATTTATCATTTAAAAATGGACAGAATTATGATTCAACAGCGACAAGGACCTTTTATTTTTGTTTTAATGAACTGAATTGACTAGAGGTATCAAACTAAAAGAGATTATCCTTGTTATCTTCTTCAACTATATTTAAAGTATTTTAAGTATTTCTTTTTTTAACACTTATTTGATGTATTTAAATACATCCCCGAAATACATGTACAAAAATTTTAAAAATATATTCTTTAAATATAATATGTATTTAAAGTACATATTTCTGATACAGGTATTTAAATACTGCTCAACTCTGTTGACAACTAATAATCAATATCAAAGTGATAATAAACATCTAGACTAGGGATTCCCAAACTTTTTCTTACTGTGGCGTCGCGGTAGCGAAATGACTACACAGACACGAGCTCTAGTTATAATGATATTTATTTACAGAATATTATACAGTATTTACAGCTCTGGGGTTACGTTCGCAATCTACTCCACGCACACTGCTCCCATCTCCCGGCTAGTGCATCCTCCACCCAGACGCTTTACCGCGCCGGTGTCCTGACACCCGGTGCTACGCACTCACAGTGTCCAAGGAATGCACTACTGCCAACGGGCCATAGTTGCGTCCGCACGCGAGGCGATCTCTAAACAAACTCCTCCTTCCGGCCAGCTAGCTTCTCGCGGTCATGTCCCCCCCACCCCCACCCCCTAGCTTCTCTGCACGTGCGGGTGGCTCTGGGACCACATGGCCAGCCAGCCTCCCCTGACCGCCGGCGGGGGGTCAGGACCCTCTGCCCGGCCGACTTGCGTCCTGGAGTGGTAATGGCTCCCTTTCCAGTTGACAAAAGCTACTAACAGTCTTTGTGCTAGCCGACCGGATGCCCTCCCCTCTGCTCGCCATCTTCGACACTTACTAAAGATGTTCGAAAGCCTGGTCGCCATGTGGTGACGTTACATTACATTCACTCCTTGAAAATGAATGATTTGCTTCATCAACCTCTTTACATTTTCTGTATAAAACATGATACTAACACAACAATTGAAACATGATAATAACATACAATATGATTTTAACACAAATATTTACACATAAATGACATAGCAAATATTTGGCAAAGAATATGAACAGATATGAAATTCAAAAAGAGAAGTGAGCAAGTAATTTATTATTATATGTTTTGTAGCTTTATATCAGAAAATAATCAATGGCATCATGATAATGATTACATGGAACAGTCACCTGGGTGAATTTGGCTATCAATCCCCAATCAAACCCTTGATCATCACTAACCTCCTTTTAGGATTTCATTGACCCCCTGGAGTTTGAAACCAACCCCATCGAAAACCTTTGGTCTAGATATTCAATTTGTGAGAGGAGTCTGATCAAACCACAATCTGATTGTAATGAATTAGATAATATTCCATGAATTTACATATTTTCATTAATGTAAGACAAATGTAATAGTTCAATATAACTGTTTAAATCATGAATTAAATAAAGATCATTCAACAACAGCTTCTTAGTACCTCAGCTTCTGCATCAATGACCCCCATCTCGATCAGGTTTTTCATCCAGTTTTCTTAATGTTTTGAGCAAATGTTAAGATGATCCCTTGTTTTGCTTCTGAACATAAATATAACTTCATTATCTCTATGTGTCTTCTAGAATTCAGTGGGAAATACTGTTATTCAGTTTATCATACTTCATGTTGTCACAGCAAAATTCCTTCATGAAGGACATGGTGAGTGATAAGAGCCCAAATCTGTAGCTGATTTACCCTTGAAAATAGATTTTATTACATCAGAGCAAATATTTTGTAAACAATCTCTGCAAAAAACACTCATTTCTTTCTGTATTCAAAATTCAACCAGTATATAGCTTAGGATAGGGATCACAGAATTATGAAAACCTGCACAGAATTCACTTCTCCTCATAGCTTGTCACACCCAGTTTTTAAAGGTTTTTGACGTAAAATAAATAAATAAAATCAACAACAGTTAGTCTAAGTGCAGTCATCAAATTCTAATTTATTTGTTTATTTAGCACATCTTTATACAAATAAATCATCATCTTGATACTACACAATGAAGGGAAGGCCTGATTTGTTTCAGACATCTACAGTACTAATTTCCAATGCACACAAAAATTGAAAGAAAACTATGCATCCTCTGGCCATGTGAGAGGTATCTATGGTTTTGTTAGATACCCAGAAACTTGGAAAATCCAAAAACAATGAAACAGTTTTGATTTTGACTGAAAAACACAATTATTTGATTATGTTATTTCACCTATTCATACACTGCATGAACCAAATATCTTTTAGTGAGTCACTGCTTTCATCATCAATAGCAAGGCTCCAAAGAAGAGGCTGCCAACTGTTCAATATTTACACTGTATTACGGTACAGCAATTTTTTTATATTCTTGATAAGTAAAGAACTGTCAAACTGTACAATATACTATTCAATGTTATTACAGTTTTCATGAGGATTGGTTTTGTTAAATTATTTAAATTATTGCAGTTTTATGAAGGTATTTTATTTGATGTTTTTGAGCAGTATGCATGCCACATTTCAGAAAACCATCTTGTGTGATACAATATAATATAAAATAAACCTTTGTGAGAGATAATTGTATTGTGATCTCTCATCCTTGATCTGCCACTGATGTATACATTGTTTAGAAGAATCAGAGGAAGAAACAAAAAAACTTTTATCGTATATTTGAAGAAATTGGATTCTCATTTATTTCACAATTTAGTGTATATTGTCTTTCTGTGTAAAATTAGAAAAATATTGACGTCACAAGTGTTCATGATTATTTACATATTATGGGGAAGAAACATGAATAGCTCTTCAGGAAGAAGGCTGTACTCGTGGCTCATTGCAAAGTCGCAAGCCTTTCACCACTGAGGTCCGGGTTCGATTCCCGTCGAATCTCATGTGAAATTTGTTCCAACAAAACGAGTCAAGCTGCTTCACAAGGGCTAGTCCAACCCTTGTGAAGTGTCCTAAACCCTGCCCCTATCCTTACTCCTTCCCAATTCTGGCCGCTGGGTAGTGACGCAGGAGTGCGTAGTAGGAGGCGCATACGCGGAGATGCTACCTGGCGGTCCTCTTGACAACTGACTGCGACGTGACGCGACCTGACAGTGATAATGGAGAATTACTCCAAAAAGCGCGCAAAGTAACGGAGGATTACTCCACAGCGCAAAGCGCTCAACGACCCGTAAGGGTCTTCGAGACGCGTTGCGTCAAAATGGACGCAACAAATTAAAAAAAAAAAAAAAAGTCTGGATGGACCCCCCCCCCCCCCTATGTGATGTTCTAACATCACTGAGTTCTTGTTTTCTTCAATTAGTTTTTCTTACTTGTTATCGGCAGTGTTCGTACCATTTACGGATAACGTCCAGTAAGAATAAGATGTACAATTCAACGTAAATCCTTTTTATTTCAGTAGACCAGTCAGTCATACAATTCCACAAACAAGTGAAGACAAACTTGTACATAGTTACCATATTTCATAGTACACAAAAATACTTAATAAACCAATCTGCAACAATTCCCCCCTTTCGTGTGATACGGGAGTACGCCGTAAACACGAAATCACGTTATTCCCATAGACATCATATGTTTAACTAATGTATTTTTATCCATATCTTTTGTTAACATATCTGCGTCTAGATTTTGCGATTGACAATAGATTAAATCCGTTTCTCCAGATTCTATATCTTCTCTTACAAAATTAATCTTGCGCATCATGTGCTTATTTCTTGCTGTTATTTTGAACCCTTTACTCCAATCTATTATTGACTTGCTGTCAGTATATACGCTCGTCGGTTTCTTGATAATTTTGTCGAAGCCAATTTCACTAATTAATTCCTTTAACCATTTTCCTTCACATATAGAATCGCATAACGCTATAAATTCTGATTCCATTGAGGATAGTGCTACCAATTTTTCCTTCTTGCTCTTCCAACTTATTAAGTTGCTTCCGATTTTGACATTGTATCCTGCGAAAGATTTACTATCTTTGGTCACACACCAACTCGCGTCTGTGAATATTGTCAACCAACCACGATCCTTATTAATCCTTAGCTTGACATTCTTTGTACCTTGCAAATATCTGAATACGCGTTTAAGTGCTTGCAAGTGATTGATTCGCGGATCAGTTGAAAATTGAGAAAGTTTGCTATACGTAAATGCGAGATCGGTCTGGTCGCAGTCACCAGGTACCCTATATTACCTAACATTTCTTGATATATTTGCGGGTTGATCTTTTCAAAATTTTCAAATTCATAAAGATTTACACTTTGAGCTCCTGGAGTGCTCACTGGGTGACAATCATTCATTTTAAATTTGTTTAACATTTCCCTTATGAAATGTTCTTGATCGAGTGTAAAACCTTCATCTTTAATTATTCGAATCCCCAAAAACGTCACTTTATTCTGATCACTAATTTCTTTAATGGTGATATAACGTTTTAATTGATTAATCAATTCATCGACTAGATTCATCTTCTTTCCAATAATCAAGCAGTCGTCAACGTAAAAAATTATTACCAAAAAATCTTCATCTTTCCCCTTTTTAAAAACACATGGATCGCACTTACAAGGTACCATTCCACAATCTTTCAATATATTACACAACTTAAAATACCAGCATCTGCCTGCCTCTGGAAGCCCATACAAACTTTTATTTAATTTCAGTACTTTAGTTTTTGCAATATGTAATCCTTGTGGGGGTTGCATATATACATCTCTTTCCAATGTCCCGTTGAGATACGCCGTTTCTACGTCTACGTATTTTATCGCAAAGTCATTTGTAGCTGCAATAGTTTTGATGGTAAACAAAAACCAAAATTGAAACTGAACTTCAAAAATCGAAGGGAAAATTTATGAAAATCTTTGAAGGCCATCCATTTTTTTAAGTAAAACCTAACAATAGTAATTCTTATCTGACAACTTGTTTGTTGGGTCACTGTGGAATCTTTTTACTCTTGTTAACAACAAACAAAAAGGTTTTTATACCTGGAATAATAAATAACAACATAATAAAAATAAATTTATTTTGTTTGAGAATAATATATTTGGGCAAGCAGTTTGTGCAGGACACTATTTTCTTATGACATGAAACAATGATTGGCAATCTTGAATTCAATGCAAAAAATTATTGATTTTTCTGTCTGTAGGACTGCACATCTAGGATTGTTGAGAGAATGAAGATTCTGTGTGGTTGTACATTTTTTAGCTCTGTGGATCATTTAGGGCTAAAATTACCCCCCAAAATGTGATTCAGACATAACAACTTCTAAAGTCATTAGTCCTGTAAGTGCAGTACATGTTTTTATTGCAGGAGGTAGTAGCGATCTTTTCCTGCTGGCTGGATGATGAGATTTGGCACAGACTTACACATTGGCTTGTGAGCTTTTTCCCTCCAACCACACATCTCCTACAAGTGGGGCACCACCCCAACCAGGACAAGCTGTACACTCCTGACTAGTCTCCTAATATGTGTAGTAGAAGTGTAATGCATGTAAGTGTAAGTGTACAAAAGTAAGGGGTGAGGAAACAAGAAGGATGAGAAAGAAAAGATCACGCAGTGTGTGGTCTGTTTCTTAGGTTACTGCTCTTGCATTTGCCTGAAGTTGATCAGAGTAGCCGGCTGCTAAAATTCTCCCTCAGACAGTGGGTTAATCTGACCAAGCTATCTAGTTACTACCTGCTACCATCAGGACTTGAACCCTAGGACCTCCTTGTCAGATTCACTGACAAGGCTGCTCTGAAAACTGACAACGAAATTTAGACTTGTACTTGTACTTGTACCATTTGGCTTCCAAAGAATGAATTTAGTTCTAATGAAATATAAATATTGACAAGGGAAATAAAAGGAGGGAAAAGAAGGAAAGAAAAAAAGAAAAGGAAAAAAGGAAGAAATTTTAAAAAAATGTAAAATACCAACAATGAGATTTTATCAATTTTTTATTTTGTTTAACTCTAAAATGAAGATTGTTTGCTTCAGTAAAACATGTAAAGAAATATAAAGTTGAACTTACTGAAAGTTTCATTGACGCAAAGTAAAATAATGCTCCAAATGGGAATGATAGTAATAGTGTTAAATATCGATTCTGAATTTTTTAATGTTTGAAGAAGGAAATGTAATAAAATTAAAAGAACTTTTCATAGGCTTTATTCAATATATTAATCTATACATTCATAAGTGCACTTTGTCGCAATAAAACATATAAAATAACAATTCATACAAATTTATGGATAACATGACATGGGTTTTGCAAGTTCCCAAGTTGTAAATAAGATTAAATATGTATCTGAATTTTTGGCTTATTCTTAATGCATAAAATGTTAATAAGAAACACAGACTCCTTGTTTTGTATTGCTTTTAAATACAGATTCAATTTTGAGAGAAGAGGATGAAGTCAGTATTTTAAAATTTTTTTCATCAGATCTAGTTCTGATTCATATTTGTGACTGCCTGCATATTAAATTCCACGGAACTGTTATATTTTAATAATTTTTTATGCAAACATGAACATTATTTGTATTAATTAGTAATATAGTATTATTGAAACAATAGCCCATGTTTCCAATTTTATTTATAGACATAACATTATCATTAATTATGTATGAACACAGTAGTTTTCAATTCCTTTTTCAGTCTCAGTTTTTTAGTTAGAGAGAATTGTGACATTCGTTATTAGTTTAAATAATAGTGCTAATACCGCATATAATCACCTTTGTTTAAAAGCCATCTAAGTATCATTTTCCTCAGTTTTAGTATTACATTACAAAACTGAGTGGAAAAGTCTGAGATATCTGAATTTAAATATCCTGTAGGTCTGAAAAACAAGCTCTCCAGGAGAATTTAGGAAACTTGTATGTCTAAGTTTTATTAAGTAAATCATAATACTTATTATTATTATTATTATAACACAAACAGCAATAACAAAATCACATTAAAACTACAATGATTTTATTCTGATTCCCAGATAATAGTTTGTTATAATTATTTTTCCTGCTCTCCAGTAAAATTTACTTTTTTTAAGATTAGCTGCTTTCTTAAGAAAGGTGATGAAATGCTTCAACTCATGTGTAGATTATGTTCAATTAGAATGCAAGGAAGTACTACAGTAAGTAAGAAATATGTATGGGTCTCAGCAAATGTGTTACAGAACAAGCTTATGTAAATTTTCTTTACAGTCACTTCCATTGCTCAGAAAAAAATTGGAAAATCTTAAGTAAATGAACTATATATTCTGATCATTTGCACATACTTCGCTTACCTTTCCTTTTAGATCCATTAAATGAGAAGAATTTTGCTATTGCAAAAGACAAGGTGACTTTGACAAGGTGCTTCCAGAAAGTTAACTTCTCTAAGATGTAAACAAAAAGAAAATAGTTTCATGAAAAAACTATTGTAGCAAGTACAACGCACTACTCCTCATTATCGCCACCAAAATTGATACATTTGTCATACGGTGGGATCAACATTTATATCCTGTGTCATAGAAGTTTGATGCTTGAGATACTTACCAGTGTTTGACAGCCACCTGCAACTCTACATCATTTTGATATGCATAACACCGTTGGACAAGAATTTCTTGATGTGTAAGAAGAGATGGAATTCACTGGGGGGTGAGATCCAGACTATCGGGTTTGACCATACATCCTGTACATTCTATATGGCAGACCCTATGACTTAGGGATGCAATTTTTGATCCTTTGGTATGACAAATATCTCAGTTCTGGTGGTGATTATGAAGAAAAATAGTGCAATATGTGCTGTATCTGCTACCATAAAGTGTTTCAATAAGATTGTGTTTTTTTTTTTTATTGATGACCTAGGGAACTTACTTTCTGGATTTACCTTGAAATTTTTTGGTTATTATTTTCCATAAATACAATACAGCAAGAAGATAGATAAATAATAAAAATACTTGATTAAAATACTTTTATGTAGAGCAGAATTATATATTCATTAATAGCAGAAAATACAGCAGAGAGAATGTACTGAATGACTGACATATATTCTAACAATGAAATATTTTCACTTTTTTATGAATTTTGATCATATCATGTAAACAGTGACATTTTCTGTTAAAAAACATTTTTTCCCTCTTCATCTATATCAATTGGTGTTGCAAATATGTACAAATTGAGCAAAGATGAATGTTATATGCATTTCAAAAGCTTGGTTCATTTTAATGGAAGGACATTCTCAATGTTGAATGATTTGTTTACCTAGGAAAATATTTTAGATGTCTCTTTAGTATAATATTATAAAAAAGGCAGTGGTGAAATTATCTTTCCTTTACAATTTCATCTTAGTGCCTGTAACTACAACAGTATTGATATATTATATCCAAAGAAAGTTATTTAGTAATTCACTATCATCCAATTCATTCCAAATAAGAAAGACAAGAATGCATACTTTATAATGAAGTTAGAAGACTTACTTTTATTTGCTTTAAAAGTATGTAATGAATTTTGTATCTTTTTATCACTACAAGGCCAAATCTAAATCAATTAATAGTATCTATCACTTCATTTTAATTATGCATCTAAATGTAATTGTGCTTGAAGATCAGATTATCTTATGTAATCATTAATATTTATCTAATGTTAATAATAAGTAATAATTTAAAATCTTAGAGAAGTATTTGAGTAATCAAGAGTAAAATTATTGAAATTAATTCTAATACTTCATATTATCTTGACTATTACTCCATGTAATATTTGTAAAATTGAAAAAAATCACATAATTTCCATTTACTAAAAAGGGGTTAAATGAATGAATGTAACAAAATAATTAGGGTGGTAGAGAGAGTAGTGTGTGTGATTGCAGATGGTTTCGAGAATTCACTTACCAAAACCTTTATAAAACCATTAAAGAAACAATGAGTAACCCAGAATACAAAATATGGTGTTGCTGATGACATCAACAATACAATTATGTATTCTCTGTTACTTGTGTGACAAAAAAGTTTCCAAATTCGAACCTTCTTGTAATTTCTTGTAATCTACGTATAGAGAAAAACTATACCCACTGTCATTAGGATTCTATCATTTGGAGATAAATTTTCAATACTTTTTTTTAATAAATGTATATTAAAACAAAAAAATACAAATAACATTACTGGTTTACTCTCTTCTTTTGGTACAGTGAGGTAGTGATTCAATCGGAAATTGTGATACAGGAACTAGAATGACAGGTACTGGTAGAACTTTGTATCACCTGCTTACGCGAAGTTTCAGTCGTGCAGATAATGAATTAGTGGATCTTTGACGAGCTAACTGACCAGAATAACGACCATGATTCGCAGCTTCTTTCCATTCTTGCTCAAGACGAACGTAAGTACCTCCTATAGAAAATTAGAATAATTTACACGATGCACAAGAAAGAAATAAGAAGTAATTATGAGAATTAAAAACTAAATATTTTCAAAAAATCAATCATTTAACCTGTTGGTGTGATGTGGTTATTCCAAATAGAGCTGTGATAATAACCATGACCATGTCCTTTTGGTGATCTGCATGTCCTTGCAGCCATCCTACCACAAGTACGCCGCGTTAATGCTTGAATCATTTGCCGCATGAGATTTTCTTCATATTCTCTTTGATTGTCTTGATTGCTTCGAATAGATAAGTTGGCCAACCACTGACGACATCCATCCAATCTGAGTAAATTAATTATGTTAGATATGCTAGCATTGAAGGTTGCTCAGAAACTGTTAATAAATAAAACTAGCTATGTGTAACAAGCTTAAATAGTGTAACAACATATCATTGCATAACAAGCTTTCTCATAATATTGAGTGGGTACACGAATTTATCTTATAATCAGGTAAATATTCACATACTATCAAGATCCCTTTCTATAACACTGGTTAATGAATATTATAAAATGAATATAATGGGTAAAATTGATATTTTCCATTTTATTGACCCAATTTATTATTTCTAATTTGGGACTTCTTTTTTTTTTGAGGTACTCTATAAAGCTCTAGAACATTTTCAATTACTTTATAAATTACTCCAATTTTCTCACAAAAATTGCAAAAGTAAATTTTTTTGACCTCTTCCACAAATACATCGTTGAAGATAGAGATTTTTCTTAATGATACATATTTTTCAAAATTAATCTTTAAATGATACCTTAAATAATTCAAAATATAAGTAGTATATGTTTTCAAAATATGAGAAGTTTGCATGTAATTCTGAGACAGCTCATGAAATTTTCCCCAAAATATCCAAACAAGAATTTTTTATAAATGGTTTCAATTTTGGTAATGTAACCAAAAAAATTGTAATATTTAATAGAGGAATGTGCATAAAACAATGTGTGTATGTGTTTGTGTGTGTGTGTGTGTGTGTGTGTGTGTGTGTGTGCGTGTGCGTGCAAATGTATGTGTTGTGTATGTGTGTCTGTGTATGCGTGTGTGTAGGGAGTGTGAGTGTGTGCATGCAGTTGTTCTGTATGCATGCAACTACATTTTGAATATAAACAAATATAGATTTAAAATTGTAGTGCTACACACATTGTAAATACTTAGGTTACCATTCACAGTTTCATTAAAACCAAGGAATAGGATACAAGAATACATTATAATATACACACTTTATGTTCTTTCAACAAGTACATGCCATTCCAAATATTCTTGACATTTATAGCTTATTTTCTACCACCCATTTTACTCATGTAAATGACAAATTCTCAACTACAAAATTGTATGAGAATTTACATATTTTTAATAGAAGCTGAAACTTGAAAATGGAAAAACAGAATTATTCTTCACATCCGGATTCTACTGATAACTTTGAGCAAAGTTCAAACCTGTGCTTCCCATGATGATGTGCATGCTTATTTTTCTTCAGTTTGGGAGATGATCTCATTTTCTGGACATGGCCTGCTGATTCTTCAGAAATATTACCATCAGAGCTACTGTCATCATCACTTGAATAATGAGATGTAATGTCACTGAAGCGATCGCAGGGGACTGGGGCATCTGTTACAGGGGAGAGCTGTTTGTGATGTTGTCCTTGTGAGCTCATATTGACAGTGGTCACTTGGGACTGCTTGTTGCTGCCTGAATCAGTGGCAGTGTCTGGGATATAAGCATTTAAAATAACATAATGTTCTACACATCAGTCATTATTATAAGAAAATTAATATTTATATTAATTGTGAAATTTGAAACTATATATTATTAATTACATCAACAAAAAAACCTGCATGATCTGCCTGTTTTCTAAAATTAGCTCAACAAGAGATTTTGAAATCCTATTGTTTTAAAAGTCATTTTAATGGACGGCTGTGGCACAGTCAAATGTGCCATAGCCTGAACTTCCATGTACATATTTGTGATACCTTAAATTGAAAATCATACAAATTGGAGTTTTTATCAAAATTTTAAGTTTCAATAAATGAATATTAAAATTGTTAAATTTGAATAACATAAATACCAGAAAAAAGTTGGGAATGATATAGAAGCATTAAATAGGTATTAATGACTAATAGTTTATTTAACGCAAATAATTCTCACAGGAATACAGATTTTTTTGTCTGTACAATGAATTATAATTCAGTAACGGCAAAGCATGCAAATTATAATTATCCACAAAGTTTAACAAGCAAATGGATTTAATTCATTAGGTGATGGATTAATTTGTAAGTCCAGGATGTATTTAAGGAAAAAACAAAAGACTGGAAGATGCAAATGGGTATCATAATTAAAGCTTTAACTAGTAATTTACTATTCCACAATAAAGTACTGAATTTCTTTCTTGTTTTCTAATCAATATGTCAATAAAAATTATTTAACTTTTTCTAATGTTTTATTATTAATGATTTAACTAGAATATATTTTGCATTGTTTATTGTTCTACACCAGGATTATGGTCTCATCATCATAATAATGATAAGCATCTTTACACATTACTAGTAAAAAATGGAAAAATAGTATGGCTTTAAAAAATATGTCTACCCATGTAACCTTCTCTCACACTTGTCCAGGGAGTGTCACAAAATGAAATTCTCCAACATTCGAAAAAGTCCAAGTCTTTGACATTTCCCTCACCCTGAAATCATTTGACACAAAAATGAAAAAAATGTACAAAGAGAAAAAAAATTTACCAGCAGACCAAATGTTTTCATCTTTGTAAAACAGTAAAAACTTTTACTTATATGTATGTTCAAATGAAATGAAAACATCAAAACATCATGAAAGCAGGCAGTGCACCAAGTGCACACACATAAAAAGACACGCATGTATTAAAATTATTTAAAAAAATAAAACATTTGGAATTTTGGGATAAAGATCCACTCAATATCTGGATAGAAAAATATTATCAGAAGATCTTAAAAATTCTTGCAAAATCAAAAATGACATAACATCATTACATATTACAAATATTTGCTGATAAGATAATAATAAACACTTAAGAAACAACACAGTATTTTCCTGGAAAACGACCAATGATTCTCAGAAAGACATCACGCTAATGTCATTTAAATTATTATACAAGCTGACTCCTTAACTTATTTAAACAATGATCTTATTTAATAAAACACAATTGCAAACACAAATGTTGTATGCATCTCTAGTACACCAAAATTATTTTTAAAAAAATTCTATGCAGACATACAAAATTGCATGTATTATTATACATCAATGCGTATATTTGATATTTGATAAAAGATGTTATCAATAAAATTGTTTAATTTTCCTTCCTAAAGAGCTCATCTGCACTTAGAAATTTCATTATATCTTCTTTTTCAATTATTTTCATGAGATATACTTTCAAACAAACCAGAGTAGTTATTGCTCATAAACATTGTTCAGAATAATAGTTTTTAGCTGTGTAAGATATCAATATCAGAAAGCACTCATGTAAATTTCTGCAATCAATATCAAATGGTGACTGCATATACGTTAAAATGTGAAAACTCCCACACTAAGATTATTTTGAAAATTCAAACTAATTCAACTAACATTTAATTTTGTTAATTTTATCATTTACAGTTTCTGAGAAGGGATGCAAATATGATGGGCATCCACAGTGGTATATGTAAGGATTTACAGAAAGAAAAATGTACTATACATTTTGGGAATCATGAATAGAAATACACATTGAAGGAATGGACCTTAATCACTCAAATTTGAAATTATGGGATAAAAAGAAACAAAGAAAAAATTAAATTCATTATGACTTGCAGACTCACGGTAAGCATTTTGGTTTGATTCTTTGTTTTGTGTGTCCCAAAGCCTACATAATAGGCCTAGGCGAGGACGGGGAGGTGCAAGTTCCATACCCTCCCACCACAAAATTTCTCGATTTGATGTCCTAGGATTGACATCAGTACTGACAGTTCTGTCAGCTTCACCTGGAAAGCATATACAATTCAATATTACAAGAGTTTGTTAAATTTGTAGGGCAAAATAATATTTGCACAAAAATTCTTGGTTACTGACCTCTGTTACTGACTAGCCTTGTTAAACGTTCAGGAAAAACAAGTTTTGGTGGTTCTAATGATATTAAATGTTTATGTTGTGTATATATCTTGTGCACAGAAATTTCCTTCTCAGTATTTAAAGTAGGAGTATGCTCTCGAAACTGACAACCCTAAATCAAATTCTATATTAATACAATAAAATATAAAAATATTTTTTTATTAAAATAAATGTGAACAGTAATGAGCAGTCACCAACCGACTGATTTCGTAAAACTTCAAATCTATATGCTCTTTCTCCACAACATGGAAAGCGACCAATTGGGTACATCATGGACCGCTGATGTTCCATCGTGAAAAACTGAGGTTGTTCCGGGTGATAACAACACCATCCTATTTGATGAACAGGGAAGTAATGATGGCATGTAGTACAGAAAAGAAAATGGCAGTCACCCCATAATCGCCAGTACACTGCCCGCCATGACTTGAGTTCTTCATGCAACTTCCGAATATAATCATTAAGATTCCAGTTTGTATCTCTATGGAAAAATAACATCAAATATTCACTAAGATTTTGGATGTGTAATAGGCCTTTGTGAGTAATAGCAGTCATATAACTATGAATAAAAGTGGTAATATAACTAAGGATAAGTACTTATACAGATATAATCATAGTCATAACTCATGAAATACAATGTGAACTGTGTAAATTATATTATCAATAATTTCAGCTCCCTTTTATGGCAAGCCTTTTCCTTTTCAACACATAATGTCTAGAAAATAATAAATTTTAAGAACAAACTTTTACTTCCATGTCACAATATGTATAAATGAAAGTATTTACTTCCTGAAGGAATTGAACGTAACTTTAAATAAAATATTTTGTTAGAGTAGACTTCATCCAACATTGTTTACTTCCTAGAAAAGCACAACTTTGGAGGTTTCTATAAAACATATTCACTATGAGCAGATTAAAATTGTCTCCATGAGTCTTAAACATATTAAAAATATGTTCTCTCAAAAATTAAAAGAAAAATTATTGTGATAATTTTTTAGTACAAAATATGTACAATTTAGTACAAAATACAACTTTTACATTAATAATTTTAAATATTACTTTCTTCCTTTTCCTTTGACACATATTTATTTAAAATAGTAACTCTGCATCAAGGGCCTGAACCTATGTTTATGCACATACTTTTACACACTAACATGGATACAAGGGGCTGCTTTCAGGCCCTCTCCTACCTAGTTTTGGATAGTACAGATGTCTACTAATGCAAAAGAAGAAATTCATTCTTTTAAAGCTTTGAAAGATTCTGTTTTAAAACAGTAGTAAATGAAAAATCTGATTACCGTGTATGAATTGCACTAATATTCCCAAAGCGATCCATCCTCATGCTGCTGGGTTTACACAAAATATGAGATGACAATTGACGAAGAACAAGCCTTTCACATTTACAACATTTATACATTGATGCCAAACTTGCAAAATGTCCTCTTGATGCATCAGGTGTAGATTCTGTCAGAGAGGTTATTAATTTGCAATACAACCTTGTCTGAATTTTATCTTTCCTGTCACGTAAATTCTCAACATCAACATTTGAAAAAAGATTAGCCAATCTGAAAAAGATAAACACAAAGTTAAGAGGAACGATATTTTTTCTTGAAACTTCTGTGTGTCCCTACTAAGAAAAGCTATTGAAACTCAAATTCTTCTCAATAGAAGAAATCAAATAAATAGAATGCAACTATAGAAATAATTAAAAGTTATGAATATATTTAGCTGCCCAACAAATTTCCTCTGCCGTAATCACATCTTCCGTCACACAAGAAAATTTCATCTTTAATTTAGATTTCTGCAGAAGATAAAAGTCTCTTTGGGATTCAGAGATGGGGAGATGAAGATGTGACAGAAGAAAGGGCAGTATACAAGGCAACTTCAGAAAGTATTAAAGGGCAGGCCTTTCTAACAATAAAAAGGAACAAGTTTTTAAATTGAATTTATAATAATAATGATGATGACAATAATAATAATTATAATAATAATAATAATAATAATAATAATAATAATAATAACAACAACAATAATAATGATGACTTACACATTATTTTCGATTTGAATGTTTAATTTGCAAAATGTTTGAGAAAACCTTTAAACAATATTTGTCCCACTCTTTCTGTTAGTGCTACTTTTTCTATGAGAAATAGTTTGATTTTGAACTCTGCAATGTTTAAAATATTAAATTTTAAAAATAAAAGGAAAAATTTATTGTTAATAATTTTACAATAAAATCACAAACAAACTGCATCATTCTGAAATATATTTAAAATTCTTTAAAATTCTGTACATTTCTGTATCCAAGGTCCCCTCTAGTCACAATTGGAGATGTGGGAGAGAAGAGAGAGAGATAATATGAATCAGGAAACCCAATTAATTTAAAACTTATACTTTAGAAAAGAAAAATCACTATTTTTGTCAAAAAGTGGAGAAAAAATTGATTCAGCATTAAAGACAAATACATTTAAAGCTGAGAGGAGAAATAATTCAATTTTTAATATAAAAGAATATGAATGCTACAAAATTGGGCTGTTATAAATAATTACCTTGTCAGTATATTGTCATTTAAGCATGCCAAATTTGTTGATGCTTTAACAATTTCATTCATGTGTTGTTGACAGAAATTTAGACAATCCTGTAATAGAGGGTCCATTTGTAAAAAAGCGGCTGACACCAATATTGGAACCACATTTGATGGATCTGTAAAAATACAATTTTTACTTTAGTAATGGTAGAAGACTTAAAAAGATTTATAGTGATGATATACTTATCATTGGTTGTTTTAAGACTAAATTATAACACAACTCACCGAGTGTTGGCCATGTTTCAACAGGTTGAGTATCTTTCTTGACCCAACGCATCAGCCAATCAAAAATCGTTATATCACAATGAACAGATATATCCATATCTTCTAGTTTTTGCCCTTTTGGAAAAATACTTGAAATAATTTTTGTTCTTTGACAATGTAATCACCAATATACAAATCTGGAATTTTACCTGTAGTCACCTCAGCAAAATACCCCATTTTAGATACAAGCAATTTCTGGGGACATCTAAAGTCTCTCTTTAAATTTTTTACTTCATCACACACATGAATTTCCACTTCCACTCTGAAGACAATGATAAATGATTTCAAAGGATATTTTATGAAAGACAAAATACATAGTAGTATTCTCAAACAAGAAAATAAACAATTTTCATGTTTATATTTTCACAATAAATAATTTTCATTTTTTGTTCACTTTTTGTTTAGAGAGACACATTTGTAATAGACTTCTAAAATTTGAAATTAGAAATTGAGTTTCAATTGGTAAGAAATATTCTACATGATTATATTACAAAACTGATTTGCACCGCCAGAGAAAAACAAGTGAAAAAGAAAAAGAGGAAATTCATAAGACATTCATCACAAATAATTGAAATGATTTTCTGTACTGTTTCTATTAATAAATTTAAAGTATGGATATACTGTTGAAAAAAGAGGTATCTTTATTCTTCATTTATATAGAAATTTTAAATGTTAAGTGTTTCCGAAAATACATTAATTAATTGATAAGTCTCACTTTAATTTGAGTGAATTATGATTCAAGTAAATATCTTACAACATAAATAAAACAAAATTATTACATAAAAATATTATAATAATAATAAAGAAAAATATTAATTAATTAATTATTAATGAAACATTTTAGATTTAGAAATTTGTTCAGAAGTGAATGGGTGGTCATCTAGAAATATCCAATTAGTCATAACAGTTTAAGAACTTTTTCTCATTGTAGTTCTGTTACTTAATTCGTAACAATGTTCTGTCCAACCATGTACTAGTGTCCAACGTAGAGTGGAATAATCCTCCTTTAACATAATCAGTCGTAGTCAGTTGTCAACAGTGATCACCAGTTGTAGTCAGTCATTGGCAGTTGTAGACTATCACTGCCTTTCATCCTGTCAACCAGGGGCTCTCTCTCAACATTCTAAGCCAATTTGAAAAGGAATGAATTTTTTTTTTTTTAACTTCTAAAAAATGTTTTTTAAAACTCAAATTTTCTTTTTTATTCTATGAATATAAATGAAAAGATACCTAGCTGTTTTGTGAATTTTAAGGAAAGTAATTTGTCTGAAATGCAATGATTCAATTTTAAAAGAAAACATTCTAAGTGTTTTTTTAATTTAGAAATATTAATAAGTACAAGATAATAAAATGAATTATGCATATTTATTTCCCCTAATTCTCTAATTAAAGCATTAACACATTAATGCACCTTACCAACTTGATTAACCTTTCTAATTCTGAGTGAGATCCCAAACAATCCCAGCTAAACAATTTGTGTGTGTATGAGACCTTTTTTTTGAAAGTTTGATATGGAACAATTGCAGGGGGGGGGGGGGTAATAACATGAACAGATTTTAAATTTTCTGTGAAGAAATATTTTATTACAATTGGGTCTGGAGACATTCACAATCCTACATTATTTACAGCAGGTCAAAATTCTGAACAACAAATTCATGAAATGGCCTTCTATGTCTCATGTTAAAGGTAGTGAAGTGTGTCCCTTTTATCTATGCCTGTGCGTCTAGGATGTCTGTCTGTTATTTGCCTTTTCCTGGCTTCAGTTAACCCTTTTTCTTTATTGCCTCATTAACACATTTTCTGTGATTCAGAAAAATGACAACAAAGTAAGTACTATCTGAGATTTGTGTTAAAAACTAATATGCAGAAAGCACAGGATTAAGAAAGTCGATTACTAGAATTATAAGTAGAATAGATTTTATCAGTATTCTTAAAAGATTTTACCAATAAATATTTATTTTAAAAAATACCTGACAATTTTATTCAACTCTTCATTTGTCAATTAAATGATACATATTGACTATTTAAAATATATAATAAGACAAATTTATTACACAAATCTGAGTAAAAAATTGTTTTTAAAATATGGGGTAATTTGGAACTCAATGTGCCATTTATCATTATAATATCACATATTATACGAAGGGTTAAGTTATTAACTCAAAACTTTTAACTTTTAACGGAAAAGAATTTAAGAAGTATTTGCTTCTTGTATTCAACACTATTTATAAAACCTTGTGTATAAAACAACTTGCTGCATCAACTCAAAATAAAATTATTACATACTCGCCAGATGTACTTGATTTCCTCTTGGACGCAGAATTTAATTTTTCTTTAGGAGTTGATTGCATTGTTGCTTTATCTCCTCCAACTACAGGTTTATTTATATCTGAGAAGGACTTTTTGGGAGAGGGTTGTGGGCAAACCGTTTGTTTTGGCACAACATAAGGTAGCACAGAATCTAATAGACCTTCCTGAATTATTTCATTTAATTTTCTTTTGAGAATTTGCTCAACATTTCTATGTTCTGAAAGCTTTTTGCTTGCCATTCGTATTTCACTAGAAACTTCCCCGGCATTACTTTTTATTTTTTCAAAACTTGTAGATTCAGCTTTCTTCAGTGACAGAAATTTATTTTCACTACTGATTTCTGCAACTTCCCTCTTTGCTTCTTCAACAGCATTTTCAATGCATGTTTGCTCAGAAACTTTTTGCACTTGCTCTTCATTTATTCCCAATATTGAAGCTATCAATGGATTTCCAGCAACACTTTTCCAATCAAAATTGGTGTTAGTGACATTGCCCTCAACACAATCATTAACTTGGTATGCAGTTTGTAGAAAATACAAAAAATCTTTGAAGGAGATCTCAGAGCAAGATTTTTTTGAGGTCTTTGCAGGAGTCTTTATTCCACTAATACTTTTTTTGGGACCTATGTTTGTTTGAGAAGAAACTTTTGTGGAAGACATTGTTTCAGCAAGACTTGATGGTAGCACTTCATGGTTGGTTTTTGCCATGGTAAAAAAAAAATTGCAACATGTGTTATATTTACAGAGTTTTAATATTTTAATTGCAGAGAAATTTTCTGCTCCATCCTCTGATTAAACATATCATCTACAAAGCAAAAAAAAAAAAAAAAGCATGAATTTTCATTGAATGACATGTTATGAGCAAATTTACATGAATATGATTGGGAAACATTTGCTGCTAGTTCATTTAAAGGAAGTTATATATTAGGTTTACTTACAAGACCGAGGTAATGGTCACTCATTATCTTTAGACTACCAGTTATATGCATCAAGAGATCAAAATTTGCAAAAAATAATTGTTTCTGTACACTTGATAAACATCATAAGTAGTGATATTTTATATCCAATATAGTCTGTTTTTTATATTTCTACTTTTTACCCAGCAGAATTACCTGAAACGACACATTCGAATTGAAAAAATTTAATTACTGCAAGACAAAATCGGTACATGCCAATTGTACCTTCGTAGGCCATGTATGTGCTTTCTTGTATTGATAAATATACAATTTATATTGATCACCAAAACAAATGACATGCGCAATGGGTTTCCGATTTCCTTCAGTAGATGGTAGCACTGTCAACATCATGCTGGACTTCACAAATAATAATGCAAACTCTCGAGAAAGCGCAAAGCCAAAGTTGCGCTTGTGCTGCTATCTTGTTATGTGCGGGAACGATATGCGCAACCTAAAACTTTTTGGAAGTTTATTACAAGCACAGCGATTCTAAATATAATATTAATCATAATCACGAAAAACTCTCTGGAACGTACTTTCTGCATTGATGACACTTTCGACGAATGTGCGATTATTGTCGAGTGATTCGTTTCACGCATTAATTCAAAATATTTGCATGATTACATCAGAAAAAATAGGCAACAGAGGCAGTTAATTCTTTGATTCTTTTTGTATAGTTGGTCGTTCATAATAGGATGAATCGTTCATTATTAAAACCGATTCATTAAAACCTTGCGGCTGGTTTGTTTCTAATGGAAGGTTGTATGGTGGGGTTATGAATGATTTTGTCGTATGATAATAGGTTTCATACATTTCACTTTTGGTTGAAAAAGCCTCACTTTTTGTTTCTGATCAATCTTTAACCATGAAGTTGTTGAAACCGGCTTGGGTTAGTCACGACGGTATGTATGTTGGACTGTTAAATTTTTCCGGTTATTCGTATTTGACAATTATCGGTTAGAGCTTTCGCTATATTAAAGCTATGTTCAATCTACCGTCATTTTTCTTAATTTAGTTATAATTTTTCAGGCTTCTGGTATTATATTTTGTTAACTCAGATGTATGTATCTATTTTGAATATTTTTGATAGTTCTTTTTCTGTATTTCTATTCAAGAACAGTATGGTATTATTTCGTTCGTTTTTGTTTATTTTATTTTTCTGAAATGCATAATTTTTTCTCATTCACTCATTCCTGTATTAATTTATATTTATGTATTGCAGATCTGCCCATATTTTCAGTTGATATTCACCCCGATGGCTCACGATTTGCCACTGGAGGGCAAGGTACATTTTTATGCCAAACATTTTCCCATCTTTTTTATAAGTATTTTTTTAAAACACTCGACTTTATAAGGGGTTGATAAAATACTACTGTAAATGTTTTAGTAGTATATTTTTTCTCATATTTATTTGATTACTTTCAACTGCTTTTTCAGGGGAAGATTCTGGTCGAATTATTATTTGGAACATGGCACCAGTTGTCAGTGAAGAAGTTGAAAATGATGAAAATGTGCCAAAGTTGTTGTGTCAGATGGATAATCATTTAGGTGTGAAGTTGAACTTTAATTACAACTGCCAGAAATTATATATTTTTACATTTTAAGATTAGATCTTTTGGGGATTTCTAATGTTATTTTACAAAAAATTAAAAGGTGTAGTTGTAAATTAAGTATTTACGTCTGTGAATTCAACTTTCAGTAATTGTTTTGTTGCTATTGGACAATCAAAGAATAGTATAGTTAACTAGGCATAATCATTAGTTAAAAAGCAAACTGCCCTTGAGCTAAAAAAATTGGACTTTATTGTGAGAAGTGAACAGTGTGCTGAGGCTGAATGAAGAAGTGATATAAAAACACAAAGGGGGTTGCAGGCAGGCACAGGATGTAGCTGATATTCCAGATATTTTGGAGACTATTGGATAGATGGGTCTTGGGTGAGTTTGTAAAGAGATCAAATCGGAACATGGCAGTCAGTTTTGAGTATTGTTGTTAAGTATGGAATGTTAAGCTTTTAGAAAATTTTGAATGTAAAGGATAGTATTTCTGTACTACACTTTTGTGCATGCGTTTATAATCAAAATGTCCCAAATGTACCTATATAAAATATCTAAACATTTTAAATTTTTATCATGAATTTATTAACTTTCTAAATTGTATGCATTTGTTGGGGCTTATAGCTGTTTTAATCCAGATTCCGTAATTAGACTTAAGAAATTCACAAATGACTCCTTCACAAGTAAATGGACAAATTATATTATGTATTGTTTCGAAGCAGCAGCCTCAGGTGTTGAGTGAGGAGCTTAGTAAATTAATGTTCAAGAGCTCTTGTTAGTGTAAATGTTTCCTCGCAGTTGCCCAGATCAAGTACATTTAGTAATCGATTGCTAGGGTATTTCTGGAGGTTAAATTGAGAATCTAGGCTAATAATGGAGTAGTAAGAATATACCCAAAAGCTTTGCATGTTTTACTCCCCCTTGCTTTTCTGAGGGGCAGTTGTAGATGAATTGGAGATTTTGTAATTGGGTAGATTTTAGAGATCCATGTTAGCCTCATCAGTTTAGCTTGAGCAGAATAGGGTGAGAATAAGACATTTGAGTTGGTCATAGTATGGAACTTCATAGTATTAGAATGTATAAATGTTTGCTGTTGTAATAATAATAATAATAATAATAATAATAATAATAATAATAATAATAATAATAAAAGTGTCTTATAATTGATGAATTAATTCTTCTATCTATTTTATTGATTTTGGTGATTATGTATTATTAAATCGGGTGATTTTATGAATTATTCATTAGGTTGCATGCATTATTTATTGAACATTCAATTTCCTTTTCATTTTTTACAATTATAAATCTTTGTTTGTTGCAGCATGTGTGAATTGTGTTAGATGGAGTTTCTCAGGCAAGTTCTTAGCATCAGGAGGAGATGACAAGTTGGTGATGATATGGAAAATAAGCAAATATCCAACAGGTTCTGAAAATATTTTTTCTGTCTATAAAATTGTCTAATAAAAACTGTATTTTCTGGCTAATAAAGTAGCTTGCTGTTTCACAACTGGAATATCGACAAAACAACATAATTTCATATGCTTCAGAAACTCAAATTCGTTCGCATTTTCATTCCAAATTATTTTCATGGCCAAGTTGACACTTCCGTACATATTTCTAAGTTGAAGAAGAGGCTCCGGCTTTCAGCTCTCGGGATTGACATGAAACATCATTGAGTCTGCAATGCATAATTACAACATGTTTTACGTGATAATACTTTTAGTATGAAAATTTGCCCCAGAAATGTGTTAAATGGTAAATATGGATATCTTTTATTTTTGAGAAAACACTAATTTTGGAATTTAAAAAATCCAATTACATTCATCTTATTATTTTGTCACATTTCACCAAAATCAAGCCACAATGCTTTAAAATTTTCATAATACTACACAGTGAACAATGCAGTTCACGAAAGATATGACACTACCCCTTCCATAAAGAAACTATCTCTCAAAACTAACTTCTTGTTTCCTTTACCTTGTATTACCCGTTTGCCTGTGTGCCACGTAATATTCATTTACTCAACTTTCTTAAGTCGCATCTCTCTACTTCAACCTGTGATTTATTAACAATACTTTTCTGAATATTTTAGCCCATTTTCTCATGAAAGTGCTGGGGAATTGTTAAAAATTTTGGAGTAGGAAGTTGATTGTTGATACTCTCTTACAGGTGGTGGTGCATTTGGAAGTGGAGGCAAATCAGGGCATGCAGAGACTTGGCGCTGCAGTTCAACATTACATGGTCATACTGGTGATGTGCTGGATATGGCATGGTCTCCTCATGATGCATGGTTGGCATCATGTTCTGTGGACAATACAGTAATTGTCTGGAATGCTCTGAAATTGCCTGGTGAGTTCCTAATTGTGCCTAAAATGTTGGAAGAATGAATGTTACAATGTGTGTAAATACTTTTTTGCACACTGATAATGGTGAACTCTGTTCTGGAACTAAGGACCTTTTTTTTTACTGGAATTTTTTTTAAAGAGCATCCATTGAAAGTAATGTAAAAATTTCGTAGAAAATTTCCTAAATTCCTCAATAATATTTTTAGATTCATTTTTTTCTACACAATTGCATTTATTATTGTATATTTATTTATTTTGGTACAGTGAACACACTGAAAAACTGATAAAAAAGTTCTTGTGTAATTATAAACGTTTCTAAAGTTATAAAGTAATCACAAAATAAATTGTGAGAGAGAATAAGTGTGTGTAAAATTATATAAATAAATATTTAAGAGCTTAGTGAAATAGTCAGGTTGATGGAAATAATAAATTTCACGGCAAGTTGTACCAGCTGTGATAACTCAGGGCAACAACTTCGCTACCCCATGCCAAAACGCAGTAACCAACATTCTTTTTAAAAATGTGTTGTACGCGCTATTGCCTTAACTGTGAACTATTGCATAACGGTGCAGTTTTAACCAGACTTATTTGTGAATAGCTTTAAAAGTTTCAATTATTTCTCTAGTTTAAAACCCAGTATCTGCACAAGGCCAAAGAAGAATATTAAAATGGTATTTTCTCAAAATAATTGGTTTTTAATTTACTTTGTTTTGGCATGGAGCAGCCAAACTGATGTCACTGCAGTGTGTCTGACATGGAGACCCTTAAGTCCTTATGATGGTAGATTTGTGGCACTAGCTAAATATCTAGGTTGAGTTCACCTGATGTCTGGGGAGGAATGCTGTAGGGAATGCTGCCCGCTGCTCTGATCAATAGTTTTTTGTTATTTTTTCGATCAATACCAGGTGAATGCTGGAGCAATATCTTAACATATGAGCTCAGAACTGTGCAGATTACTCCATCCTCATCCTTTCACCTCTGCCCTTTCACAGAAAAACACACGCACATACATGCATGCACTACTCTACCTCATATGGTGGAAGACAAGTTGAAAGCATAGAACTTTTCCCAGCTCAGGTGGTTCCTCCCTATTGACATAGATACCTGGAGGAGGTAAACCCTACAAGCCATCGTGCCTCATGAAGGTTGATGTCGGATCTCACATTCTAGCAGGGGAGGAGCTCTGTCATCTCTCAGGGTTAACATGTACTACACTCACAGGACCAAAGGCCATAGCAATAGATGTGCCTGGAAACAATATAATCAATTAGTTATAGAAAGTTGTTTTATTGTATCAAAACTTGACTGCATTTCCTCGCTGATGACTGGATAATCAATATGGGGCTCTACTGTATCACATATTTCCACTAGCTCATCAGTGAAGACATTTGGTCCACCTCAGTGATTTTCTTTATGTACCTGATTTTAGAATGTAGGTATTTGGTTTTATTCATTTATTTAAGTACTAACAATTTCAATTTGATTGCAAAAATAATGCATTGCAGCAAAATACATTACATTTATACATACATGCACTTACATATATGTGTACTATTATGAGGAACATTTCCATGTAAATGATGCTTTCATTTACAGAGGTCTCAATGTTGCTTTTTCCCCCCCCCTTTAGAAATGGTTGCTGTGTTGAAAGGCCACAAAGGTTTGGTTAAAGGTGTTGCTTGGGACCCTGTTGGCAAATATGTAGCATCACAGTCTGATGATAAAACATTAAGAGTGTGGAGAACTGCTGATTGGCAACAGGATGCTGTTATTCAGGAGCCATTTGAAGAAGTAAGTTGTTACAGTACTCCTTTGAAAATAATTGAGAATGTTTTGTTTCCAATCATCACTATCCCCAAAAGCCAGTTTGTAGATGGTGATGTGCATTTTTGATATCCATGTAATGTGCACAACACAGATGACAATTATTACAGATTGCCTGTAATGGTTATTGAATTTGCTTACTATTATGACAAATCAAAGATGAAACCATTGCGGTACGTTCCTTTAATTTTTGAACACTTTTTGTTGTGTTAAATAGTATTTGTAAGCCTTAGTAGCCTTAGAGAACATGAGTCAATTATATTTAGGAGAAAACTAGAAAAACAGAAAATAAACGAGGGGTTGGCTGGAATAAGGGCATAACTCAAATTATGGCGTTTATCTGTAAAATATGCAAAACATTTGTTAAGTGGCTTTCTGCCACCCCTCCAAATTGTACTGGACTAACCCCAAGAGATGTAAACGTAAGCTCCTGCGGCTCGAGTCAATGACTTCTTAGCTGTCTGGTTGACGCCGTGTTGTGAGCTGAGAGGCCAACGTTTCACCTGTCATATCATAGTTCTGACCACCTACAGAGTGTGGGAGTTAGCATGGCTAGCTGAGATCTGGAGGTCCAGATCCAGAAGTCCAGGGTTCAATTCCCTGGCGATCCTAGGAAAAAGGAGAGCTCCGTTTTTTCAAATTAGCATCAGTCCTTTAGTAGCTCTTTCTTCTGTTTAATTTTTTAATAAAGTATTTGAATTACTGTATCCTACAGAGAGTGATTAGATGGACTGTAAGAATTTTGTTTTATTTCTTAATGTGTACGAGGGCTGTTTGATAAGTTTGGTAAAAATGGAAGAAAAAAGCTTACCTTATTTTTCAACGTAGTCTCCTTCTTGGTCTATACACTTTGCCCAGCGTGTTTCCAATTTTTTCATCCCATCAGAAAAATAGGATTTGTCAAACTCTGCAAAATACCTGTTTACAGCAGCAATCACTTCCTCATTTGAGGAAAATTTTTGCCCACCAAGCCAAATTTTCAAATTGGAGAATAGAAAGAAATCACTCGGAGCTAAATCTGGCGAATATGGTGGATGAGGAACCAGTTCGAGTCCTAACTGATGCACTTTCGCCATTGTGACTGCTGCTGTGTGGGATGGAGCATTGTCTTGGTGGAACAGCACTTCCTTGTGCGACAACCTTGGCCGTTTTTCGATCAATTTCTGTTTTAAACTATCCAATAATGAAGCGTAATAGCACCCAGTTATGGTTCTGCCCTTTTCCAAATAATCAATAAGGATTACACCCTGATAATCCCAAAACACCGTTGCCATCACCTTTCCTGCAGACAAAATTGTCTTCGCCTTCTTCGGTGCACTCTCACCAGTCTTTATCAACTGTTTTGAATCTTTTTTGGTTTCGGGAGTGAAGTGGTGGATCCATGTTTCATCCACGGTGACGAATCTGTGCCAAAAGTCCTGCTGATTTCGCCTTAACTGTCAGTTTTTGCCTCGAAATGTTCTTTCGAGTCAGTTTTTGATCCAGTGAGCAATTGCGGCACTCATCTCGTGCACATCTTTTTCATGCTTAGTTTTTCGTGCAAGATGAAGTGCACTCTTTCAGTTGAGATGCCAACAGCATCAGCAATCTCACGCACTTTCACTCTGCGATCTTCCATTATCAGATCGTGCACTTTTTCCACGGTTTTCGGTGTGGTGACCTCAACTGGCCGGCCAGAGCAGACTTCATCTTCTGTGCTTCTGTGACCACGTTTGAACTCATTAATCCAGAAGTAAATTGTCTTCAATGCTGGTGCAGAGTTTACATGTACTTCATCTAACTCATTTTTGATCTACGATGCTGTCCAGCCCTTCAAATAAAAATGTTTAATCACAGCACGAAACTTGTTTTTCTCCATCTTCTACGCCGCACGTCAAACTCACGCATTCAGCTGGTTGCCAATAATTAACTACTCATTGTATTTGTTTAAAAAGTCAAACAGCTGTCTACAAAGAATCGTTCTTTCTAACAATGCACATGTTTAACAACAATGCACGCTCTTTCATAGAAATTTACCAGACTTATCAAACAACCTTCGTACATTTGCTGAATGTGAGAAATGAAATTATTTTTAGTCAAAAACATTTTAATTTACTTATTCTGTAATTTGCAAGCTTATAAACCAAAATGTATTTTATACTATCATTTTTCATTCTACAATAGTGTGAAATATTTTGATTCAACTGTGTTTTCTGTCTTCTGATTTTTCAAAATGTGATTTAATTATTTGTGCAGTGTGGAGGAACTACGCATGTTCTTCGTTTGAGCTGGTCACCAGATGGACAGTACTTAGTTTCAGCGCATGCTATGAATGGTGGTGGTCCTACTGCACAAATAATAGAACGTGAAGGTTGGCGACAGGACAAGGACTTTGTTGGGCATCGGAAAGCTGTCACGTGTGTTGTGAGTAGTAATTTCTACTAATTCACTGTTATGTCAGTGTTGAGTTTATTTTTAATTTTATGTATTACTTATTATGTTTCAGCGTTTTAACTCAAATATACTTCAGAAACAGTATCGTCAATCAAGTAAACCACAACAATACTGTTGTTGTGCAATTGGATCCCGAGATTGTTCCTTGTCTGTTTGGCTAACTGCTCTGAAACGGCCTCTTGTTGTTCTTCATGAACTATTTACAAGTTCAGTACTTGATTTGTCATGGAGTTTCACTGGCTTGCAATTAATGGCATGTTCCTGGGATGGATCTGTTGCATTTGTTGAGTTTTCACAGGATGAGCTTGGGAAGCCTTTGTCACTTGAAGAGAAGGTGAGCAATTGAATTGTTGGTATATCACATAGGGTTACACATTAGAATTGTTATTGAAACAATTTCTGTGAAGTCAAGGCTCTTCAAGAAACTGTTCTTTTGGCTGTTGGTTTTGTAAAATTATCCCTAAGAAATGTGATGCATTTTTTCTGTGCTGTAATCAGGTTCAAAATTGCTATGGTAAATCATCCACAATCATTATGTGGAACTGATATCTGGTGAAAGTACAGAATGATTAATTGTATTCTAAACATTAGGTCCCAATTATTGATAGCTGAAAGCTGACCCCAAGGAAGCAGATATTGCCCAACTGTCTATCCCAAAGCAATTTATGCTTTCATAGCTGGCATTAAAATGATTAACTTTTGTCAGACTCGTACGTTGTGGTCCAATAGAAAATGTTTTTCCTGAGGGTTTGTCAATCCGATTCTGCTGCAATGTTCGACCTCAGTGGTGGTGCGGTTGAGAGCAAAGAAACCTCTTGGCAGATTGAAGCTCTTTGAGAACACTGCTACAGAAGCAGATGAAGCATTTGGAAAAACTTTTCCATTAGACCACGGCCAATCAACCTTTGAATAAACCAGTCTTCATTAGTTAAAGGATCAAATTCAATTTTTTTGGAAAAGTATTATGCAAATTTAAAAAGTACAAATTACAGAATGCAGTATAAATGAATTAACAAATGGACCTCAGACACAGAATCAACATTTCATATGTGAATTTAATGTTTATCTTGTGTATGAAGTTTACATTTTATGATCACAATTAGCCAGGACTCAGATAATCACAAGTCTACAATAGGAGTCACCTCCTAAAGTTTGTTGGTAGAGTTCAAATTCATTTGCATACCTGGAAATTTGAGTTTGCCAAGTCAAGCCAAAATTAGAAAAGATTTTTTTTTTTTTCTTCATTATTATTAACCTTCCAAAAAATAAATTTTCTTGGGCCCAAGACTGCACTTAAAATTCTCATTATGAATCGGAAAGAAAACAAAATTAAATAAAAATCAACAGGGAACTCAAACTCAATAAAATTTATAAATAAATAAATAAATAATAATAATAATAATAATAATAATAATAATAATAATAATAATAGAAATAATAAATAACAACATTTTTAGTATTTAGAGTATTTGAATATATTTTCATTAAAGATTATATCAGTGGAAGCTCATTTAGATATAAATGTGTTTCACACAATTAACCTAATGAAGAAAATAGCATTAGAAATAACATTAAGGTTTACACAAAATGTTTTATTGTATGTTGGTAGCAGAAAGTTTAAGTAGTTCCTTCATTATTACAGAACGTTCTGCATGAAAGAATGTATGGGATGTCTCTGGCATCAGCTAAACCACAAGTAACTGTAGTGGAAACACCAGAGTTGCTTGCGGAGCAAGAGAAAGTTGTCACAGATCAACAAAAGAAATCAGAACTATCAGTTCCAACTGAGAAGAGCACAACAAATACAAGCACTTCTCAACCACAGCCTCTCACTCCTCATAAGGGACCCATCAATTGCCAAATTGAGACTCGTACAACTGACGGAAAGCGAAGAATCACACCAATGTTTATTCCTCCGGCTCCTGATACAGGGTGAGAAGAGAATCAGTTTCAAACTGTTATTATTGACATCCGCTTATTTTTAATTTTTGGAAACTCTCGAAGTTTTTTATTAATTTTCGAAGTAAAATTCTTATACTTACTTAAAAATATTTTAAAAAGAGGTTAAGATTTCAGCATTGTATGCTGACTTTGCTCTGTTCATGAGGAGAGATTTTGCCAAAATGAGTATACAAAGGTTAAAGAAGTATCACATCAAGTTAATGTTAAATGCATTACACTACACATTGTTAACTGTGGATTCAAATACAAAAATTTGACAAAAAAATGTTAATTCAATTTTTAAAATTAAGAAAAATTGATCATGTTGTACTAGTATTTTAATGAATTACTATGTATTTAATTCAAGTTAATGAATATTAGTTGCTGAAGTCATTGTGTGTGGGAGGGAATCATTGTATGATTTTAATGAAAAGCAGCCAATAAGACAGCACATCCAAAACTGCAAAACATGTGAACTGATCTCTCAAGTTGTTTATTACTTCTCAACTGTATTATTTACTTGTCTTTATGAACCCTACTCTTTGCAGTGCCACTTAACTGAAAATGTTTTTTTTCTTTAAGTTATTTTAATATTCTATTCCTCAAGTAGAACATTAGATACCTTCAACTCTGATGGATTCAGAAATTTGTGTTGTCGTGGGTTGTCAACTTACTACTCAGTATTCTTGTTCCATTGATGATGGTTTCACTCACCATTCATTCTAACAATTGCAACCATTGCACCGTTTGGTGAATCATCTTTACCATGCTATTTAAAATCATAACATTAAATCCCCTTTGAACTAGTGGTGCTACAACAGCACACAATTTCTTGCGTTGTTGGGAACTGATGTTATAATATTTGCTATGATGTTATCACTTCAGCCTTCCTATGAAAAAGTCCTAATCAATTCAAACAAAGCACTTGCGATACAAATCTACAATTATTCAGCCAAGAACAATAGTAATTTATTTTTTCTCCAAAAGACACATCTCTGAACAAATCACTGTAACAAAACTGTTACAGTGACAGCAACAGTTACAGCTCTGTAACAAAACTGTTACAATATATGCGTGCATGAAAGAGAGAATGTCCCCCCACACATGCACTTGCACACAACGTATACGGGCACACACACCACAGACACATGCTCAGAGCCTGGGTGGGTAGTCAAGTTACAGACATGACTCCCTTTCATAGATGTTCCTTGGCAGCAGTGGGGCTCCAGGTCACTGTTTTATGTTCTTTAGCTTGTTGAACTAGCAATAGCAAATACATCCAGTATGGTTCTTTTTGGTACCCTTCCAAAAAATTTTGGTGGGCTCATATGTTTATTGTCCCTGTTATGCTTTCCACAGTGCTTTTGGAGGTCACTGCAAAATGTTTGCTTTGTAATGTGCCTTGAGAGTGGCCTGTAATCATATAGTGTCTTACCACAACTATTTATTTCCCACACCCTTTTTCAGGGATGGCCCTGCACCGTTTGGGTCAGGAGGAAGTACGCAAACACCGGCATTTACTAGCTCCTCAGAAAGTCGTTCTACTATTCTTATTAAACGCAGAGATGATGTTGTGGATCCTAATGTGAGTCGATCATCAGAAAAGAGCACACCTACTAAGGAAACTACTGCAGCAGGAGGAAGTACAATGGCACAAGCAACAAGTCCACAATCTAAAAGGTAATGCACATGCGAAAATTCTAAGATGTAATGACTTTGGTTGGCAAGATGTCTCACCCAGGCAAGTAATGTAGTGTGCAGATATTAATTCCTTCTTATTTTTCTCCAACATGATTAGGAAAGTTGAACATAATTCTGGATGTAAAAATTCTTTTTGTTTCATAAAAGATGATTTTTTTAAAAATGTGTCTAGTTTCTTTAAATGGTAAGTTGATTAGATTTTGAAAATCCTTTTGATATAAAGGAGCAAAGAACTAATGCCATACTTAGGTCCTAGTTGAGACATCTTAGTGTACGAGATGTGAATGACAAAACATCTGAATAGTGTAATTTTATTATTCATACATCTAATTATGAATTTAGGTAGCAGCTGAATGGAATTTTTTGTGAGTAGATTGAATATTTACTTATCATAGAATTAGTTTTGTGACAACAGAATTATTTGTAAATTGCAGAATGAGCACAGAGAATAATGCCTCTTCAAGTTCAATTGCTGAAGTGTCTATAGCAGGTACAAGCATAACAATAAAACCTCCTGCCAGAAAAGAAAATGAAAAATCATGGAGTAGCAGCATTCCAGAAATGTAAGTTTCATTTTATTACTATTTTTCTGAAATGTTCATGGTCAGAGGTCTTGATGTTTTCTTGTCTGACAGAAAAACAGATGCCCAGAAAATGTCCCTCAAACGCAAACTTGAAAAGGAGACTAAAATAGGCAATAAAATTCAGTCTCCCAAGAGAGCAAGGCTGAACATAGAAGACAAAGGTTTTAGTCAGAGTCCAGTTGTAACTACCAAACTGCAGAGTTCAGTTCTGCAACCTGTGATGCCTGCCATCGATGATCAACCTCGACCAATTTTAATGTTGCCACCTCTTGGTATGTCATCAAACAAAGGAATTTACAGGGTAAGAATACATATTAAAAATTATTCATATTAAGTATATGTAAACTGGCAGCAAAAATAGAGGAGAGAAGTAATCTGATTATATCAATTGAGGCATCCAGTGAGAGAGAGAGAGCTAACACATTGAAAATGTCAATAAATCAATGTTTTGAATTTTGTATGTTAGATCCTTCTCTCACTGGATGCTTCAGCTGTAAATATCAAGAGAGTGTATTTGAAAAGTGTGGAATGTGTGATTGACCTGGACACTCAGAAGATCCTAAAACTATCCATATCTCCATTTCTATTATTGTTCTTGTTGTCTGGGTAATGGCTTTTATCATGTCACTAACAGATTTGAACCAGCTACCATCCCCAAGGGGTTAAATGGCCACCAGTCTTCCCCCCTCCTTGCCCCTCTCCCTCACCCTCTGCCACTGCCTAGGTCTCTCTTCCTTTATCCCTCTCTCGCTGACTGTCTCTCTCTCTATCTCTACCCCTCTGATTCTGTATCTGACCCTCTGTCTCAAGCTGCTCAACAATTTGTGTTGACAATATTTTTATAAGAAATGAATATAGAGAAGATATTACTGTAGTTTAATAAACGGTCCAATAGAAACATCTTATCAGCATTGGAAGGGCAATATTTATTTCTTGATTTGTTTATTTCTGCAGATTGCTGGTGGTTCTGGGCCACGAACAAAATGTCGATTGGAAGTTGAGAACAGTGCCCTTACTAGTCAATATGGTCCTCTCACAAAAGTTCGTGTTTATCCTGGACCTGTATTTTCATCATCCTCTTCCTCCTGTATGCCATCTTCTGTGGATGATGACTTGCGAGCCTCATGGGAAGTTGTGTTAGGATGTAATGCATGTGGTGCAGCTGCTAATCAACAAATTATAGTTGTGGTTTGTCAAGATTCTACTCTTCATGTCCTTGATACTGTCACAGGTAAGGTAGTTTATGCAGTTCAGTGTATACAAAGAAGCAAGAGTTTTAATTAAGGTAACAAGTAATTGCTTTGGAATTTTTATTTTGGAAGTGCTGTGTGCTGTGATATGATTGTAGTAGATACTACTTCCAAAAAAAAGTTCTTAATTATCGTGGTAGCATTTTTTTCTCTCTCACTATTTTAAATATCATTAGTAGGGCCCGGATTTTAATGGCCTAAATGTCAGTGAAATATGCAAGCATTTATGACCTAAAACCTATATAAATATGACTTTAAAAGAGAAAATATGAAATTATACAAGTTTATCTTTTAAAAATTCCTGTTAATTTTTTAGGTATAACAAATACAAAATTCACTCAAGAACAGATAGTGAGTACGATACATACAGTTTGCAGTCTTTGGAACTAACTTGCATTTTTTTAAAAAATGCTTGTGTCTGTGAAACGGATCAAGTACAGTACAATAAAACCCATCAAACAAAATGTATTTCTTTAATACTGCATACTTCTGGTTTAATGTTTTCTAATTTCCTCTCAGTCTGCTGTTTCTAGAGAGTTGCATTGGATCACGAGGTGTATTTTAGGATTTCCATCTTAAAAGACCTCAGTTGCCGCTGAGGATAGTTTTGTATCTGGGAAAGCTCCTCTCCCCATCACATGACATCACAGGAGTGTATTTAAAGGCGGCGATGTAACCGCAGGGCAGCTTTGGTTCATTGTCTTCAAATGTTGCGGCATTTTCAGAAATTATATCGCTAATTTTGCACATTGTAGAATATCCAGGATTTCGCTGAAGAACTGCAATTTCTTGTACACTTTTTCACCCACATGACCAAGAGCTCGAGCAACTCACTTTGTTCAAATTCACTTACGTTTCAAATAATCCTTTGTGGTATAATTTTGGAGTTTATTTGTGACAATATCCCCTGATACATTGTCATGCGAGACACATTTTCAAGCCTTTTATTCTTGTGTCCTTAAAAATATGACATGTATGCATTTTGGGCAAAATTTGGTTAAAAATATGACCTTTTACTAAAAACGGGGTAAATATGACTTTATATGCACAATAAAAATACGTTTTTCTAATTGACAATACCTGGATTCGTGCATAACCTTTTTTTTAGTTCACCCGAAGTTTCAGAAAAAATATATGACTTGTCATTAAAATCTGGTCCCTAATCATTAGTTAAGACAGGATTTTCATGATTCCAGTCCTAAAATATGCAAGCAAATATTTACTACCAAATTGCTAAACATGCATGTTTAAGGTTAAAAATGAATTAAATGTGTGCTATCAATTTAGGTATTTTACTAATTTTCTGTTTTGGTGCTGTCTGAAGTAGGGGACAAAATTCAAAATTTTCATTGATTATATTCATGTGTTTGTAAAAAGTTAGATGATTGTTGAAAATTACCACAAGATGTATTAGGAGCATACCTAAAGGACAAAATTTGCGGATCCATCAGTTCACTCTTTCAAAGTCAAAACAATATGCATGTAGTATGTCTGTTGAAATGCCCGTCATGGAAATTTATCATACTTTCACAGGGTGTCATTGCATAGAGCAAAGTCAGAGCATTGAGCAGAAGCTCTTGCATTAGCTTGAATTCAGTTTATGCATTTACCTGTTTGTGATCAGCTAGCCGCTGTGCAGAGACTAAATGTTGTTCAGTGGTAATGAGACCACTGTTTACAAGTATGAAGAAAATATATTAAAGTGTATTTTATTTTACAAAAGGGTCAGTTCATAATTGCTTTTCGTTCAAATTTCTAAGAAATTCAAAATGTGCAGCATAATAATAAAAGGAGCAACAATTGAATCTACTCATTGTCATATTCTAAGAATATGCTATTGATTTGTAACATGCATCAAATTTAATGTTGACTTACTAATTTATAATAAATAAATAAAATAAAAAATACTTAATAAGCAGTGGTTGACCCAAAGGGGACTCATGAGGCTTCAGCCCCCCTGAGAACCCACTGATACATATCCAAAAATTAGCTTTTACTAATTTTGTGTCGTAATGAAAGTCATTCAATGTATCAATCATTAACATAATAAATGTTAACAATAAATCAGCAAATAAAAATACATTTTATATTCAGCATAAATGAATTTTGCTGCATGTTCTGCAAGAACGTATGCACCATCTCCACAGAAAATACAGTAGGAAATTATGTGGTGTTTACGACATTGGCATTATTATAGAAATAGATATGAGGCATTGTTTTGTCAGAGGTTTTTATTTCTCCAGAAAGCTTTTTCGGTTGCATTGTGGCTCTCATTGTATTTGTATTTCGGTTACTTAGCCAAAATTGTACAATTTAAATTTAGATAACATTAAAGTGAAATCTCAGAACTTAAACTTGCACATAAAATGTAACTAGAGGTGCTACAGAATGGCACTCTTTCTCGTAGTAAAGTTTTCTAATTTCCTTGGTTGGTCTGGCTTTTAGGTCTTGCTCCATTCTCTGACCAGCTGCCATCTATTTCGTCGCCCTAAGTACATTTCTTTGACATTTTCTCAACTCTTAGCTTTCCTAGTAGTACAACTGAATTATTACTTCAAGAATATTAAAAAAGAGTAAAAACTTGTCCTAAATAGAAATTTTCATTGAAAAATATGTAGCGGTTATTAAGAAAATGGTGATTACGCATTACTGTAAATGCAAAATTTGAAGCTCTTTTTCCCAAGAATCTATTGAGTTTTCAAAAACGTTCATTTGAAATCATTTGAAGCACTTCCACTCACAAATGTAATAATGCATACAAATCAACGGAAATGTCCATATGAACAGCGTGAGACATATTTCCAAAAAATTACATTTGTGAAATTTTGGAAAAAACAAAAGAATACACCAAAATGAACTTTATGTCATATAAAACAGTGCAATTAGCACTATCTATTGGAAAAATTTGAAGAAAATAATTGGAGCAGTTTTTGAAAAAATGGCGTTTAAGTGTTTCTGAAAATGCGGAATTTTGAACACATTTTTACTGAAAATTGATGAGTTTTCAAAAAACTTTATTTGACATTATTTAAAGTACATGTACTCATAAATGTAATAATGTGAAGAAATTGCCTCTAATGTAAATATTACCAATGTGAGAGACAGGTCAAAACAATTACATTTTTGTAATTTTTGAAAAAAACAAAGAATAGAACAATATGACGTTTATGTCATGGTATAGGGTTCATTTGGCACTAACCCTACCAAAAATTTAAAGAAAATATTTATGAGTCGGTTTTGAGAAAATCGTGTTTTTGTAATTTTTTAAAATTGCAACTATTTTACACTCTTTTGCACGAAAACTACTAAAATATCAAAAAAAAATCTACATGACCTTATTGAAAGAACTATTTATGCACAACAAATTTCATTTGAAAGAAAAATCTCTGTCTTCAATTTTCTAGTTGTAGAAAGACACTGGAAAAAATTCAAACTTTTGCAATTTTCGACAATTTGGAGTTAACTGTGAAAATCGGACCTATGCCACCCTTATATGTGTATTTTACTCTATTCTTACAAGAAATTTAAAGAAAAATATTGGAGCTGTTTTTGAGAAAATTTTGAAAATGTCCGCGTTTTATGTAAAGTACCCTCAAATTTAAAAGAATGTTTTTCAAAATTTCAAAGCTTTAACTAGAACCAGATTGACAAGGAATTCTTCAATTTGGAAGAGATTGTACGTATGGTTTAGGCACTAGTAGTGTTCGCAGACGGACGAACGTGTAGCAAAAAAACACCTTTTCAGTATCAGTGGACCCCAAAACCTGTATTTCCATTGAAATCTCGAAATCAATTTTCTGCAGCAATACATAACTTTCTCTATACTACGTATATTACTCCGTTTATAGGAATGTATATGAGAAAGTAAAAATTATGTAATAAAAATATGAATGGAACATTTCGTAGAATTAGATCGTGTGGTAACTTGGTAACTTGATCATCTTCTCAAATTACATTTTAAGATATCACTCTTCAATAGATTTTCAATGAGTACTTTTGATTGTATTGCCTTGATTATTTCAGGTCAGCGATTACTTTCTCCTCTTGTTCTTCCTGCTCCTGCTTCACGGATATCAGTGGGACCAAGACTTTTCATCTTGGCTGTAACTGTGGCTGGTGGATTATGTGTTTGGGATGTTGGAGGGAAGCTTAAATGTTTGATTAAAAATGAAAGCCTACTTCCAATTATGCAAGGCCAACTAGGTTAGCACATGATTATATTTTTCTTTTTATGTTCAGTTATCGATTTATTATAATCATGGAATTGAATAGTGTAAAAACTAATTGTAATCTCATCTGTCTACAAGCAGAGTGAGTTATTTCAATTAATTAAAATTTATTCAAATAACTTACAACTTATTAAAAGTGAAATGCCATGAAATGTTTATCTTTCATTACAGAAAAATATGCTTGTTGCACACTTTTAACACCAGAAATGTCAGGGAAAGGTATGATCTAGGAAACGACAGGGAATTTTGCGAAAGCATACGAAAACATTATTTAATGAATAATATAGATATTGAAAATAATTAAGTGATACAAAATTATTATAAACATTTTCAAATTTTCTTTATTATTTACATATATTCAATCTCTAGTTTAATGCACAATTTCAAAATAGGTTCATGTTTACATTTCATTTAAAAAATTTAAATTGCTCATCATTTTTATTTTGGAATCCTTGATTGATACAATTTCATGTAACAGGAATTTAACCTACTTTGATCAGAGTGCTTCAGTGCTTAATTTTTTTTTAATTAACCTAGTTGAAATAAAATATGTTTTCATATTTTACACACCAAATAGTTGTACTGTAGAAAAATAGTCTACAAAAATCTAAATTGAAAAATCAAAATTTCAGTGCCGGGAGACCTAAAAAAGTTGGAGAATTTAAAAATTTCAAATCCACTATAGACTTAATAGTATATGAATTTGAGAAATATAATAAAAAATGTCTCGTTTACTATTTTTTCCTGTTTAGGTAGAGAAGTAACCATAAAAAGCTCTCTTTTGACTGAGAATGGCTGTCCTCTTGTGTCTTTATCAACTGGGAAAGCATACATGTACTCAGTAGATCTTGCATCCTGGTGAGTTTTTTATTTTCGGTAGCAATGTTTTGTGCATTCACCTGTAGTGCTCTGTTCTCAATACTTCACCTAAAATTTATTTTTTAAACATATTATGTTTTCCAGGTTACTAATTGGTGATGCTAATGATCCTGTACATAAATGTGCGTCTCAAAAGAACGTTTCTCAATTCCTGAGTGTATCAGATATTTCTTCATATCCATTGGCTACCATTCAATCTCATTTGAAAAGGTCAGATAATGTAATTAACAAGGGATTGGCTAAGAATTTTTGAAATTGATTTTGTGTAGTAATCTAATTTTTTACATGCCTTTACAGCTCTCCAGTGACAATGAGTTTAAGGCAGCCAGCAGTTTCACAAATTGGGCCTATATGTACTGTGACATATTTAGAGCAACAGCTATTAGCATGTCAAGCATTAGAATCATGCAAAGAATATCGAAATTATTTGATTGCTTTTGCTCGTGCTCTCATCCATGAAGGTATGCTAAATCATCGCAAATTAAGAATTGTTTCTTTCTTGGATTTTTAAGATTATACACATGTAAGTGTGTGTGAATATTCTACACTTTATAAATCATTGTTTTAGGGTGGAAATAGGTTTATATTGTATCCAAAGTTTGAACATCCCCTTAACTGTAGCTAAAGCTTTATAGGTCATCATGACAGACTTATTGATGCCCTAATGTCATGTGACAAATTTTGAGTGTGCTTGTTTTTGGTGACCCCCACATACGATACGTAATTGGGGGTACCTAAAAGAGCTAATTTCCAAAAATGCAACAGAAGATTCAAAATTATCTTATTTTGTAGAATACTACTTAAGATACATTAGTTGAGTTCTACTTGCCCTCCACATGTTCCTTGCATGCTCCCCCACCTCCACACATTCCACACTGGGAGAGGTGGCTCAGGGCATCAACTGATGTTACTGCAGTGCCTCTGACCAGGAGGTCCTAGGTTCGAGTCCCGACGTTGGTAGAGATTTCAACACTAGATAGCTAGGTCGAGTTCATTCGCTGGAGGAGAATTCCGGCAGCCAGCAGCTGTGGTTGGTAATTTTAAGTGTTTTTTCCTATCAATACTAGGCAAATTCCGCAACAGTGCCCTAACAAACACAGACCACATGCGATCTTTCCTCCTCCTTCCTTTTTCTATCCTCACCCCTTACTTATACACACACTTACATGCACTACACATGTACATGCTGGGAGACCAGTTGGGAGCTTAGAGCTCGTCCCAACTGGGGCGATGCCCTGCAGGTGGGAAATACCTGTTTGGGGTAAACCATGTTAGCCAATGGTAGGTTGGCACCTGAACTCACTATTCAGCGAGGGAAGATCACCATCACTTCCCGTAATAAAAACATGCACTACACTTATGGAACAAATGACCTTAGCCGTTAATGTGCCCAAAATCATTAATCAATTGAAAACCCACATTTTTCCATATACTCTCTCCATGTTTGTTCAGCAAATTGTTTCCCATATGTTCACCATATATCCTGTATATACCCTCTACACATTCTTCTGCATGTTCCCTTGCATGAACCCAGCAAGTACACTTCAATATCCCTTTATGATCCTCATATTTTCTGACATGTTCTGTGCATACTTTCACGCGTATCTTTTACATATACCCTATGTGTCCCCCACATGTTCACTATATGTTCCTGCACATGTTAATCTGAAAGTGAAACTGAAAATTCAGAAATTTTATCGTAGTTCTTTTTTATTATAAAATACATTTTTTTAATGTTATACAGTGTACTTACGGAACAGTATAACATTACAACATTACAACAGTACAACCGTAAGTCAATTGTACTTAGTCCTGTCGCAGATGAAATGGGAAGTTCTCATTAGCTAGAGTACCCAGATGAGTGAGAACTTCCAAAATATAATTGAAGGAACCAAAAGATTTTCTTCCAAAAATTGCAATCTCCAAAAAATAGCACTTTTTAAATCATTGTTTTAAAAGTGAAAATAGCTTCATGCTTAAATCCAATTCCAATCTGACACAGGTACTTCCCAAAAATGTAATAAAATACACAAAAAGTCTAATTTTGAAGATGAGGGCATAAAACCTTTACTCTCATTTCAGTTATGATGCATGATGTGATGTCTCTCCTGTGCAAATGCTAGTTTCTAGCATAATTCACGCAGGAAATCTTTCACGTCAATGAACTGAATGGTCGGGAGGAAGAGTGAGAGAAAATGATTACAAATAAACTCATTGCAATGTGGATTTAATGTTCATACTCTAACTGTCTCCATTTTACATTATTAGCGGGGTGAGTGAAGGGGAGAGGAGGGGGGAGATAGAAGATGAAAGGAAGTCTAGAGGCGCTCGTGATGGCTTCAGCTGCTTACCATTGCACCAATCTCTCCCTGCAGAGGTGTCGCACTTCCAACTCCCTGAGGGTTCAACTCTCTTTTCTTCCAGGTTCCCTTCAGGTTCCAACTCCTGACAGAGGTGAGGCTCCTCCTCGGCTCATATTGCAATGGTCAACGGCGTGAGGGCTCGTGGCGGCACGGGCGATGACAACTCAGGACTGAGATCCCTGTTGTTTTATGCGTCCTGCATATGCACGATTTTGGTGTTTTTGAAAGTACTCTTGGGAAAGTCATGTCTAAAATAGTCAATATGTTTTCCGCAGTGCTGTTTCTTTCCCAATGGGGCGATTTTCCACTCAGTTGCTTGGCCTTGAGCAATGTGGTGAAAATTTATTCTTTTAAAGTTTGAATTTTCTTCAATTTTTTAATATGGCTCATCACAATGGTTATGCATATTGCAGGATTATGTATGTTTCGAGTTCCATGAGCACATTTTAATTTTAATTATTATGAATAAATATGAATGGCTTGTGACAATTTCCGTCATCATTGACTGTTGTGCTTACAAACATCTTTCAAACGTTACCATACCCTTCTTAAATGACTTAATACTTCAGCTGGAAAAGGGTTCTCTCCAATGGAAATAATATATAGGATGTGTATAAGTGGGAAAATCTTATTGAATTGGTAGTTTTCATGCCCAAGGTTTGTCTGTTGCAAGAATTCCAATGTAAGTCCTCATTCCTAGAAGTAATTGATATAAACCATACTGTTTGTAGTGGGCTTATTTGAAACTATTTTTTATCGCATCAAAAATACAGAAAGAAAATATGAAAGACAACATTATTATTTGTATTCTTGTATCTAATTGTATTGAACACTTGGCAGGCTAAATCATCAGTGATTGAGCTACTTGCAACCCCTGATTTACCATGACCCATTACCATTTACATTACTATTTGGTGTATTGAAAATTAGAAATTAATAATGGATTACCATAATTCATTGTTTTTTAAAATTTAATAATAACTTGTAAATAAATTAAAAATAAACCAACTATTATGATTTTCCAGTATTTCAAAATAAATTTGGATATTGTTTAACACTAGAATGGCGGCGAATTTGATATACCTAGAAAAACGGGAAGGGAGCTGTATTCGTGGCTCATTGCAAAGTCGCAAGCCTTTCACCACTGAGATCCGGGTTCGATTCCTGTCGAATCTCATGTGAAATTTGTTCCAACAAAACGAGTTCGGCTGCTTCACAAGGGCTAGTCCAACCCATGTGAAGTGTCCTAAACCCTACCCCTATCCTTATTCCTTGCTAATTCTGGCCGCTGGGAAGTGACGCAGGAGCGCGCGGTAGGAGGCGCGTACGCGGAGATGCTACCTGGTGGTCCTCTTGACAACCGACTACGATGAGACGCGACAGACATACTATTAACAGAGGATTACTCCAATAGCGCTGTTAGTAATGGAGGATTACTCCAAGAAGCGCAAAGCGCTCAACGCCCCCCAGGGGCTTGGAGACGCATTGCATCAAAAAGTAGACATAACAAATTTAAAAAAAAAAAAAAAAAAAAAAAAAAAAAAGTAGATCATTATGAGACCATGAATGCGATGTATTGAAATTCAAATTTTTTTTTTCAAAATAGAGCTTTGATTTTTCTTACTCATCTAAGAAGCATCTTAAACATCTAAATGCGTTTTTTGCAACTGTTTTCCACTTGTTTGCACATTTTCCACAAATGGCTTTATGGCACTTCTCACCAAATCACTGGATTTGTTGCCTTTGCATAAGGTGATCTGACACTTCTTTCGCTTTTTGGATGGCCTTGGTACTACTGTCTGTTCTTCTTCTTTGTGTACATCTTCTGACAAATCCCCTCCCTTCAGTTCACTAGACAATTGAAGAATGAATGCATGCTGCTTTGGTGCTATATTTCTAAGTCAAACTACGTGGTCTGACTACGTCTACCCCATATTTTGTGGAGTTATGGAACTTCAGTTTATGGCTTCTTTTTTCCTTTATCACTGACAGCTACTTCACTATGAAGTGTCCTGGGGAGCGTGACATTCTTTTTCTTCTTTGGTACACTGTCGAGGTGCTGTTTGCGTTGCCTGGAGTGTGTCGTAAAATAATAAACGAATGAAGTTCAGCATTTCGCTTCAACTTATTGAGGATTTCACAACGGATCGAATTGATTGTTCCCACTAATGATGTTTTCTTCTCTTCGACCTTTTTGGCAAGTGGAAGAGACATGAAAAATTGTCAGGTGTCACGTTTCTTTCTTGGATTGGAAATGGCTCCTGAAGACTCAGAACAACAGATTTACTCGGGCGTTTAGTTCAGGTTTATGCTTAGCTTGGGTTGATTTGTTGTCAAAATGGAGAAATCTGAGAAGCTCACAAAATCATGTCTCTTGGCATAGGGTTCGTCATGAACATTTTGGTCGTCATAAACGAGACCGAAGATCATCCACTGAGATACCCTTTGCACAGAACGCTCGTGTGTACATGATGCTAATCATTGCCTCCAATTCTTTAAGAGACATAGTCCAGTACTTTTCTTGCTTCTGATTCAGTCTGTCTCTTCATGAGACGAAGAGTTGGTTCATCAAATAGCAAATGAAAGGAACTTATCATGGATCCATTCTTTCCCTGACATGCCCACGAAGTGGGACCACCTTGTTCTTTGAAGACATTCACAGCTGCTCTTCTTCCTGCTGATGAGTTGGCGCTGATGACCTCTCACTTGGTTCCGCCTTCGGCAACCATTTTCACTGTTAGAGTATTTGGCTGCTCCTGTTGAGATGATCGGAGAGAATATTTGGCTACATCAACTATCACATCTCCTCGCGTTTACAGTTCATCACTCGAACTACAGGCTTCATCCTCTTTGGCGTAAAATCTTCATCTGAATTAGCTTTATCACTTCCTGACACAAAATCCAAATTTTCTAGCATAAAGGACAACTCGTCAACAGAGAGACTAATTGAACTTGACATTATGACTGCACAAGCCACAACATTCTGACAAGGAAACTAAAATGAGAATAGAAAATGGAAAGAAACTTATCACAGATCGATACTCGAAACATGCACTTGTTTCATTCTTTACTTTCCAGGAAGGAAATAAACTTGAATCAACAAATCAAGCAATTATTGCTTATATATTTGGTGTAAACTGTAGAACAATAGATATCTCATCATTCCTGGAGGAAAGGGATATCTTCTTAAGATTGCAATATTGTAGTATCTTATTGATAATGACCTAACTAACACCGATTAAGTTCAGAATACGATAGTTTTACAAATGAAATAATATGGGTGTCAAAATGACCCCTCCCACTGTTCTAGGTATATCACATGATAAAACAATTTTAAAAAAATATTTTATAGGTTCCAACAATATCATCATAAGAGAATAAACTACAGGTGCTACAGAATGGCACAGACTTTCTTGAACCAAATTTTATCTAATTTCCTTGGTGTGATGTGGCTTTAAGGTCGTGATCCATTCTCTGGCCAGCTGCCATTTATGATCACCCAAAGTCCTTTTTATTTTTATTTTTTTGGACAATTTCTCAACTTTTTGCTATCCTAGTAGTACAAATGAATCTTTACTTCAAGAATATTAAAAAAGAGTAAAAACTCATCCTAAATAGAAGTTTTCATTGAAAAATGCGTAGTTATTTTTAAGAAAATGGCAATTAAGCATTACTTTAAATGTGAAATTTGAGCTCTTTTTCATAGGAATCTATTGAGTTTTCAAAAAACTTCATTTGAAGTCCTGTCAAGCACATCCAGTTACAAATATTATAATGCATACAAATTGATAGAAATGTTCATATTAACAGCATGAGAGGTATTTCAAGAAAATTACTTTTGTGAAATTTTTTTTTGGGGGGGGGACACCAAAATGAACTTTTTCATAATAAACAGTGCAATTAGCGCTATCTATTGGAAAAATTTAAAGAAAAAAATTGGATCCATTTTTGGTGCCGTTTGAGCGTTTCTGATAATGCCGAATTTTGTGCTCGTTCTTACAAAAAACTGTTGAGTTTTCGAGAAACTTTATTTGACATTACTTAAAGCACATTTGCTCATAAATATAATAATGTGAAGAAATCGGTTTTAATGTAAATTTTACAGACGTGTGAGACAAGTCAAAAAAATTTCATTTTTGGAATTTTTGTAAAAATAAAATGTTTGAGAAATTTGGCGTTTATGTCACGGCATAGGGTTTGTTTGGCACTAACCTAACGAAAAATTTAAAGAAAAAATTTGGAGCGGTTTTTGAGGAAATTTTGTTTTTGTTATATTTTAAAATTGCAAAAACACGGACAGACAGATGGAATTTTAAAGATGCATACGTACGTTTTGCTTCCAACTGGTTTTTTGGCATGAAGGACCCAGAAAACAGGGATTCTGGCAATACCACGTGTTAGAGGATTTTTCTCTTAATGTAGCAACTGGTTTCATGCACTTGTTCGCCACCAGAGCCTGGCAATGAATTTTTTCCGGCTAAAAATCTCTCGTTTTTTCGCACAGCATTACATCTTTCTCTATACTACATATAGTAATCTGTATATATGTATGTATATGTGAAAAATTGCCTATGTTTGACACAAAATTTCATAAAAATACTCATATTTTCGATAAATTGAACATGACATTATTTGATGATCTGTTTCGTTGAACACATTTCATTGAAAAAAATAATGTTTATTTTCATACTTGTAGTTGTAGGAAGACACTGAAAAAAAAATTAGAAATTTTTGCAATTTTAAAAAATCTGAATTTTCAATGAACATGTAACCTACGCCATTTCTCTTAAGCATCCTATACATTATCTGAGGTAAAGATTTAATCAAAATTGTTGATGCTGTTTTTGAGAAAAAAAATTGTTTAAACAAAATTAAAAATTGCCTATATTTCATGCAAAATTATGTGAAAAATACTCAAATTTTCAAAAAATTGTACAGGACTTCACTTCAAAATCTATCTTCAAGAAACAGATTTCATTAAAGGAAAAAAATCTCTATTTTTGATATTTTAGTTTCAGGAAAGGAACAAAAAAATTTTGTAACTTTCGAAAAATCAGGGTTTTTAACAAACATGACACCATTCTCTTAAACGTCATTCACACTATTCAAAAACAATGTTCAATAAAAAATATTTGAGTCATTTTTTTGAAAATTCTGAAAATGTTCCAGGGTCTTCATGTAAAGTACCCCAAAATTAAAATTTAGGTTTCAAATTCAAAAGCCTGTGGCATCAGCCAGATCACTAGGGAAATGATAATTTAGGAGAAAATCAGCTCAATGGTTTAGCTGACAGGGAGTAGTTCACTGACAGACGGACAGATATTTTGCTGTCAATCAATTTTTCAGTATCAAAGACCCACAAAACATAGATTCTGTGTTAGAAGATTTTTTCTCCCTAAATTTAGCAATTGGATTTATCCCTTTTCTTGTTACCAGCGCTTGGCAATAAGGGTTTTTCTGCTGAAAATTCACTGCTTTTTCCTCACAGCATTTCATAACTTTCTCTCTACTACATAAGCGGTAGTGAGAAATTAAAAATGTGGAACCATTTTTGAGAACATTTTGAAAATATTGACTTGAACTTCATATAAAGTACCTCCAAAAATAAAAATGTATTTTTGTTTCAAACTCACAATATCTTGACTTCAGCCAGATTGGTCAGGGAATATTAAGTTTGGAGAAAATTGTCTGAACATTTTAGGCAGTTGCATTGTCCACGACAGCGGATGAACTGACTACCAATTTTTCAGTGTCAAGACACAAAACATACATTCTGACTTCACAATACATTAGAGGAAGCTATCCACTTTTTCAATACCAGGGCCTCTCAAAACGAGTTTTTCTGTGGAAAAATTGCTGAGTTTCCTGCAGCTTTACAACACTTTCTTCACTAAGTATGTAGTATCACAAGAAAGTGCTGCCTGTTCTTGATTTATGTCTTCATCCTGAAGCAGAAATGGGTTTGCCATCTCTGTTGTGTCTGTACTTGACACGTTGAAGGTATTTTTGAGGTCTTTGAACATTTTCTTTAATGTTTGCTCTTTTTGCAGGAATGGAGTCACGCTTAAGGTTATTGTGTGATGATCTCCTTGGACCTGCACATGCTCATGCCAAATTGAGTAAAGGTTGGCAGGATAGTATAATGGTTTGTACATGTCATTTATTACTATTTTGCTTTTTGTTTATGTTTTTCTATTTGGTTAGATTAAGGAAACATTACAGTCAAACAAGAATTTGATCCCTTAATTTTTATCAATATTCTTTGTTGAGAAATCATGACACCAAAAAGGTTTTTGGAAAAATTCTTATAAAACTGCCATAACAGTTCATGCATTTTCACTGTACCCAAGTTGTGAGATCTGCGGATAGTAAAAATACTTTTGCTATTATTTACATTAAGAAAAATTTATATTTGTAGTGAAACAACGTTTGGTACAGATGATGCTATATGATGTGATCTTTTCTCGTTTTGTCTTTCTGTAATCAGTAGTAATACGTCAGCAACCAGTCATTGTTTTTAAACAAAAATAATATTTATTGCAAATTTATTCATTGCCAATGTAAGTCCAATAATAATAACAACAAACAAGGGGTAATGCATTTACGATAAGTGCAACAATCGATTATTTTATAAGATGAATCAAAAAAATTGAAATAGATTACTGTATTTTTATGCAGATTAATCTATAAATTGATTATTCTTTCTGATTATTTATCTTCATAATGTAATTCAATTATTTATTTTCAAGACAAAATATAAAAGTAGCCATTCACACACACACTTTATCAGTGGAATTCATCATCTGTTTATCTCTGCCTGTACCATAATGCCTGTCAGTCTGTCTGAATCATAATCTGTTCGGGATTACCTTAACAAACAGGCTTACCAGGACATATGATGACTATTAATAGCAACACAAAAGGCGAGAGAGCAAGTACCTGAAGGAAACACCAAGTTTTATATACAAGTGCACAATTAACAAGTGAGTGAGGCAAGGATATATCCTCTCCTCAAGTCAGTTTTCTTTACAATATTCAGAAAGTGCAGTGAAGTTGGAAGAAATAAATATCAGCATTAGAATACTGAATCAACAATATAGTACACAACATAGGAATCATATTCATCAGGTGATTGTACCAACAGCATGTTAAAAAGTACACATATTCTAATACATATATTTTTTTTAAGAAACATTGCCGGATCTTACTAATAGCTGATAACATACCTAGTAATGTTATGAGTGTTATTACTGCCGAGGCCAAAAGTTAAAAATCGAGGCTCCGCATCGATTTTTACTTTGGATGAGGTACTAATAACATTGTAACATTTCGTGATATGTTCAGAATTTAATCAGTCACCATAAAATTTCACGAATTATGCAAAAGTTTACATTACTGCTATGATAAACACGAATTCTGTTGCTGCAGCATGTTAGTACGATATTGTGGGGTGTTGCTTGCAATATATCTATATAAACAATATTCTTATATCGTGGTTTGAGACAATGGATGCAAATAATTCTCCTGAACCTAAAGATACCTAAAGAAACTATGTTCAGTTAGAAAATTAGCACGTTGACTTCCAGTGGCGACACTCACTGGTGGATGGCGACACTCACTGGTCTCAATTGGTGGAATGTGAGGAAATGGTTTCATTTCATGGTGAGGAGTTTCATTTGATGGAATTAGGTGACTTTACCTAATATACATTTTTCTAATTGTACTATTAATAATATTACAATGAAGAATAATTATCCACCAAACCAGTGTGGATTGTTTGAATCTGATTTGTTTTATAATTCCCCATGTTTTTTTCATAACAAACATTTGACTTGCGATGAATCAATGGTTGTTTATATTGCTAAGGATGTTAAATTTCTTAACATACAAGTAGGTACAAACAAGTAGGTTTACAAACCTGCAGGGTTGCATTTTAACAGTTGTTAAAGATGCATGTGACCGATAAACAATTAAAATTGATACACAAGTTTAAATACAAGTAAAATCTGTTTTGCTGAATAACTGTTTCAGTACAATTAAGACTATAGAAAAATAATAATTACTTTAATAATGATATTAATGCATTAGTTACCATTGTACAGTAAAATTGTAAAAAACAAAATACGCCTCTTAAGTATAGTGCCTAGGTTTTGCATTGATGACTTCCCCAGCTGTTTTTTTGCTGTTTTTGAGAAAATGGTGTTTGAGCATTTCTGAAAATGCGAAATTTTGAGCTCCTTTTAACAAAAAACTGTTGGTTTTTTTGAGAAACTTTATACAATATTATTTAATGCTCATGTACTCATAAATACAATAATGTGAACAAATTGCCACTAATGTAAATATTAACGATGCAAAAGACAAGTAAAAAAGTTTAATTTTTGTAATTTTTGATAAATCAAAAGGATAGACCAATACGGTGCTTATACCATCTTATAGCACTATCCCCAAGTTAGCACTATCCGTAAGTTAAAAGAAAAAAAATTGGAGCAGTTTTTGTGAAAATCTTGTTTTTGTTATATTTTAAAATAGAAAATAATGTATCACTATTGCATGAAAACTACTAAAATTTTTCCCCAAAATGATCATGGCTTTAAAGAGAAAACTTACCTTAAGGGACTACAAATTTTATTTGAAGGAAACATCCATCTTCAATTTCATAGTTGTAAGAGGATGCTGAAAAAAATTCAAACTTTTGCAATTTTCAGAAAATCAGAGTTAACCGTGTAAATTGGACCTACGCCACCTTTAGTGTATTTTACTCTATTCTTACAAGAAATTTTTAAAAAAATTTGGAGCCGTTTTTGAGAAAATTTTGAAAATGTCAGAGGAGTTTCATGTAAAGTACCCCCAAATTGTAAAGAATGTTTTTCAAAATTTCAAAGCCTTAATTAGAGCAAGATGGACAGTTGTTTGTTGTTTGTTTTTTCTAATTCATAAAACATCGTACTCATGGTTTAGGCGCTAGTGGTATTCACAGACAGACAGACAGACAGACGGATGGACAGACAGGCAGACATTTTGAAAAAACACTTTTTTCGGTATCAGGGGACCCCAAAAGCATATTCCCGTTGTAAATCTCGGAATTGATTTTATGTAGCATTACATAACTTTCTCTATAGTACGTATATTACTCTGTATATACGTATATATACAAGAAAGTTAAAAGAATAGAAAAAGTTTACAAAGGAGGTAGCAACAAAAAGGAAGTCATATTGTGAAAGAGGCTTGCCACTGACTACTTGATGAAGATCCTTAAGGTTTACCAAGCATACATTTTGTTTACCAAGATATACATTTTGTCATCATAATTATTAATAAATACCCCTCCATTTTGTGTGTTTTTGATGTTGTTTCTGTACATATTTATTTGAAATTTCATTGCTAATTCTTAGATTTTGGATATATTTTTCCTCTGATTTAATTGGATTTTATCTAATGATTGTTACTTTTTTATTTTGAGCTTTCATAATGAATGTTTGAAATCAGTGTTTTTATTCTGTTGCTCAGTTTCTTATCTATCTCTTTCTGTAATGCTTTAACTCCAAGACTTTTTATAATAGGTTCTTTTATATCATTTTCATCCTATTTTGTAATGTTTGAAACTATGATACATGTTTTATAACAGTGAAATGAATATATTATTTGCATCTTTTACAGGGTCATTCAAAACATGAAATATTAAAAGAAATTCTTCGGTTTATGAGTGCAAATCTGAACTTGCAGAGATTGTATACTGAATACAGCCGTCAACTTTCAGTAATAGAAAATAGTGCTTCAAGTTTATCTAATGGTGTTGCTGAATCGTGTGGTGAAATTGATGGCCTTTGATAAAGGCTTGTTTGACCACATTTGTGTGTGCTCATGATGTACTGACAACTAGACATTGAAGAGTTGAGCACTGTTTTATATTGATCTGCAAGAGTGATGGACAGTATTGTTTTGATTAGTGCATAGATGTGTCGGGAATTGTAGATAACCGGATTGATAAGTCAAATTAAGGTTCAGAATCTAATTTTTGAGATTGGTGTTCTGATATTAGTTTTAAACAGAAAATCAACATAAGGTTTTCCGAGTAGAATGAAAAGCAAAAATGTATCAGGCAAAAGGGGGTACTGTACAGTTACACTTACTTTTATTTTAATCCCCCCTTCTTTTTTATTGATATCCCCCCTTCTTTTGTCTTAGCCAATTAATGTTATTTTTCTTCAAAGTTTGCATTTGATGACCATGATTATTCAAGGTCAGTTACAGTTCGTATATTTTTAAATTAAATTACATCACATTTAAATTATATAACTTACCATGTTCTTAGTAAATGTCAAGTAACCCTTTGCAGTAAATAAGGATAAACTTGCTATTGGTTCTTAACTTTATCAGGGATATCAATCTTCATAGTACATCAATGGTACAGTAAAGCCATTTGCTGTACATTTTTTACCTAATCAATGCGCAGAGCAGTGCAATTTTTTTGAAAAAAGGTGCACTTCTGATCTATTATGATATTGTATTTAATGTAATTTCCTTGATCAGTTTTATTGAAATTATTCTTACGTTAATCTTTAAAGCTTATAATCTCTTAATACATTGAGGAAGGTAAATTTTTAACATTTCCGAGTTGGATCATTGTAAATTCTTCCAAGTTTTGGGGAAAAGCAGTCCTTTCTCCAATAACTCTTGTTACAAAAATTAATGCACAATTGTGTAGTGGTATTGCTTTTTTATTGGTTAAATTGGTATATATCAATTTTTTATAAAATAAAAATCAATTATAAGAATGTTAACTGAATGCCACTCCATTATCTTCATGTCTTTTGTAAAATGGAAATTTTGTGCATGAAATACATGCATTTTATTTTAAACTATGCTGATCATAAGCATTTCCGAAGTTATTGAACTCCAAACATTAGGTCAATGAAAAATAATTTTACTAAACTTATTTGTCTATAGGTTTTGAGATAAAACATTCCATTTCAAATTTAAAGTTTTGAATTATGAAAGAGAGAAAGGTTACATATCATTGAGTAAGCAAATCTGCATTATTTACAATATGATATTCAAAACTGCTCAATGTTTACTGTGTAAATATGTTTAGATGGCATGTTTTTCATTTAGGTATCTGCCAGAATGTATAGTTATTTTATTATGTAAAATAGTTTCCTGCAGTGCAGGTTTCAATACATTAAGGACTCTAGTGTATTTTGGTACAAGGAACATTTCAATGTCATTTGCCATTTTTGTATCCAGATTTATATGAACTTTGTTTATGGGGTATTACAGATCTGTATATTTTTACACAGACACTGAAAAGATTAGTTGTATTGTGTTTTTGAACATACTCTGTGGAGTAGGGATCTACTTATGTCAGTATCATTTGACACCTCTCTAGTCAAAGGAACGAATATAGTGTGTATGCCATTGTGTGGTGTTTTTACCACTGCATTATCCACATGTGTTAGAAAATATATTTTTAGGGTTCGTTCCATTTACGCTTTAAATAATAATTCTGTTTGTATTACTTGAAAAAATTGTGTGAAATGTCTTTACTTTGCAAACAAATGTGAATTGATACAAAATATGCTATACCTATTCAGTTTTTTATTCTTTTTCTTTTTTAAAGTCTTGCTTCACTTAACTTGTATCCTAATTTTGACTTACCTGTGCACTATAGACATTTGCTTTTAGATCTTTCATTTTCTGTGAAAATAAGGGCACGTACTAAACCTCACATTTTCCTCCTGAGATGAGAAACTATTAACTAGTTGCAGAAAGTTTGCTTCTCCTGCAAATTTACTGCAGGAAAATAATTTCCATTAAGAAGTATTGATTTAAAAATGTTAGAGTTAACTATTGCATCAGTGAAAAATTACTACTGAAGTAAACATGCAGCTTAGTGAAATTTGTATGAGTTCAGAAAACCTGAGATGTATTACATAGCCAAAATACCATGACTATAAGAGAGAAGTGCCCATTTCAAAGTTTTCAAAAAGCTCCCGTTATGTTGATACATGTTGAATGTTACTCAGTCAGTATTTTAGTATCTATTGTATCTTGTCTCATATTTATTGTTTCAGAAAAATAGAGTATGTGTATTTTTAAAAAAAAAAAAGTTTTGGAACCAGTCTTTGCCATTTGATTTTTTTCAGTGTATTACAATCGAATATTCAGAATCCGTTCTGAAGATGACAGGTTCCTTTCAATTTTTTGTTTTCTTTTTATTTTGATGTTTCATATTTGTTAAAGTTGTTTGTTTTTTTCCAGAATGTTAATTGTAGCTTATTTCATAATTCCATACTGTACTTTGTTTAGTCTCATGTTTCTGGTACAAATAACACTTTCCAAAGAAAATCCCCATGTTTAGTGATATTGTATATTAGCGATTTTTGTAAGTGAAATATGTATTTCTAGACTCTTTGACATGCAGAATTTACTAACCCTGTAAAATGTGAAACGAGCCTCATTCTTTCTTTTTTTTTTTTTTTTTAACATCTTACAGTCAACTCACTGCCAACATTTTCCGTTCCTGATTCTGGACATGGAAATGTATTATTGTGTTGTTAGTTCATATTACATTAAAATTAATTTTATATGATACTCCGTATATACCTTTAATAAAAGAATGAAGAATAGAATTTGAATTTTTTTTATCCTTCATAGAGTATGCATAACAAATTCCTTTCTTTTTTAGAGTAAAATTAAATCTCTCAATACATGAATTTTATTTTCATTCCAATTAGTGATATTGTATATTTTCTAAAATGTATAAACATAATATTGGTAAAGTTTACTTTTATGTAATGTTCAAAATGAATCAGTAATTTGAAGTAACTTAGCATAGGAATTACTGAGAAAGTATTTTTTTTTTCTTATTTACAATGCAAGTGTATTACAATAATTTTAAAAGGTGCCCTCAAATGAAAACTTACCAGTTAATTTTTTTTATTAAAGAAAACTGAAATGTCTTATCTAAACTACATCATTGTGATTTTCATTTAATGTTAAGGGTCAATGGAAAAGAACATTTGTGATAAGTAATTAGTCTCCAGACTCAATGTCGGTAATTTGTCAATTATAATGCAGCCGAGTAAGTTCACAATATCCTGATGTACAGTGCGACCATTTCATATCATAAATGTGGCAATCGCGCGGGGATTTGGCCACGGATGCCAGGGAAATCGAGACGGCGGTTGGTAGAATCGCCGAAGCGGGACGGTGGCTTTTCGCCACCGGAAACTTAAAATTGTGCTCACGTTAAAGTAGATGCTGGAACCGATCTTCGCGGCTCTGATACATACTTAACATATAAATAAGTTCTGGTTCAGTCAGTAAAGAATGCCCTGTGGGATTGCAGAGATCTGTTCCTGTATGTTGTGCCTTAATTCTTTCGTGTGGGGATTTGTCGCATGTATGCGATCTTTCAGGAATCCTCACAGAAGGAAATCGCACGGAGTCAGATCAGAAGAGCGTGCAGACCACAAACTGCATGTGATAATTCTGTATCCATAAACGACATGTAAACCTCTTAAGGAAACTGATGCAGTGTGCGCGGTTGCGGAGTCCTGATGTTGAAACCGTAATTACTCATTTGTTAACATTTGGATTCTTCCAAAGGATCCTTCCAAGGATACAACGGACAACGGTTTGACACATTTTACGTGTGAATTATATACACAAACCCTTTCTGTTTGAATGTGAACTTCGAGCGAGCCATCACAAACCGACTATTCAACAAGACGAAAGCATGCCTTTTGCAGGGCGAGATATTGAAACACGGCATTTCCAGGGGAGTTCAGCGCGGCGTTCTTCGTCGGGGAGCCGTCGAGGGCCCGTCGGTCGAGCCGAATTTTCCACTTTCGCGCCACGCTAATAAAATAGTCGCACTATATTAAGGTGTAGGCCTGATCCTTTGATCCAGCATTCCCTTAGTTACCGCTGATATGTTTCTGGCTCTCCCATCTTTTCCTTGGCCTGCCCGGTTCTCTTTTTTCTCTTGGTGTCAGTGGCGGCTCGTGCTTAGGTTGCACAACCCCCAGAAAATGAAAAAGATATCATAATATCTTAGAAATATACATTTTACTTTTAATGACATTCAATTTTCAAGATTTACAGCAATATCGATGTATATGAATTCATTCTGAAACCAAAGAGCGTCCAACTGGCGCTCTCTCCGGTGTCTGGTGCCTTGCCAGGATTTGCAACACGCTCTTGGCTGTATAACTGGATTTAATGATTTTTTTCTTTGGCACTTCCATTTAACGCGGAGAATATTCGGCCTTTTGGTGGTGCAACCAGCCTAGTGGCGCTCTAGCGCTGCGCGGCGATTAAGTGAGTCTCAGGGGAATACCCATATTCTGTCTTCGTCTGACTCGCTGCAACGTAGTTTTATGAATTCTGCTTGTTAATGGAAGTACAGGAGCATAGACTAAAGAGGTACTAGACGGCTCACTGCGGGCAGCCGAGAGGGTACCTAGAAATGGTGTCCCATTCAGAGATGGCGCCACCGTCGAAGTTTTAGTTCCCCAGAAGGTGGTGTCCGAGTAGAGTGCGCACAAGTCGCCCATTTGCCCCCACTAACGATTTCTCCCCTCCAGTACCCTGTGGCGGCATTTTCAAATCATTGAAACTGTTACTGTCGCAAGATCTTTCTACGGCATTTACAGCTAGGGAGCACATGATGGGGTGTAGCCCTACGCATAAGCACGCGGGACATACCCCTTCACTGAACCAATTAACTGCATTCCAAAATGACGTGATCCTGTGACCATATTTATTATAATCATGCGAGCACTTCTCTAATTCATTCATTGCAAGTTTGTAAATACAAATTTATTTATCATATAGTGGTGAAGAGTTCAGCGTTGCTCAAGCATTTATTAAGCAGATTCATCTATTAGATAGGAGAAAGAATGGATTCGATTATAGCTTAAAATTCTAGAAATACAATTGAGGCCAAAGCTCTTTATTTTGGCAGAAAGCTTTTTCGGTCGCATTGCGGCCATCTTCAGTGCTACAAAAATAATAACAATATATCTAAATTGAAAAATAAAAGTTTATCTACTACAGAATCTTATTATGCATTCAATACAATTAGAATTTAAGCAACATAGAAAAATTGGAATATAAAACGTGAAAATAGAAACAATTTTGAATAAAGAATACATGAAATAACAAATGTACAATGTAACATAATTGTTAAAGAAGCTATAAAGTGCGATAACTCTTAAAAGAAGAAAGTTTTTTGGAATGACATCAATATTATTCTAAAGTACAGTGAAAATGAAACAATGTAGAAAATAAATAAATTCAGATGAGCAAACTGACATATGGATTCTGACGCGGCTAGGAGCCTCGGATCAGGCAACACATCGAAGGTCAAGGGCATTGCACGCTATTTAAAAGAAAGCTCTCAATGGAGAGGGGAGAACGGGGATTTTTCTAAGAAACGGCCATTAAGGAAGGCCCGGCCGGGTGGTGGAAAAGAGGCGGGCAGAGGGGTTAATGTGCCTGGGATGCCAGCTTCCGGAGGGGTGAGAGAGAATGAATTTGTTCATTCAAAATAGTATGCTGGGGATTGTTTAATAAATTATTATGTGTATGGCTTCTAATGGAAGTCTGTCAGTGTACCTGTTTTCAATTTCCAAAATTTTGACTTCACTGTCTGCATTAAATGAGTGTTTTTGTTCCAAGAGGTGGCTGGCAAAGTGTGATTGTGTTCTTTTGTGTGTATGAGCTTGTACGTGTTCTTTGATTCTTTGTTTAAAGCAGGGACCGAAAAGGTATTGAATACCGGTATAATACCGGTATTTTTCCATACCTTTTTCAAATACCTTTATTCTTTTATACCGGTAAAACAACTCTATAGGACGTCTATGCCGGTATGGACGTCCATAAAGGTTATACCGGTATTATACCGGTATTTTCAATGAAGAAATACAGCTTACCATCCATACATGTTGAAAAAATAGGTTACTGTAGTTAATAATATCTCGCAAAATGTTTATTAATCAAATATCATTTCATAATTGTTATTTATTGTTTAAATTATTATTTTGTATATATAATAGTAAACAACTGTATTAAATTCTATTCTTATTATTGAAAATGTTTTGTGTTCGGGCGTTTACGTTTTGCATACGGTGTATGTATTGAAAACCTCCCTTAATTTAAACTTCGGAAAAGTTGAAATATGAAAAATAATTATTGATTCCATTGAAGAGAACCTTTTCGTAGTGTCCATCGAGCTATCTCCCATCTGACCTGAGAGATGACCTAAGCCTGTCTTTGTATTTCGCACATGGAGAGGCTGTCAACGTATGCGCCGGCCGTAGGCGTAGGACAGTTTCTTCCCTCCCCGCACCTCCTTCGGCGAACTGAGGAAGCGTTGACACCTTGAGATAATCACGAACGCTCAGGCTTTCAGGTCCAGTTTTGTTATTGTTAAAAAATGATTTCCTTTTACTTCATTTCACAATTAAATCTTAATTATACATTAATAAATAAGGCTAAAATAAAATGTTATTTTCCTGGTTAATATTAAGGGTTTAATATATTTTGACATTAACTGCAAATATTGAAAAAAATTGTAATAATAGTAAATTATTATGTTATTATTACTATTATTATTACTATTATTATTAGCTATTAACATTGCATGTGGGGAAGGGTTCCCTTCTACGTGGGTTGCTTACATTGTAAAATGCATCTGGAGGAGCCCACTTCGAGAAGAGTGTTTCTTCCTTAATAAGAAGAAATATATACTAACATTATTAATTAATAAAAAAGAGTTTATTAATATTAACATTTTTACTTTTTAATTAAAATTAACGTTTAATTTAAATAAATTTATAAATTAACAAACAAAATAATAAATTAATTTACACAAATTTAATGCAAACATTTAAAATTAATTAGTATTAATATTTTAAAATATTTATTAAAATTAATTAATATTATATAGTACAATTAATATTTTTTCTTAATGAAATTTACTAAATAATACATGGGTGTAAATTAAACATGTTTCAATCATTAATTTTGAATTAAACATAACGCTTCTGTTTCCTCGCGTAAGAATTGTTAATGTGTCTATTAGCGTTCAATGTCAATTTTTAATATTGTTTTAGTTATAATTAATAATTATATATAATTAATTAATATATAATTATAATTATTAATTATGGTGCAGAATAAGGAAACTGGGCCAACTGAAAAAATTATTTTCGGGAATGTTAGTGATACGATCAAATTTAAGCAAATAATCGTATTTAGTGATAAACACAGTCGTGCAAGAAGGAAGTTTGGTATGCGTGAGAAGACTCATTTATGGATAAGAAGACACGTTTCTCCATTTTTTATCGCTACTAGAAAGGACAAGATTTATACGGAGAAATACGATAAATTTTGAACACTCTATCATGTGTCGCCAAGCTCTGCGCCCAGACGTGAGGTCCAAAGTCAGCGAACGAGCTCGTGTTGATGTCTGCGAAATACCGTTGGCTGGTCCCTCCGTCTGACGGCAGAACTCGACTTCCCAGTCAACGGCAGAACTCGACCTAGCTAGAATATGTGTCGAAAATCCGCCACCCTCGGGACTCGAACCCTAGGACCTCCCGGTCAGAAACTCTGCCGTGTAAATAGTTATTTCCTCTGAGCCATCTCAGCGGAAAAAATCACAATGAATTTCCCCCAAATACCTGTATGATTCTACTGAAATACCGGTATTTTCGAAAATAGCGGTATTTTGATGAGAGAATACCGGTATAATACCTTTAAATAGAGGTATTTACCGGTATAGACGTCGGATAAAGGTAAAATACCTCTAAATATACCGGTATTTGACGTCTTATACCGGTATTTCTAAAGGTATTTTGAAAAAAGGTATAATAGAGGTAAAGGTATTTCTATACCGGTATAAATACCTTTATCGCGGTATTCGGTCCCTGGTTTAAAGGATCTTCCATTCAGGATAATAATTGCGCACTGCAACTGCCACAGGAAATGGAGTATACCACCACTGCCACAAGAAATGGAGTCTAGTAATACAACAGTTCGGTAAACAAACGCTTTTTTTTACAAACAAACACTTTTTAACAAAAACTTTTCTAATGCAGGATACCGCAACGAGATACACTCACCTAGAAGAACGTGTTTATATATCATTGCAATCTGAAAGTGCGTCATGTTTACTGAGAAAGGTTTCCTTTCGTACGTAAAAAAGTCTCTCTAATATTTTTGAAAAAACTGAAGAGATCTCGGCCGATAATTTTGAATTTCATTTCTGTTGCCTTTTTTGAAGAGCGGCTTAAGTTTAGCTGTTTTGAAAATATCTGGAAACGTTCCGGTGCATAACGACGAATTAAATATGTGAGTTAACGGGTGTATAATGGCATACGCACAGGTCTTTAACAAAGCATCCGGGAATTCATCTAAACCGGACGAATATTTATTTTTTAGTTTACCGATTATTTTGAGAATTTCAGAGGAAGAAGTTTCGAAAACGAACATCGTGTCTAAAATTTTGGGTGAACAGCCTATTATTGAATTTTGTGGCTGAAGACCCTTAGTGAGATCGGCAGCAATATTCGAAAAGTATTGGTTAAAGAGACTAGCCACAGTTGCCGTATCGTTCACATTTATGTCGTTATATTTTAGAACAACATTCTCTACAGGGTTTCTAGTGGATTTTGTGGTATTTTTTATTATATTCCACATTGCTTTTGTTTTATTATTTGAGTTCAAAATATCCTGATCGTATTTCATGATTTAGACTGCCTTATGACTTTTCGTAACAATGTTTTGTATTTTTTAAAGTAGATAAGGAAATCTTGAGATACGTTATGACGTTTAGAAATGAAAGAAAGAATTCGCTTGTTTTTACAAGATGTCCTAATCCCTTGTGTTGTCCAAGAATTGCTTTTCCGTGAAATATTTAATTTTCTTTTTGGAAGAGGAAAGCAAGTGTTAAAATGAAATGAAAGAGTTGAAAAAAAGAAATATATTTGTCGTTTGTATCAACAGTATTATAAACCGCTTCCCATGACTCCTCCATCAAGTAATCAACGAATAATTTTATTTTACTTTTTGTAAACAATCTAGTCATACGTGTATTATTTATTGTGTCAGTGATCGCATTTTTTATAATGTTAAGAATCTGTGCATCGTGGTCACTGTATCCTAAATCTTTTGTTTCAACTTCATATCGAGTAGTAGTTTTGTTAATTATAATTTGATCAATTGCCTTCGAATTTTGTGTGATCCGTGTAGGTACATTAATTCCAGGGTGTGGTGCATGAACCTGATAACCCACATTTTTTTCGAAATTGAGTTACGAGTAGTGTAAGACTCGTCCTGCCATCTAGTCTCTACCGTTAAATCACCACCTCGATACGTGTGCTCATTTCTTCACAAAAGAGCGAAGTACTGATTGTGCGGTTTAGAAACTGAGCTTCATTCGATGCATGAACCTGATAACCCCATCAAGTTGGCTGGTGAAGTAAGTAAGCGTGTTTCAGCGGCCAGAAAGCTTGATTTTTCAGTTTTTGAATTCTGAAACAGGTAAGATGCCACTATATAATTTCAATTATTATTAACTATTGCCTTTGCGTTCTATATTTCGTGTCATTTAATAATTTCAGCTGGAAATGAAGGTCAAATAAGACTGTGTTTACCAATTTTCTTAGACTAAAAGATGTATCTCCTCTACAGGTAGTGACAATGACAGCATCTTTTCATTATTTTCAATTCAGAGCCGAAATGAGAACAGTACAGAAAAAGTAACTGAAGACAGAGAGAACAGAAGGTCAGATACTGAAACATCAGACGGATATTTGCTGGAAGCGACCAGTGTACGTTGTGCGCACGTTTTCTTGATCCTCCAGCTCCCTAGTTCTAGCTCAGCCAGGCACAGCACGGTCCGGTAGAAAATATGAGCTCCACTCGGAACGTCATGGCTTAGTTTGCAGCGCTGCCCACCTTCGTCCTTTACAATGCGGGCTTCTCAGTTTTCACTCTCTCTTTCTAACGACCTTTGCGTACGGTGCTCCTTGTTACTCAATAGTTTCTATAACTATTTATTATTTTTTCAGAATTATAAAAAGCCTTGTTTTGTTTCTCATTGTTATGTAGTCCAAGACGTGCTATTACCAATGATGTATAAGATATAGATGACTCACATATATACTCTATGGATAGGGCAAAGTGAAGTCAGCTTCACCATGACAGTTGTTGGCAAATCATGCTTTTGTGCGTGTGTTATCGTTGATATAGGTACTGTTTCTGCCAATATTTGGAGTTTTTCTGTTATGCATTCTGCATGAGAGCATTCATTAGCATGCCTGTTTCATGTGCTGCGTACAACTGCACTAAGAGGTAAAAAAAATGATAAGGAATTACTTTCATAGCTATGCACCAAAGATACGACTTTGAAATACTGCTTGCGTTTTTCTCAGAATATACTACAAAAGCGACATTTAATTTTATAGTTAACCTTTATGTTTTCGCTTTCCTCTAAAAAGACGAGGATTTTCTCAAGAAAGTGCATTGTGACGACGAGAAAGGATTGGACGCCAACCCCGAGAGAGAGGTTATGTTCAGAACATTTTGAACCTTCCTGCTTTAGGTAAAAGTCTCCTGTTGATACCACTGGTTACCTTAGAACACTGTATTGCGCATATTTTAGTATCAATATTTTTTATATTTATTAACATTTTTCGCATAATTACATGTTGTGCAATCATAGACGGGAAACATGTGCGTCAAACCCTGACATAATTAATTACTTTTAAGAAATCAGTAATTTAAAAAAATGCAAATAACAGCTTGTTTTTTTACATTGTATGAAATATATTTATTGTCCTTTCTCATAGATCCCAACATGATTTTTCTTTGACGTATGGGTTCTGTTTCAGACAATAATTAAGTAAAATATTATTATTTTTCATAAAGTTTCTTAAATATCAATAGTTTTCGATGTGTTTAGAAAGCAGAAATGTGCAGTTTTAGTCTGTCTTGTGGGTGCACAATATACGAGCTAGAATATAAAAGAAAATCTAGATCATTGATAATACAGCATTACCTTTTTAAAAAAGCTTTTTGCCAACAACTGTCATGGCTACCACGCGCAATCTCGGCTTCAAATATGGCGGGCCAGTGAGCGATCTATATCATATACATCATTGGCTATTACCCTGAGTTGGCTGTAGTTGAAGTTGACAGCACTGCACTACCGTGACGTAGACAGAACCCGTCTTTCCCCGAACCCGCTTTGGAGTAGAAAGAAAAAGTGCGCGATTAGTACAGTCAGCTGAGAAAATATCAACGGAGAGCAACAGTATGCAATATAAGGAAGTTTTCGTATAACACAAACATTCATAACCACTCATAACGTATTTTAACAGTTCCTTTAACTTTGCGATTGTACCTGAACTAACGAGAATTAGGTTATGTGCACTTAAATTGGGAAACGTAAAGGGCTCATATAACATTTGTTATGGAGAATGGCATTTTGGATAGGTTCTCGGCAGTGTTTGATATTTAGTAACAATATTTTGTACTTATTAGGAAATTGGAGAGGAAGAAAACTTAAGCGTGTTCCATCAACGTGGAAACGTAATGTACGAGCAAGAAATGGGCGTGAAAGTAAAAGTTACATTGATTATAGAGGGAAAGAGATTCCAGGTGCAACTGAAGGAAAACTGTTCAACTATCACAAAAAATGTTTTCTAAATGTTAAATCAAAGGTATTATTTTCCAAATATTATAGCCTTTTAAGCTGTACGGAACAAAGAATGTTTCTTTCTTCGTTCATTAACATCAACAAACCAAAGAGAAGATATTCTTCTAGTCCAAAGAAAAAAATAGATTGTACAGTAGAATATAATGTAGTTGAGGATGGACAAAATACATAGATTTGTAAAACGGCTCTGGCTAGTTTCTTAGGTATCAAAACTGCAAAAATTGATTACACGGTAGATTTACTGACAGAGAATGGTTCACCGCAGGAAGATGGTCGAGGTCGACACCAAAACTGACCCAATAAAATACCGGAAGACAGAAAACAAGTTCCTCGCGACTTCATAGAGCGGCTACCTAAGTTCAGAAGCCATTACACAAGAAAAGATAATCCGCACCGGAAATATCCCTCACCAGAACTTTCTGAAAAAAAGCTACATGTGCTTCACTAGTTTGTGAAGCCAGTTTCATATTACACACTTACACATATTTTTCAAATTGAGTATAATCTTCATTTTGGACATCTTAGTCTCGGCACATGCAAGTTAGGTGACAAACTGCAAATTAAGAAAAGAAGAGAACACCTGCTGTATATTCATCAGAAGGTTGCTGCAAATTAGTAGAGCATTGTAAAAGGGTTAATCCTTTTATTGTAACGAGAATGAAGGGGAAAGACTTTGTTTCCATTGATAATATGAAGAAACACTTAATATTTAGAAAGAAAGGTGAAAATGGTAGACCTGTAAAGATACAGAAAGCATCACGAATTTTGATACGTGCGAATTTGCTAGGAAGCTATGGTATAGTCTATATACACAGCAATGATATGGAAGACTATTCATTGGTGAATATTTTTCGGAGGTAAAGTGCCAAATAAGATTATTTTGCCACTTTTATACAAAACCAGGCGTCCTATTACAAATGCAAAGTTGAAAGATTTGAGAAAGTTTTGCCAGAATATATACCAGAAGAACAGAGTTTTATGCTGGGTTTAGGAGAAAGGTTCAGACCCAAAAGAAAACAAGGGGAAAAGGAAAAGTCAGCTTACCAGTACCTGATGACTCGAATGACAATGACAATTCATCTGTGAGTTCATTTTATTATGATGCATATGAGTAGTTCATTGATAAATGGTATACTTGTGGTTTGTCAGGTTCATGCACGGAAAGGTCGAAAAATTCGGAACCAGATATTTTACTTTTATTGCAATATTAATATGACAATGACTTTCAAAAATTGTGAAATTTTGTAGAATTGTAAGGTATTATATGTACTACCTCTATGAATAAAAAGATAATTGTTGTTTGTAAATATTGTGTACTTACATACCCCTAAAGTTTTCTCCCTTTTTCTCCACTCTTCCTCTATGTGGGTTATCAGGTTCATGCACCACACCCCAGAATTGTAATGTCTAAATTGAAGGAATTAATTAAATTGAGAAACCTTTCTTTCTCGCAAGATTGGACCAGAAAATCAATGTTAAAATCTCCGAAAACAATAATGGATTCAAAAGAGCGATTGCTGACTTTGTTCAGTTTTATCTCCAGATTTTCTAAGAACAAAATATAATCTGCAGTTCTCTTTGTTGGAGGTCTGTAGATAATCACAAAGTATTATCACTCTTAGTGAAGTAAGATGTACAACAGAAATTTCGAAAACATTTTCAATGGAATACACATTTAAGGTGGTTAGAGCGAGATACGTGTTATGTTTAACATGCCTTTTTTATTGTACTAATCGAAAGATGAGAGGTTCGTCTATGTTCTGATAAAATTTGAAACTGTTTCACCGTCTAGTTTTTGAGAAATGAGACCGTAAAGTTTGTCGTTTTAACATGGGCTCTTATGGCGACCCGACTGAGCCGACCAGAAATTTTACATTGTGGGAAAACTAGCTGTTGAAAATGTTTTAAAAAACTCTTCCTTATGTAGCTAGCACCTCGAAGAATCAACATGCGCAATTTGAAGGACATCTACCGTCTCAAATAGGAGAAATACGCAAAATTGTAAGCCTAAATCACTCCAAAGAGAGACATTCGCGCGCTTTCTACAGGGACGGGCCGGTAACGCCCAACTCGGCAACACTGTGCGCGTAGCGCGCTTCATTCAAATCGAGTGACAAGTCTCCGGCAAGAGTTCTTACATTCCTCTAGGTCTTCTGGGCCCAATTAAAAGATCCTCACTCCTGGAAAACATTGCCTTTGTATATAATCAAATATTTAAATTTGATGGATAAAAGAAATTTGTGCGTTCTGAATGAAACATTCAATTCAGTTAATATTCCAAATTATCACGTCTTTTCTTTTATATTATATGAGCTATATAAACAATCGTGTATGCTATGAAAAAGTATGAATGATAGACAAGCCCGCGCACAGGATTAAGTCCTCAGCGGAATAATGTATATTTTATATTTATATTATTTGTATTTATACAGTCTGCAATAAATAAATAAATCACTTTGATGAAGTACACCTGGAGGTGTAAGCTTCCTGTTCTACTGGGAAACAGGAAAGGTCCTGCAGTTTATGATGATGATTCACTGTGATTCAACTTTATGAGCAAATGGGTAATTTTGAGAGTTTATAGAAATATGTATAGTTTTATTATAGCATTATTTCAGTTTGAGCTCTATAACAGCTTTTTTTCATTTTAGCTCCTGAACAATGATTAATAATTTGAAAATAATTCATATTCTCTTTTTCATTATATGAGATACACAGTGGATACTGGACTCGAAGCAACAAACTTTTGTATATGTCAGCACCTCAATCAGTAGAACTACTGGGCTGAGAATTCAATTCACAGAGGTATTAGAAATTGCTGGTGTTAATTTCAACCATGCAAGGTATAAATGTAGAGCTGGATTTCCCTACTGGCAAAATATGAAAGCTTGGGACTCCTTTCCCTGTGCCTGCATTTTTGAAAATAAATATTCTTAAAAACTTCAAGAAATGTTTTTATCTGAATAATAATCAATCAAATATTTTATTGAACCATAATATTTGAATTTAAAAATAAATTGAATGAAACAATAAGAAACGAAATATGCATTTATAAATGAGAAATTGACAATGGAACTTTCAATTTTTAAGCTATTTGTTAATTAATATTTGTTTGTACATGGATTTATCTTATAATTAGTGATATTTAGTTAAAGTTTTTTTTCTGGAGTGCCCAACACAGTATTCTGCTTTAAGACCCACTATATATAAAACCAACCAAGGGTAAATTGATTGAAATTGTAAGAGGAACTATAAATTCAATCGTAGGTAGTATTAGTATTTTAACAGAAATCCCTTTTTCTCTGTAGCACTATTTTCTCAAACCAATTGCACTTCCAATGAGCTCAGACATTGTTTACCGCGTGTCGACTAGGCACCAAAGAGTACAGAAATAGTCAAAGAGTATATCTGGAAATAGTATTCAAAGTGAATGAAACCAAGGACAATTTGAAGCAGCATAAGCCCTGCGCAGGTATACCAATATCACAGACATTACGGCGTTGCCTAATTTACCAAAGACATTTCGCGATATTCAAGATGAGGAGATTTCGGCAATTATTAGTGATCTCCGTAAAAAATATGTAGATATATGTCTATAATGTTACTTTTTATAATTTTGATCTTGCTAATGGTGAAATAGTGCTTTTTTCGATCTTATGCCACAATTTTTCATTCTTTGGCTACGCGATCTGTTGGTACTAGTTAATAAACTAGTCAACGATAGGTCTTTATATAATATTGAAATATTTTTATTTTCTATCTATATAACACAATTAATTCGTATAATTAAATAAAACTCTTAATAGGAATCCCTGGTTTGTTTATACATGTTTCACAATACCCACATGTCTCACAAATAATTGTTGTTGAATGTAAAATGGACTCTCTATCTACTAGGGAATATCTCGCTCTAACCACCTTAATTCCGCCAAGGAGATAGAATCAATATTATTTCTAACGTAAATACAAGAACCCCCATACGTAGGACCTTTATGCGATTCTCTCTCTCCCTGCAATAAAAGTGTGCGAGGTAAAAGTTTGGAATTTGGAAAATGTTCATTAGGATATAACCATTGTTCATTAAAGCAAATTTCCGTTTCCGCAAATTTCCGTCCAAATTTCTGTAAAGCAAAGTTCATTATTCCGTACTTGGCCCACACCGAGATTTCGTAATCACTTATTGGTTGGGAGAAACAAAGTTATCTGTTAATGTTTCACTTATGGCAGCAATCGGGTGAAGAAACTTTGTCGTTCTTCTGTTTCAAAAAGGAGCCATTTTGCATGCTGGCAGAGATCTAACCATATTACCAACAGATCTCTTACATCCTCACCAACTTCAATCAGTCTCATTAGTTGGATCTAAGCACAAAACTGTGTTCATTATCGGAGTGTTCGCGTCTTCCTTCGCTTGTTTGCAAGCTATTTCTGCTAATAAAATCTTTGTAATCAACATTGCTATTAACCGACTTTCATTATTCGTGGTAGCAAGAAAATTTTCTTTTCACGTCATATGAATCGTTGTGTTGTCTAACACTATCTACGCACATGTTTTTAGACATTTTAATTCGCTTAGCACTTCAGAGTAACCATAAAAACATCTAAGGAGATATGCTTGTGATAGATATTTTGACACATAATCAACGTAATTGTCACAGATAGACTCGTGTTTCTTGTATGAGACAAAAACCCGTCATTGATGACGTACTACTGAACTTGGACACTGAATTGCTTCTATGTTAATAGTTAGAATGCTATAACGAGTGTTGAGGTTTGTCATCAATAACAGTACCTTTATTTAAGATTTTTCAAAATAACTTAAAAAGTTATCCTGTAAAAAAACGCGAATGCCATACATTATATATATATATATATATATATATATATATATATATATATATATATATATATATATATATATATATATATATATATATATATATGTCAATAAAAACTAGGGCCTTCAGAACCTACGCATCGCTAAATGATGATTTATTTATTTATTTATTTTACGTCAAAAAACAGTTAAAAACTGCGTATGACGTGCTATGGGGAAAAGTGAATTGTGTGCACATTTTCAAAATTCGGTGATCCCTACACTAAGTCATATACTACTTAAATTTTGAATTTTTGAAAGGGAAGAAAACAAAACTCCCATGTAATAAAATCTATTTTCAAGGGTAAATAAGCAATAAATTTTGAATTTTGAAAGGGAGAAAAAAAAACAAAAAAACTCCCATGTAATAAAATCTATTTTCAAAGATAAATAAGCAATAAATTTTGGCTCTTATTACTTCCTGCCGCGACAACATGGAAACGATAATTTGAATAATTGTATTTCCCACTGAATTCTAGAAGACGTGCACAGAAAATGAAGTTACATTTATGTCCAGAAGCAAAACAAGGGGCCATCTCAGCATTTGCTCAATGGATCAGGGAAACTGGACGAAAAACCTGATCGAGATGGGGGTCATTGACCCGGAAGCTGTGTTACAATAGTTGTTACAGGTTGTTTATACTCATTTATACAGTCCAAATGGTAATTAATGCATTATGTATCATTGTTAAAATTAATGTTACTTTTCTTGTGATCTCAGTATAGTCTCTAATTGTATAGAAACAGTTATGCAGCAGAAACGATTTCACTTGTGATTTAAACTTTTCTATTGAATTTAATCGTTTAATGTCATCTGGCAAAGTGTTGTAAAATAATGTACATGTATTGTATGTGAATTTTTTGTAATGAGCTGTTGATACTGTCACCTGATGAATATGATTTCTACGTCGAGTGTTATAGTAATAGACTTCGGCATTTTCTGAAAATATATTCCCGCCCTTAAGCAAGTCATTTTTTACAAAAACCACTGATTCGTAAATAAAAAGACACGGTAATGGTAGAATTCCTAGATTAATGAAGAGAGGCTTACATGAATCACGTGGGTGGGATTTGGTTATTATTCGTACAATTCGTTTTTGTAATCTAAAAGTCTGGGAGCTATAAGATGTATTTCCCCAGAATATTATGCCATATCTCAGGCGGGAATGAACATTCGCGAAGTATACACAACGAGCAGTATGAAGGCTGACTGAATTTGCAAGAATTCTGAACGCGTAGCATAATGAACTTAATTTTGTGTTCAATTCATTTAAATGGACGATCCATTTAAGGTTTGACTGAATTGAGAGACCTAAAAATTTTGTTGCCTTAACATCAGTCAATGGTACACTGTTCATTTTCAATGGAGCACAGAATTGTTTATTTGAAATGGAAAACTGCATTAAAACCGTTTTCTTTTCGTTTACTATTAATTTGTTATTTCGGAACCAATTTGAAACATCTGATATTGTACTATTTACGGTTTCTTTATTGCAAAGGATGTTCGTATCATCCGCAAAGAGAACCGTTCTTCCGTTTCGAATCGTCGAGGGCATATCGTTTACGTAAAGTAGGAACAGAATAGGGCCTAAAATCGATCCTTGAGGAACTCCACATGCAATGGGCAAAGAGTCGGAAAGGTGCGTACTGAAAGGTGCTTACGTAATGTTCCATCATCTCAGTAAGGTATTTCAACTCTTTGAGATCGTTGTTTAAGCAATACCACGGATTCCATATGAAGGTAATTTTGAAAGTAAAATGTCATGATCAATGATGTCAAAAGCTTTTGAGAGATCTAAAAATAATCCAATAGGTGCCTCGTTTTGATCTAATGATGAGGCGACATCTTTAAGAAAAGAAAATATAGCTGTTTCCATTGATTTTGATTTTCTAAATCCATGTTGGCAATCTGAAAGCGCGTCGTGTTTAGTGAGAAAGGTTTCCATTCGTACGTAAAAAAGTCGCTCTAATATTTTTGAAAAAACTGATAGAAGAGAAATGGGCCGATAATTTTGAATTTCATTTTTGTTGCCTTTTTTGAAGAGCGGCTTAATTTTAGCTGTTTTGAAAATATCTGGAAACGTTCCAGTGCATAAAGATGCATTAAATATGTGAGTTAACAGGTGTATAATGGCATACGCACAAGTCTTTAACAAAGAATCTGGGAATTCATCTAAACCGGACGAATATTTATTTTTTAGTTTACCGATTATTTTGAGAATTTCATAGGAAGAAGTTTCGGAAACAAACATTGTCTCTAAAATTTTGGGTGAACTGTCTGTTTTTGAATTTTGTGCCTGAAGACCCTTAGTGAGATCGGCAGCAATTCTCGAAAAGTATTGGTTAAAGAGACTAGCCACTGTTGCCGGATCGTTGACATTTATATCGTTGTATTTTAAAACAACATTCTCTACGGGTTTTCTAGTTGATTTGGTAGTATTGTTTATTATATTCCACATATATTATTTTTATATATATTTCAAAAAGGCCACATGACCATAATGAAAGAACTATTTATGGGTAACATTTCATTTGAAGGAAAAATATGTCTCTTCAATTTTATAGTTGTAGGACCCCCCCCCCCCCAAAAAAAAAGTCAAACTTTTGCAAGTTTCGAAAGTTTAGAGATTACCGTTAAAATGGGACCTACGCCACCTTTATAAGTGTATTTTACTCTATTTTACTCTACTAACAATAGCTATTTACGGATTTTATCTAGTAGAAAGAATTAATGTCACTCATCCAAATATGTTAATTACTCTTATACTGAATATAGCTAATACTGAAAACATAAATATTGCGTACATGAAAACTGTACATCAGATCAACTTTTCCTCTTGTGTGAGTTTGACCTCTCTGCACATACTCTGCACATATTCTTAGTTCGCAACACAAGTTCGAACCTTCCAAATACCTTTCTTTCCACAAAGTGAATGTCCTAATGAAAGCGTTTACATCTCCTAAAATTGATGAAAATAAATCTGTATGAGAAAACAACTCGTGCATTTTCACTGAGATTCTACATACGGATAACTTTGTAGCAAATTCTCTATCAGTTGCGTATAATTCTTACTTGTTTTGTTTTCCAAAAAAACTTGCACCACATTTCGGAAAGCATTCCAAGCTTTACGTACACCAAAAGATATTGCACTCCTTTCTGCAGATATCAGTCGAATCTAAGGTCCATCAATTACTTTTGCTTTTAATAACTTAGGGAACATTTGTCTGCTGTAGCACAAATCCACACTGTTGCTATCCAATGCTTTGATAAATTGTTAAACAAGCCCAAGTTTAACATGAAATGGTGGTAAAAGAATCTTCTACATATGTAATATCTACATATTTAATTAATTTAATTAAATATGAGCCCCAGCTCATTCGTTACGTTGCATGTACCTGGAACAAGTTGTGTTCATGTGGGTTATTCTTTTTTAGTGTAAAGTAGATCATGTGCCCTGCTGACCCATAAGCAGGAAAAACAAGAATATTTGTTGTTTTCAACAACGTCCTCCATACGAAAATAATAGGTGTCATGATGGGTTGGTTCCCGCTGTATCCGAGGAATTGCAAATGGCATACAAGTTCTGGTTGAACCATGCCAACCCTCCATTGTGTATCGTCAGCTGCCACAAGACTCATGGAGAGCCTATGAAACATCTTGGTCTTGAATATGTACACCGAAAAAAGCAAGAAATGTCTCACATTACTTTGTGCCTTTGTGCCTATTCATACATTCATACTTATACAACTGCAAATCTGCAATAAATGTAGGAAAAATATTTTGTGATTAATATAAGGATGGCTTGTTAAATGAAGCTATATTTGGGACCATCTACCTTTCTACTAAGACAGTTGAACTTCACATCCTTAACATCTACAGTTAATCTATGTAAACAATGACGATTCCCTAAAAAGCAGAAGAAAATCGAATTATCGAACAATCGATAAAATATCTAAAAGTATGGAAGGTTGGAAAAAAAGGAATATTCATGTTCGGAATGTTCATTTTACACATTAAACATTATGAAAGTAACATAAACAATTTCTTTTTACTAAGTGATATTAGTTACATATTTGATGATGGGAGTTATGTTTACCAGAGCAGAACGCCTGTTTTCAGTTTCATAACAAAATATTAAATCTGCGTGATACTGCAAACAACGAAAGTTTTTTGAGCATTACTTTGAAGAAGAAAATTACAGCAAATTTCAAAAACATTTTAACAAGGGCTATGGATATTTTTGTGAGGACAAGCTTTCAAGAAAAAAAATAATGGTGCTACAACAGCACATATTCACACATTCTCGCTTTATTTCTAACGCATGCAAATTTTGAAAATTAAGAGAGTTACATTAAACTGTGACCTGTGCATTTTTAAGCGTCCTGCACTCTACCCCAGGAAAGATTTAAAGAAAAAAATTGAAAGCCATTTTTGATAAAATATTTGTTTTATCAATTACTTTAATTTCAAACAGAAATAAATTTATCCAAAAATTGTGCTTGATCGTTTCCAAAGATCTAATTTTTTAGAAGAGATTTAATTTAAGAAAATGTCTATTAATGTTGTTTTGCAATATTAATTTTTTGCAATTTTCGAAAATACCGCGTGTTCCCAGCGCCCCTTTCCTACCGTCCTTTCATACCTTTCATACCAGGAAAATTTTAAAGAAAAAAATTGGAGCCATTTTTAAGAAAATAATTGTAAAAAATTGCCTATATTTCCCGCAAAGTTACGTGAACGTTACTCATTTGTACATGATCATAAGAACATAAAAATAGATTCAAGATGTTTTTGAGGAACAGATTTCATTGAGAGAAAATGTCTATCTCCAATATAGTAGTTGTAGAATGACACCTAAAAAAAGATTTTTTTAGGTGTCATTCTACAACTCGCAATTTTCGAAAATTGTGAGATTTCAACGTAAATAAGACCAGCGTCATTTTTAAGCGTTCCTTATGTTATCCGAGAACAAAGTTTAAAAAAAGTATTATAATACTTCCTCTGTACGAGAATGTAATAACATTATTATGTTATCCGAGAACAAAGTTTAAAAAAAGTATTATAATACTTCCTTTGTACGAGAATGTAATAACATTGTTCATATTGGTACCGAAAAACAATAATTGTATTTTTACTTCCTTTTAAAATGTTTTTATTTATGGCTGTATAGGCGGTTTATCATACTGGACAATTCGTCCTTACTGAAGACTGGAATTTTTGAAATATTGGATTGGATTTTTTCTGTGCATAGACTACATTTATTGGGTCAAATCTCTTGGAAGTTTCTCTGTTATTTTCTTCATTTTCTTAACAATGTATGAGGATAAATTCGTACACAAACTAATAATACTGACAATGTGATACCAATGCGGAAGATTAGATGTCAGTTGATGTGTGTGTGTGTGTGTGTGTGTCAGCTGTTATATGACATAATGTTAGGCGTTACTGTAGAGTCTATTGCTGCATTCGAAAAGTTTTGAGAACACCACGCATATGAGCAGGAAAATGTGTTCCATGTGCCAGACGGACGAGACGACCCTTGGTTCTCTGAGTAGCGGCACTATATGTTGAAGTAAAATGACGGCTGAAGATACCGCCTCTTTTTAGAACCTACGTCATAACACATTCTTAAAGACAAAAGCAGTCATAGAGCGCTGTTAGTCCTTATTGCTACCGCGAGATAGCGTCAAATTTACAATACCCATTCAACAAAACAATACAATACAATACACATTATCCATTTTGTGTAATAATCATTGATACTTATCAACTTACCCGTGCGCTTAGTTGATGGGTGTAAGTGTACTTCACACTGTAGTAGCGGAGTATCACCAACACTGCTCATATGCTTCAGAAAATTAATTTTTGAGCAACGTATCAAGTAACACACTATATGTTCTATTTGGAGGTTTTAACGTTCATGTGGAACGAAAATATATGATTTATTTTGAAATTTGTTATTAATTTTTGTTGTAGTACAACAAAAAGAAAGAAGAACGTGAGACTCTTTCCAAAACTGATATTAAAGAGAAAATTTGCCAATGGATTAGAAATTGTAATTTACGGCATGTAATGTACAAGAGACAAATATTTCACGGCGTCGTATTTCCAAAGCGTCTCATTATAATAGGAAGCAGAATTTTTACATTGATTGCAAACTTTGGAGGATTCAGAGTTGTTTGTGACAATAATTTGTGAATGAAATAAATTGAGTATTGTTTCTTTCTTTTCCAGTGAGAATATAGAAAAAAATAGTAAGCAAATAGAACTTCAAATGGTTCACCAAAGAAAGAAAATTGTGATTTTCTGAAAACCTATAAACCGCAGTGAAGTCTAAATTCAAAAATATCGATTTTCTGTCATCTCTAAACTCCTTGTAGATTTAAGATAATTTTTTTGCAAACTGCTTCGTGTATTGATTGATTGATCGATTTTTTCGTGTTTCCGGGCGCGTCAACTGCTTTGGTCATTAGTCCAGTGAGTGTAGTGCATGTTTTTTCTCGGGAGATGGCGGTGACCTTCCCCCGCTGGATGGCGAGATCCGGCGCCGACCTACCGTCGGCTAGTGGGGTTTCCCCCTAACCAGGACTCTCCCACCAGTGGGGCACCGCCCCAGCCGGGACAAGCTCTAAGCTCCCGACCGGTCTCCCGGAATATGTGGAAGTGTAGGGCATGTTAGTGTAAGTGTGTGTGTTTGTAAGGGGAGAGGATAGGACAAGGAAGAGGAAGGACAGATCGCGCGCGGTCGTGGCCCGTTTAGTAGGGTACTGCTCCAGCATTCGCCTGGTGTCGATCGGAGAAACCACGGAAAACTACCGATCAGAGCAGTCGGCTGATAGAATTCTCCTCCAGACAGCGACTGAATTCGTCCTAGCTGTAGAGCTAGTGTCGAAAATCCTGCCGCTGTCAGGACTCGAACCTAGGACCTCCCGGTCAGAGTGTTACGTGTACAAACATTACATTTTATTCATTCACCTTTAGTCTTGACCATTATCTGCGAGTAGCATGAAATTTCTGACTTTACATACCACAAAATGGATGAGGTGGAAAAGAAAAGGAAGTGTGATGGAGATATTAATTGAATAAAGGAAAGGGTGTACAATAGATCACATGCTTTCTTCAATTACAATTACAAACGTATTCTTACATTTGGGGTAAACCCAAGATTTATTTATGTCATAATATCATTATCTTAAACACTTTACAGAAGATAGTAATATTGAAATAATTTTTGTTATGCACTTTCCTACATTCGTTCATTACTGGGATTTTTCGCCAAAGTATTGAAATTATATCTTCTATATAGCGTTGATTGATGAGTAGCATCAATGTTTATTTACAGCCAATTATGTAAATAATGGTTTCTCGCCTTACACTCATTAGATTCAAAAAAGAGATTCGTTTCGTAACTCTTAATCACTGTTGGTTCAGCAGGATTTAAAAAGCGTATATCCCTGCGACTATTATAAAATCAGTAAAAGATAAACCTCAATGGCTATCTTGCAGGTTTGTTGAATCAAAGTGTTACTAGTTTCGTTTATGACATGTGTCCGAGCACATTAGAGTCTGATGAACTTTTTTCAATGCTGATAATCACGTAATAGAAACTTAAAAATAAATAAGAGAAATATGTCTTGAATAATCTCATCATTTCCATGATGAGTATGTTCAAGATAATCTTAATACATGTTCATACTCTCATTTACATTCCCAATTTAATTTTGTTCCATTCGGTTTCAAAGCATCAACTGTAAATTATCACTTCGTAAAATGTCCTTGAAACTGATGTCTAAAATAACTAATGTGATCGTTATATTAGACGATTTTTGACTATACAGGCATACACAGGATATTAATTTAGGAAGTCTAATTTATTCCAATGTGTAAAGCTGTATCTCTTGTATGCTTTCGCAAAATCACGGGAAGTTTTTCGGTATTCCCAGACGTTAATTATAAAACATAGCACAGACACTCAAACCATTTATATGGTAATGTGATTTTCATGTCGAAAATATTGTTCACACTTGAGTTATCGTCAGTATTTTTGTGGCTCAATAGCTTCGATGTAGTTCTATACATATTTCTTTCCGTAAGAAATATTTACAACGCGTCACATCGAAACGAAACATTCCCATCTTGTCTCCACAATCTTCTTTGGCATGAAGTGTTCCAGAAAGGATCACAATCACAGGACATGTTCAAATTTTCACTTGTGAATTGTATCCACATTGCCCAACGGAAACAGATCCATCGATAGTAGCACGCTGAATTGGAAGGAAATAGCATAAACATTTAATCAGATATGCGTATTACGATCGAAGAGCGAACAGGATTTTGAGGAAAATGTTGACCTTCAACTCACGAAAAATTTCTGCCAGCGAAGATATCACATTATTTTCTCTAGAAGCTGTGAACCTCGTTAACACTATTCTTGTGAGAACGAAATTTTCTGGAATTGAAAAATCATGTTCATGGATGGATGACTGAATGCTCTCTGATGACTCGTAGCTGCTGAGGGGATTGACTCGGATCTTCGTTCACTGTACACAACAAATCTGGAGTTAACGGAGAGGTCCTTTATGAGTTGGGTCCGATGCTAGATTTTCTGGGACAAATCTCAGGATTCCATTCACTAGAGAAAGGCAAATGTATGAGAATGTATTGCATACATATGAATTTTACATATTTATCAATTGATACACTGATCTTTTCATATTGAAAAGGTTCCCTAGTTGAGTAATACACTCTTGCAAACTTTACATTCACATCAGACATTAGGAGCATGAACTCCGAAATTTCACACGTTCTTTTTGGTAAAATAATAGCAGATATAAGAGAGAAATAAAAAAATTGGAAATAAAATTTGCAGTTTGAACTCGCAAACACTAACTACAGATTTTTGTAATTAACTTGTATTTAGGAGTATCAATATTGAAACATGGAAATCATTTGTAGCAAAACAAAATAATTCTTTGTCCCAATTAATTTGTCACTGAAACTGCGTATACTAAGTACACCCTTTTTTGAATTCAAATGGAGAGATAACGAGGAAGGGAGAGGAAAGGGAAAGATACGAAGAGTGGGGAGAAGAGGAAGAGAAAAGAGAAGTAAAGCAAAAAAGAAGACAATACAAGGTAAACAAAGTTTTTCTTAATGCCTAGACTTTTTTCCTCTGTTTGAATATTAAAGAGAAAAATCAAAGTTGCATATCAAAGAATGCATACGGCAATATAGATCTTTTACACTCCTTTTTTGTTGTACGTTACAACGGAATTATGTCAGTGTTTTTAAACTAAGAATGCATATAAAATGTAGTATTCATTTTCACGATGTAATTGATATCTTATAATTTAAATAATTAAGATATGTTGATATTTTCGATTCATCGGCGTGTTTCGATTAATAGGTGTGATTTACAGCCATTAATATGAATATAAAAGTGGGAGGGGCTCTACTACCTCAAGTTGAGAAGTCTCTCGCACGCAAAGCGAGCATGCAAGAGTTGTAATGTTTGCAAGAGTAGTCATGACTGAAATGGTTCCAAATTAAACAAACTCCATTGTTCCAAAGCACATTTGTCTTCCTTGGTAGTCATGGACATGCTGCTGATTGCTGTGATGCCTGCCTAGGCTGGATGAGCCAGAAAGTCATCATTCTCGCAAACGAAAACTGACTCTTAACAACACTGATTCAGTTGACAAATATGACTCCAAAGCTATTTCATATAAGAACTGCCTGCAAAATATTAAGAGCTAAGGTTGACTTTTATAAAACTTGGCCCTGCACAACAGAAATGTTCTCTAGATATACTTCTGTTTAATTTAAAATCAATCCCATTTTCTGAAGACATGCAATGGTTAGATCTTAACCGTTGTTAAGACATTTCTAGGCCAAGTCCTCTTTTCTAAATTTCGAGACAATGTTCGGAAAATCTTTTGGTTTTCCCGCATATGATGTAATAATTAAAATTTAAAATTGAAAACAGTTTATTTATACGTACTGTAGAAGCTTTGAGTTAAAAAATTTTTGAATTTACGAAAGTTCAATAAAGAAAATACAATAACAGATTAAATTACATTGCATTTAAAACTCAAGTACTAAAAATTTTTAATTTGAGCGACGCCTTACTAATCGTGAAAAAGTTTGGATACTTCAAACGACACCTTTCATCTTCCAGCAATTGTTTTTCGTAAGATTTTTGATTTCAGAATTCCGCAGACAATTTCTTCCAGTTCCTTTGCTGAGGTTTTCTCAAGAACACACGGCCATTCTTAATGAGTTTCGAAATGACGAGATTGGAGTCGACGGGGTACGCCTGTATGCAGATATTGAGTACGAACGCAAGTTCCTTCCGCGCACAGACCTGCGCTTGCTTAGGCTGTTGCGGGTGGCAGCTTATTGCACAGACTTCGGACCGTCGAAGGTTGATGTCTTATCGAAGTATTGTACTTGTGGAGTGCATGATACATTGAGGCGCATACACACTTGAGCGCTAACACCAAATGGGAACTGATATTAGGCAGGTGAGCACTCAGGCTAGATTAGTCTGTCAAATCAACATAGGGCGAGCAGATCACGAACCGAACGAACCCCTAGACCTTTGAGCATCTTGTGGAGAGTCTAATATGAATGGACATGGGAAGAAGTGCTAGCGTACGTTTTTCTGTTAGAATTTTTTAAAAGTCGATTAATTTTTAATCGTATCAACTGCAAGGATTTTGACAACTATCCTATATCAATTGCACCTTCATCATTTGAAAAATAGTACGAGTTCTATTTTATTTACTTCTCCATGACAACTTTAGATTGGACGTGAGAAGCAAAACATTCTGAAATTTCACCTGCATGACGGAACACGATATCTTTTTATTGTTGAAATAAATTGAAGTGATTATAAGGAACCAGAGCTCAACATTTTGGGTGAGCCATCCAATTAACGGATGTTAAGTTAAGACGTTCCCTCTGAACACGACTCGAACATGAAGTCGTTGACTCTGATCGACCGACAACCATCGTCTTCTTCCCAACTATGTGCCGAACGCTCTGACGCGTTTGGTTCATTCCGGATTCCAAACTACACCAACCAGCGCTCGAGGGCCTGGATGGAGCGTGCACGTTCGGGGTTCGCACTCAAGCGTATGCTCGCTTCTACACTTCGCTCCTCAACGGAAAACGTAGATTTCAAGCGCTTGCTGCTAAGCGCCCTCAATAAAACCGAGTGATCTTCAGTTCCGAACCTTTACTTCCACTCCAGAGAGAGTACTTCTTTGAGTGTCAAGGTGCGTTCCTCAGGGCCGGGGCGCGGGCGCGGCGAGTCGGCCCGCGGGCCCGCCGGGTGCGACGCCGGGGCGTGGGCGAGGGCGAGAGCGTGCGTGCGGGGCGGGCGCCATTAGCTGGAGGGCGCGCTGCCGAAGTGCGGGGGCGGGGCGGGCGGCGCGGCCGGGGGCGGGGCCGGCGCCGGGGGCGCGGGCGCGGGCTGCTGGGGCGGGCGCAGGCCGTGCAGGTGGGCGAGTGCCGCCGCCGCGGCCGCCGCCGCCGCCGCCGACCCGTGGCACTTCTCCAGCTGCTGGTGCTGCGAGCGCACGGCGAACCGGTTCACGTGCACCGGGATGGGCACGACGATCTTGGTGCCGCCGCCGGCCGCGCCGCCGCCGCCGCCGCCCGCGCCGCCGCCGCGCCCGCCCGACCCCGAGCTCGAGCCCAGGCCCGCCTTCACGCGCTTCCACTTGGCGCGCCGGTTCTGGAACCAGATCTTCACCTGCGGGACACACCACCACCGCCACGCTCAGAACTACACTTGAATAACAACAATAATAATATTAATAATAATAATAATTAGTGTTGTTATTATTGTTATTATTATTATAGTCACTTATCGATGTCAATAAAGGATGAAATATACAGGTGATATGTTTAAAGAAAATACTACATCCACTCTTCGGACCAAACATAATTTTATCTTGGGTTATGCTCTAGGGACCTTTGGCAATTGACAGAAACCAAAATATTGATGCATTCTAAACCAAGAATCAAATACGAGTTCAAACAGTTATGGAACGTTGAAAATGAATTTCATGCATTTCTATTGTATGCCTGCAAATAATAGTATTTAATATACTGCCTCCTTTCGAAGAAAAGATTAACAATGAGCCCTAGGATTTCCATGGAAAATAGTGTCTCATGATTGGCTGCCTATCTTTCTCAACAAATTTCCATGTGTAGCTTAATAATATTAATGAAGTATATATATTATACATTCAATTATGGATAATTCGACGGCAATATAATTCGTATTTCTGAATAATTCTAAGATCTTTTCTAGAAGTTCTTCTTGAAATCAGTGATTCAATATTGATTTTATTAGTATCTTCGATGTTGCATTATGTTATACTGTTTAGTATTACACAAGAGAAACTTGACAATGAAATTAAAAGGACCGCGTACTTCCGTTTGATGATTTTCACTATAAGGAGCCAATGTATCAATATAATTGGGTTTGAGGGTGAACGAATTATGTTCATATGCCCTACGTTATAGGGAGGATTTCTTTATAAAGAAATTAGCTTTGGGGAGTTTACCCTGTAAAGCCCGGTATACATGGTACAGTTTTCGTGCAGATTGGATGTTCAGAAAACGTGCATTCCAGATTGCACGTTCTCTACATGAACATGTTGATAATTTTTCGTGCAGAAAGCCTACAGTTTGACTCAAGTGCCTCTAGCGGCAGAATCGTTCACAAACGGTAATCGGTCATTTCGAGTTTGTGGTTAGGTGCGTTTACGATTGTGTGAAGTGATGTCTTGTGATAAACTTCCTTTTTTTCAATTCTTGCTTTCTTATTGTTATTCTCTATGCTCCTGATGGTTAATTGATATTTAATTAAGATCACAGCCAGAACGCACAAACAGAAATACCACCACTAAAAATACTCGGACTGCACAATTCAGTTGTTCCTCGTTAGACCCCCTAGCGGTGGCTGGTGGCGGTTCGTGCGGAAAACGTGTAGACGTGTATGCGCGACTTTCGGCTTTTATACTTCTAGCTAGGAATCTTGAAGTTTCTGTACAGAAACTGTATGAGAATCTGCACGGAAACTGCAGTGTATACCGGGCTTCTGGTTAGGAATCTTGAAGTTTCTGTACAGAAACTGTATGAGAAACTGCACGAAAACTGCACCGTGTATACCGGGCTTCTGGTTAGGAATCTTGAAGTTTCTGTACAGAAACTGTATGAGAATCTGCACGGAAACTGCAGTGTATACCGGGCTTCTGGTTAGGAATCTTGAAGTTTCTGTACAGAAACTGTATGAGAAACTGCACGAAAACTGTACCGTGTATGCCGGGCTTTATGTATTAAGGCCCATTCACAATGCAATCACAAACATAAGCATAACACATAGACATAGACATTAACACAAGCGAAGAGTTGGCGTATTCACAATGTCGAACATAAACACAGGCAAAATAAGAGTTTCCATTGGCTATGAGACGCAGCACACGAATCGACACGAATAGTTCGCCTATCGACTTCGATACTCGATTTTGAGTTAACGAACTGTGATTGGCTCATTCCTATGTCTGACATAAGCATAAGCACAGAAGCTTGAAGCTTGCAAGCTCTTAAGTTAACGTCTTACGTGTTATGCTTATGCGAACGCATTGTGAATGAGTCCACTTGTAGACGTAGTCCTAACTTTTATGTTAACGCCATGCTTATGCTTATGTTTGCATTGTGAATGGGCCTTTAG
>BLKR01001870.1:228760-241633 GCA_011170035.1 Teleogryllus occipitalis | reverse complement strand
AAAATGCCGAAGTCTATTACTATAACACTGGACGTAGAAATCATATCCATCAGGTGACAGTATCAACAGCTCATTACAAAAAATTCACATACAATACATGTACATTATTTTATAACACTTTGCCAGATGACATTAAACGATTAAATTCAATAGAAAAGTTTAAATCCCAAGTGAAATCGTTTCTGCTGCATAACTGTTTCTATACAATTAGAGACTATACTGGGCATCACAAGAAAAGTAACATTAATTTTAACAATGATACATAATGCATTAATTACCATTTGGACTGTATAAATGAGTATAAACAACCTGTAACAACTATTGTAACACAGCTTCCGGGTCACTGACCCCCATCTCGATCAGGTTTTTCGTCCTGTTTCCCTGATCCATAGAGCAAATGCTGAGATGGCCCCTTGTTTTGCTTCTGACATAAATGTAACTTCATTTTCTGTGCACGTCTTCTAGAATTCAGTGGGAAATACAATTATTCAAATTATCGTTTCCACGTTGTCGCGGCAGGAAGTAATAAGAGCCAAAATTTATTGCTTATTTATCCTTGAAAATAGATTTTATTACATGGGAGTTTTTTTGTTTGTTTTTTTCTCCCTTTCAAAATTCAAAATTTATTGCTTATTTATCCTTGCAAATCGATTTTATTACATGGGAGTTTTTTTTTCTCCCTTTCAAAATTCAAAATTTATTGCTTATTTATCCTTGAAAATCGATTTTATTACATGGGAGTTTTTTTGTTTTTTTTTCTCCCTTTCAAAATTCAAAACTTAAGTAGTATATGATTTAGTGTAGGGATTACAGAATTTTGAAAATGTGCACACAATTCACTTTTCCCCATAGCCCGTCATACGCAGTTTTTAACTGTTTTTTTGACGTAAATAAATAAATAAATAAACATTTTGAGTAGTCATGCATACTTCTTTCTTTCACTGTTTGTTGATTGCAATATTGGAAATGAGCATATTCTTGTAAGTTTTTACGAATTCATACTAAAGAATAATGAATGCAATGTGTACGAAAGTGCCTACGACACACACATTTAAAAATGCCGGACTTCGCCCCTATTGTTGCCTTGACCGTCTTTCGTACTCCAAAGACTCCCTTTATCTTCTAGATACGAAAAAAAGTATATTACACAAATCTACATGATATTTTCTTATCACTTTTGCGTAGTGGAGAAAAGAGACTTACCCAAGTGACATACAATTCTGAAGTATATAGAAATTTAGATGGTGATGGTTCTCCTCATCTTTAGACTAGAGATACAGATTTTATATGCTGTTGAATTGCCCCACAGATAGATGCAGAGGCACTATAGATTGCAGGTAACTTTTCTTTACACTGCCTCCAATCAATCCAGGAAATGCAAAGCGACGACATGTGTATCAGACGCACCAGTCAGCGAGTTGTATGTCGTTACATCAGTAATGCTTTATGTTTCAGTTTATGTAGTTTTCAATTACTTTTCTGCAAACAAGCAGGATGGGGCATCAATCATCAATCGTATAGGTCGATGTATACAAAACATTTAAACCTCATGGCAACTTCAGATTCGGAGTTTTCACTACATGCGTAAGTACACGAACGTAACCTTCATAATACTTGCATTTCTGTTTATTGAGTCAAATTATATGACTAATTGTACTAATAATAATTAGTAACTTCTGTTAATTATTAATTATTTATTCTGTTAATAATTATTGACGGAATAATGTATTATTTTACTAATACCCTAATATTGGCACTATATTCATCTTTTGTTATTATTAAAAGTGCCGTGCTCCTATGTGAAACTATAGATTTCCATCTAGATATTGAACAATTTGCTTATTTGAAACAATAATTTATGAAGGGCGAAATACACAGAATCAGAGAATTTACCTATTATAAACAGTTTGAGTATATCTGAGTTTTGTTGAAGCACCACAAGTCATTGTCTCAGAAATACTCAAAATTATATACGAGTAAATTCCATACAAGGGTCTTTCTAATCAAAATATTCAAGGAGAGAAATTATTTTGGAAAATTAAACGAGAACAAATATAACACAAATGGGTACCAAGAATTGCTTTATAATAATTAAATAACAAAATATTTTACTTTATGATGAAGTCAATCGTTAATACGACGGTTTGCTAGAATTGTATTACTATCAATATGATCGTTTTCTTACTCCATTCTCTGCATTGAATTTCAGTTCAGTGAATTACTTTGCTGTGGCGAGCCTAGAGCAAGGGATCAACGAAGACGTTTCAGGAATGTACCTCTTCCCACACACCGCCTCCCAGCGCCCTTGAGTCTCGTGTGTCCTCTCCACTCGGCAGCCGTCCACATCGCCGGCCCCGCCCCCCTCCTCCGCGAGCAAGCGCGCGCACAATGGAGGGGGCGGCGATTTCGAAAAACCGGATGAGCATTTTTCTATCGCGGAGTTTCCCAACCTTAGCGAGCCTCTTCCGCCGCCCTGCCACCAGCGCCTTTCCAGTCCAGGGGCCTCGCGGGGCAGAGGGCAGCGCGAGGCGACGCCCCCGTGACGACTCATTCTTCTTATTCTGCCGCCTACGTCGCCCCCGCCCCCGTCGCCCCCACACCACCTCCACCTCCCTCTACACCTCCTCGTTCCCCGCCTCCCCTCGCTTCCACTCCCCCACCTCGCTTCCACCTCACTCCTCGCTTCCTCTCCTCCCCACCTCCCCCAACTCCTCGCTTCCACACCACCCTCCACCTCCTCGCTCCCCTGCTTCTCTCGCCTATCAAAGCTTCCAGGCACCCACCCATCTCCTCGCTGTCCCGCCTCCTGCTTCTACCTCCCGCCTCCCTCGCTTCCTCTCCTCCCCCACCTCCCCAACTCCCTTTGCTGCCCCACCTCCCCCGCTTCTTCGCTTCCGCACCTCCCCCATCTCCTCGCTGCCGGACGCTTCTCCCCCCCACGCCTCCCTCGCTTCCACCCCCCACCTCCCGCAACTCCTCGCTGCCCCGCCTCCCCTGCTTCTCCCCCGCCTCCATCGCTTCCACCCTCCCCCACCTCCCCCGCTTCCACCCCACCTCACCTCCCCCGCTTCCGCACCACCCCACCTCCTCCGTTTCCTCACCCCCCCTTCCTCCGCTTCCTCGTTGCCCCGCCTCTCCCGCTTTTCCCTCGTCCTCCCTCGCATCCACAACACCCTCCACCTCCCCCAACTCCTCGCTGCCCCACCTCCCCCGCTTCTCCCCCGCCTCTTTCGCTTCCACACTTCCCTTCACCTCCCCCACCTCCTCCGCTTCCTCGCTGCCCCGCCTCTCGCGCTTCTCCCCCTGCCTCCCTCTCTTCCACACCTCCCCCACCTCCTCGCTGATCCGCCTCCCGCGCTTCTCCCCCCCCTACCCCGCCATTACAATCGTCTCCGTCGCCTTCTCCATCGCTCCCACCTCCACCGCCCCCACCACGTGTTCCTTCTCGTTGCGGGTTTCGCGAGCATCCAATCCACACTCGAAGACAGCGTCGGAGCCCGAGATTCTGGGGTAATTGAGTGGGTGTCCTGAGAAGACCTTTGCACGTTTTAAAAATTCTCTTCATTTGAAAATACTCTGAACTGGAAGCAATTTTTAGCGAACATAATGTGTATTTTTTATACTATGACTTTACATTCAAATAAATGAGAACACGAAAATGAGAGCAGTCAAGTATGTGTAGGCACGCGAAACTTTGGCACATTTTTTGGGAATAACTTTAAGCGGAAAGGTTAGTTTTAGGAAACGTCTGTTGCGTGTCAAACTAAGTGTTGATTTACCTATTAATGTCTGTGCTTGTCTGTTTTACCGTTTTTTAATAGTGGGATTTGTCTGTGATAACAGTAGGATCGCCGCTGCTCTTTTAGTTGATTTTTTTGTTTAAAATACCTCCAAAGAATATCCAAGACGAAACGATTTTATTAAAACACCAGCTGGTGTACCCGTCGTTGCTCGGGTTTATAGTAAATTATTAGTCAGGGAAAGAAATTCCATTTTTTCATACCTTGCGGTGGGGCCTACTATCTCTTCTGTTACATCCCTTCTCTACCCAGCTCCTCCCTGCCATGCTCTGCACGGCCACGCTTCGATAGCCCTGTCTTCTCTTCACCCCCATTCGGAAATTTCCGGTCTACCTCGCTTACTTTTTCACAAAAAATTATATTTTTCTTATTTGGGCTGCCAGCTCCTAAACTTTCTTTACTTTTCCTTCCATTACTTCCAATACTTTCCTTCCATTACTTTCTATTACTTCCAATACTGTCAATAAATTGTCACATCGTAAAACTTACTCTTTTTTATATTTTGTCTTCTCTTGTATTCATAAACAAATATTTGAAATTGATCTGTCAAATCGTGACCTTGAAGGGACTGACTGTTTCAAGCGAAGTTTAACATGCCAGAGTTCTCGCACGGAGACGCTAGAAGATATATATGGAATAAGAAAGTATATGTCAAAACGTAATTGACGAAACATAATAATAAAAGTAAATGAAAGTATCAATATTGAACGTAATTGCCAGTATTTATAATTATTTTGAAGACAAAAAATATATATAAGTTTAAACTATGTGTTGAATAAAACTTATTTTTTATGTAAATCAATTAATCATGACATTGAAGCATGAGAACAATACTGATCCATCAACTTGTACATAATTGGCACACACTAAATTGACAATCTTCTGAACAAAACCATATTAGCTTCATTATTTAATCTGAAGTGCTATATATTAAGGATCTTGAAATGTGAATAACAGAAACCAATTCATGCGTTGGGAGTAATTGCAATGCAAAATAATAGAAAAGATTATTCTTAATATGTAAGTGATCATTGCTTAATTACATACTACTGCACTAATCTTCTGCACATAATGAAGAAAAAAATCAACTGGATGAAACCAAAACATACAAACATTTTACATTTTACCAAATTGAACATGAGAACTGTGTAAATAGTCAAACTGTGAGTGCCATTGAAAAGCAACCCTACTACGTAGAGAATTATTTACATTTGCATCCCTCCTTGCAGTATTATTTTCAATAGTGCGAGTGAGTATTTCAGCAAGTCGCACTTCTCTTAATAGCCGTTTCAGAACGTTTATAGACTGCCCATCTATTTGCACTTGTATAGTCTGTTTTGATAACTTGACACTCGCATTGTTTCAAGAAATTCAATGTTTACAAATTTCTGTAAAAGAAGAGGTTGTTTAGAATGTATACGATATCTATATAATACATTGTAGATTACTGTATATTCTGTACTATATATTATTGTACATTGCACTGTCTCAACCTACCTCAATTTCTGTACAAATTCAAACTCCGATGTTTTATAGCCACTTTGTACATACCACGGATTAAGGATAATGCATGTACCTTGTCATCTTTACCACTTTAGTTACCGATTTCTTCCAAATATTCCACCAATGTTCAGAACTAACAAATCACCACCGTTCACACAGGGACATTACATAACCTTATTCAAAGTCCAATGAATCTCGTAATAATTCTGGACATTGATGATACCAGAAGTAGATCTCAGACGTCATCCTCTGGTGGCGCACAGCTAAACTACTGACATTGATGCGCTCTTGAATCTGTGATGTAAAGCTATGCCAAAAATGTCGATAAAAGTAATTATTTTGTAAATATATTACGGCTTATGGTTGTAAATCATAGCCTATAGTACTCCAGACCTTTAAGGGAAGTTAGCACAAAAGTTTCATCGGCATTGGTTCAGTAGATTCAGAGATTACCGCGTTGGAAGACAACGCATTTCTGTCTTTATATATTAGTATAGATATAGATATAGATATAGATATAGATATAGATATAGAAGTATAGATATAGATAGATTTGTAATTGCTATCAGTGTTAGCAAATTCTAAATTATGCTGTGTTGCTTTAGATTTACTTTGATTAGTCATTGAGCAATAACATAATACGTCGTATAGAAATATTTTATTGCATTGTACATGCTACTACGTAGTTAAATTCACAATGCAATGGAATGTTAAGCTTTTTTCCCAAATGTTCTTATTACTTGACACTGTAAACTGTCAGAAAATTCTCAGCACGTTTTTGATATTTAAATTTCAATCTTTGTTAATATACTCTGGCATTCCACTTCATAATCCAAAAATCTGCGCACTCTGTTATAAATTGCATTTTAAAACGCAACTTAGTTGTTTTTCTACTTTTTCTGCTTCGCTTTATCCACTTTTAATTACAAGCTATCAATTTATAGTCATTCCGCTTTTCAGAATACCAAATATTTTATTCTGGTAGTATTAATTCACGATAACTGTCACCATTTTTGGTAAACTCTCGTCCCGAGCTTTCGTTCTATTCCACTTTACCAGAAATCGAAATCCCTTTTAGCCGTAAAAGTTTCATCTGACATTAACAACGAAATGTCTTCACTTGAGGTGCTGATGGCTGCCTTCATCTTCATTTGGAGATGCACTAAAACTGCCAACCTGGGCACGCCCCCCTGCCATCCAATTAGAAGGCTTTCGTATCGACAAGCGCCTGTCGAGATTGTTCCAGTGATTGCAAACCCTTATGCAAAGAAAAGCAGCAGCACCTCTTCTGTGTTCTCCTGGAGAAGCGCCCACGTTTTCAGATAACTACTTGCGGCTGCGCGCGGCAAGGCCACGTTGCGTCGCGAGCGCGCGAAGGAATTTCGCTGCGAGCGAAGCACGTTTTATGACGTGTCAATTACTGTAATGGAAGGTAGAACGTTTGGATGTGTTAGTCACAAAAATATTTTAGGGAATACGTTCCTGGTGATGAGAGAATATTGAAGTACATTGTGACATACCGATATGTCACATGAATATAAACTAACATTTATTTGAAGACAATATGGTGGAATATGCATTAAGAAGTTTAGACGATCGAAAGGTCAGCTACATCAAAATATAACGAACGCATGGATTGGCTGGGTGATAGAAGGACGGTCAAATGTTATGAAAAAAAAGAAGGTAGTTTAATACGAAGCTTCGAGGGGTGAATCATGCAGGAAGATTTCATTCTGACCGGCATCGCGTGTCTGAACGGATCGTAGGTCGTGAGAGGGAGCGAGTGGAGTGCAGATAGTCAGAGAGTCGGGTTTTCAGATCGTGAAAGTTTAAGGACAGTAAATAATATTGCAGATATTGCATGTGGAAGTAATATTGATGCATAAATTGGAACTTTGTCGGGAGTGGTGATTGAGTTATAGGTTTCGGGACTATGTCATAGGACGTAATCGGGACTGATAATTTTGATAGTTTGACACCATCTTGGATAGGAGCAGAAGAGGATTTCTTGGAACTTTGGACTACGGCAAGCTCGCAAGATATTTCGACTGAGAAGTCTTCGAGGGACATCAACGAAGAATAGATAAGTTAACCGCGGTATAAAACTCTAAATTCAAAGATATCTTAATAAAAGGCCTAACATCAAAATCATTTATTAAATTCACTATATTGTTTGCAAAAAGGTAACAATAAACTTTGTTAAATTTTGTTCTTTAGAAAAGAAAGTGATCTTTCATTTAGTCAATCCAAACAGTAATGAACTAGGAATTAGAATCATTCTATTTCAGATTCCCAGCAGCGCTGTATAGTCTGCGGATCCTATAATCCCTTATAAAGGTAATAAGGATTATAATATATCGTGACCCATTGACCCAGCAAGCCGGACGCTAAGATCTTTGCGAGATTTACATGTAGAGAGAAAATTTTGTATATCTCAACATTGACTCATAATCAAATTGCTTGTGTTTTGTTTATGATTGTCACGTTTTCGATGGACTCGTCAGCAGATTCGCTGGTCTAACGGTTAGCGTACCGGACTGTTGTACCCAAGTTTGTGGTTTTAAACCCGATGGAAGCCGTGGATTTTTAAGGGCGAAAAAAATTTTCGTATGCCTTCCTTCGGAGAGCAAGTAAATCCGGTTGTCTCATGTAGTAGATTTACTGTATGCAAAAGATCCTCAAGCCTAAAAGAAGCATCTGAGCTAAATTCAAAATCGCGTGAAAGGAGCGTAGCGAAATTTGCGTGGTCAGATGGAAGAGCGGGCCCGATGGCCCGAGTCTCGCCATGTAAAATAAGGCGTTAACTAACGTTTTAAAGGTTATGTAAAGGTTACATATATGTCGTGTATTGTTGTTGTTGTTATTATTATTATTATTATTATTATTACTTTAGAATTTTACTTTATCTGTTTCACTTTTTACTATTGCTACTTTGTGTAAAACCATACATGAATGAATTCCAACTCAAAAACTTATTGCTTCCATTATATTAACTTTGTTCATGCAGATGTTCCAACATTTTGCTAATTTTTTAGAAAACTTGTCGGTTTTTTATATAATTTAATCGAAATAAAATTCGTTAATTCGATTAAATATTTACATACATTTATTCAACCTTCTTTTGTTGATTTATTCACTCCCTATATCAGTGAAGTGTATTTATATATTTCACATATATGAAAGTCAGTGGAACGCACATGAATATTCTGGAAAAGAAAATATAACTTGTATGGGGAACCCAAATGAAATACGCGACAGTGTATATTCTCATTTAACACCGCGAAAACACCAATTTCTCTTACTTCACTTTCATTAACACTACAGTTATTACATTCGTCGGTTATGATTTAATTTTCTCTTTCCAGTAGTTTATTCTATAATATGAACTACGATATAACTTTCACTTTCTAAGAGTTTAAGTAATTATTTCTTTGTAAACAACATGAAAGGCATAATGAAGAGCCTTGCAAATGGAAAATAATCTCTGGAGTAGCATGTGGATGTGTGGAGACAGAAATGGGGTCCTCTGAGTCGAACAAAACAACGTAATAAGCTAGGAACTAAATTATTTTACTCATATTAGTTTTATTCCAGTCTTCAATTACTTTCATGCATGAGCATGCCTCCCGCCGAAGGATATTTTCAAAAGGGAAATTAGTTTCTGCGAATTTTTATGAAGGAAGTTAAAATGTGTGTGCTTTAATTTGAAGCGTAACAAGGACAGTAGGAGCTTCCTTCCCGTTTTGCAAGTTGTTTTAGAATGTAATTTTACGTATTACATTCTCGGTTAATGTTTTTAAACATTCATTCGCAGCGTGGTTATTTGCTGTTTACTATTTAATTTTTCTTTGTTATCTTTGTCAATGAATCCTCGGTACTACTTCGAACAACATTCTCCCAAAAATCTGAATGAGGAAATATGTAGAAATTTATGAAACTATTAACACCTGCGAGATGCATGACCTTCACGTGGCCGAACTTCCATACGTGGGAACCCGCTTGTTTTCGCATCCTCTGTTTCAACTGTCTTTGGTCTGACCAATATATGTTACGTCACAATCTATACAAGGTACTACAAACAACATTATCTAATTTATGTCCTGATAAGGAGTTGTTTATACTTATAATTAAGTTACCTTTATTATTGAGTTGACTATGTTTAACTTTTAATTATCAGGAGCATCATATTTCTTAATATTGTTAACTAATCTCCGGATATATAGTTAACAGCATCGCAAGTGGAATTGAGACAGAAAGTACAGTAATTGAATTTGGTAAGATTGCTAACCTCTTCTTTGTTACTTTCTGATAAATTGAGTGACATAATTACTCTTAGTAATATTTGAGTGGCTAAGGATACATTAGTGTTATGGAAATCGGGGCGTGTTTATTTAATCACAATCATTATTTATAGTATACCTTCACTAGATCGTGACGTAACTGGCATTCGTCAGACCAAGAGATTGTTGAAACAGACGATACAAGAAAAAAAGAAGTCAAAGAAGTGACTTGTTCGTTAAATACCTGTTCTAAACGTAGATTCAAGTTTTCTCATAATTTTGATTTTGTAAATCTTAAAATCCTAGGTAGTGAACCGAAAGGAAATGGTTCAAAAATATTTTTTATAATAAAACATTATCAAAAACTTTATTTATAAATCTCAATGAGACAGAAAATTATCATGTGAAATGTGCCGATCCGATGACCAAGATTGTTAAGGTGACGGCAATGGACCAGAAGATCGCGGGTTCGAATCCCGCCTCGGGCATCGATGTTTGTGTGTTTGTGTTGTCCATACGTGTTCTCCATACAGTGTAAAAATCAAAGTGGTCCCTGTATGACCTAGATGTTGAAGAGCGACCTAAGAAAACTCATGTGAAATGTAAAATATTTACTGCGATTGCCGAAATGTGCAGATTTCTGCAAATTGAGAGAAAAACAAGGAAGATGGCCCTACAGTCATGTGAGAAGTGTCGATGCCCAGGAACTCAGCAAAAATTTTAAAACTTAAAACATTCATTTTCACTAAAAAATGCAAATATTTTATGGCGTTTTTTCACCTGTTCTCACTTACCGATTGAATTCTCATACTCATCACTGCTTACGACTACCGCGTCATGCGATAGCAAGGCTCCGAAGAAAAGCCTGATCCTAATAAATATTTTAACACAACATGGGAGTATTTGCTATTCCCATGTTGTGTTAAAGAAAAGCAAAGTTTGTGATATTTAGGTAGTACATAAAGGACTCTGGCACTGTATACATACGATCATGTTATTGTAGTGTTAGTGAAGACTGATTTTGTTAAATTGATGAGTACGAGAACTGTGCAATCGTCCGTATCTCTGAAGCAACGTTCAAAAATAATAAACAGGATAGCAAATTTAAAATCGTTAAATAAACCAAACCTGAATTTATTTACTTGTTATCTTTTATAAACTATTTTTATATTATCCGGTTCAGCTTTTAACATCAAAATGACCAAGTTTTTAATTACAAACTTAAATGTCAAGAGCTTGTTTTAAAGTAAAGCAATTTTAAAAATAGATTAGGAAATTTTATGTTCATTAATAATAAAGTATAATTAATTATTTTAAATCAAAATTAATTTTAGTTCAAAATTTCTTCAAAATAATATAATTACTATTTGTCACACCGTATCCTCAAGATGGAAATGAAGCCTTTTTTGGCGAAAGTTTACAATTTTTAAGAAAATGCTTTGAATTAAATTTAGAAGTTGAAATTTTTATTGAAGTTTAGTATCATATCGATCTAGTATGTGTGAAATTTTCAGATTTTTATCTGGTTCTCCAACAGAGATATTACAGTTGAAAATTTGGAAAAAATCCAAAATTCAATTTTTAAGAGGGTGTAATTTTAAAGGAGTATTTTACATACCAATTTTACAAAAAGTAACTACCCTTTTATGTGTAACAGCGCACACAAAATTATGGTAGAGATTCTATTCCTTTTTTGAAAAATTTTTCTCTAAAAATTGAACGTAATTCATTCGCGTCCCATAGATTTGGTTGCAAATATTTCTCAAATAAAAACATAAAGGAAGGTAAATAATATTTTGATCTTTAAGCCTGATTATATTGAATCCAATGCCTTTTATTTTAGAATGTTGTAACAACCCAAAGCTAAATAATTTTGCAAAGAGGCGCGAAAAATGGCGTACAGCGTAAAACAAAATTAGCCGCCATTTGTAAACCAGATACACCAAAAATAAATCAAATATGTTTTTGAACAACCGAAACATAATGAAATTTAGGTACGAAATATGAATTATTTTCGAGATGGTCGAGCGACTAGTGCTGGACCACTTAAAATGGATTGACCCGTTCATGTAGTTAAGAATTGTGTTGATGTTGTGGATGTTCATCGCCTGAAAATGGGTGTATCTGTACCCAAGAATTTATATGATTATGAATGTCAGAGTTGAGATATGTCGAAGATGCGACAATTCAGGATCGACGTTGGGGTGTAATGAATGGTGCCCGACAAGGAATGGTGTCCGGTAACATACGGCGTGTGCATATAACAAAAGTCCAGAGCGACGTGTGTCAGCAAAAAATAATATTTAAGTACGGTAGGCGTCCAGAAACAAATGATATTCGCGAAAGGTGGTGGTCAAAAACTAGTGGGTGACCCGGAAACAATAGATGCCCGGAAACAACAGGCGTGCAGTGCAGTAAGGGCAGTGCTGAATGCGAATATTCAATATCTAGGAATGGTAAGGGTGCGACAACAGTGAGTTTCTAGGAGCAGTGATTTTCCGAGAATGGTGCCAGGGAGAGAGAATGCCTGAGAGTGGTGTCTGTCCACAGGGATGGTAGATAACCGGGAACGTTGGGTATTGTCAGATAAGTGTCCAGGAACTGTTGTGACAAGGAGTTCGACCAGCTGAGATATCTCAGAGGTAGCTTTAGAGTTGCATCTGCAGCGGCCTGTCTCTTGACCGGAGGGATCTCCTGTTCGAGTCCCGACTGTGGTTGATTTTCGGTACTAGCTAGACAGCTAGCTCGAATTCAGCCACTATCTGGAGAAAAATTCTAGCGGCCGGTTCTGCTCTGCTCTGATCAGTGTGCCGACGTTTCTCCCATTAAATACCAAGGGAATGACGGAGCAGTACCCTAACAAAAGGGCAGTTGACTGCATGTGATCTTTTCTACGTCATCCTTGTTCCTTTCTTTCTCCTTTCCACACTCTAACGCGCACTACTGCTTATGCTGGGAGACAAGAGGCAGCTTAGAACTTGGAGGGGAAGTTGCCCCACTGGCGGAGAAACCTAGAGGTAGAAATTTCGCACACCTGGCAATGTCGGAACCAACATTAAAGGTACACACGTCGATCTAATTAAGAATTGGTGACGTTGTGGATGTTAATTGTTACACTTACGGGACTAAGGTACTACTCTTACGGGACTAATTAACTAATGCAATTTCGCACATCTGGCAATGTCGGAGCCAACAGGAAAGGAACACACGTCGATCTAATTAAGAATTGGTGACGTTGTGGATGTTGATCGTTACACTGACGGGACTAAGGTACTACACTTACGGGACTA
>BLKR01001870.1:0-228660 GCA_011170035.1 Teleogryllus occipitalis | reverse complement strand
CCTCGCCACGCCCCGCTTCCACCCACCTCCCCCACCCCGCTTCCACCCCGCCTCCCCCCGCCTCCCCGACCGCCCCCTCGCCCCCGCCACACCTACCGCCTTCGCCACCGCCTCGTCCTAATGACCGCATGGAGCGGTCGAAGGAGCGGGCGAGGAGTCGATATCTCGCCCAGTCGATGCGCGCGCTTGGCGGGGCGCGGTGCTGCGCTGCGTCGGAAGAGGCGCTGTGGGCGTAATGTGTTTGGATAACCTTTGAGCACGCGATATTTTGTTTGCCTCCCGCCTGCGCGTCGCGTCATGTCGGCTCCTTGACAAGCGAGAGCCTTTGTGCAGGTGGCCCCGATGAGCAGGTCGGCCTTTTCAAGCGAGCAAGGCTTCAGTTTGAACATGCACAGTCTTCCGTGAAATAAGGACTTTGACGGGAAGGCGAGCGATGTGCCACTTTCTTGCCTGCGTTCTCAAACCTCCCTAACCAGAATCTGACTGCCTAGAGCACCATTAATTCGAATGTCACTAAAACACTTAACTCACTAAATCAAAACTTGTCAACAGAAATTTCGTTGATCTTTCGTGAACTCTTCCGTATCTGTTTTTTTAAACTCAAATTTGATTCCCTTTCGTTCTGCTAACTCGAATTTTGCTCATTCTGGTTTTCTTAACTCGAATTTGGTTAACTTGAATGCCATTAATCTTATTCTCGTTCAATTGAATCTGGCTTTTACGAATCTCATCTTTCAAAATTATTCCTTTGAATTTTATTCAGTCGAATCTAATTCATTCGAATCACGTTTATTTGATTATTATAAATACGGTTTTTAATTAAAATCTTGCCTACTCGACCCTCACAAATTCTGCCCTAATTCAAATCTCTGTAAATTCAAACTTGGCACAACGAACTTCTTTTATTCAACACTTCTTCAAACTATGTTTATTCAAAACTGTACAATTCAAAATTCTTTCCGGTCTTTTCCCTTTAACATTATTCTGCCAGCGAAACAAACAGGAGATTAATTATTACAAAATTTTGAGATGGCCAGTCCTCAATATTTATGAAATGTGCAATTCCTTGGTTGAAGCGTTGACGACCTGCGTAAATGATATACTGGAGGAGATGTTATTATTATCTTTTCTTACAATTTGAACGTTATAAAATAATGTACTGGTGCAATGTAACAATGTAATATTTTCGCTTCTTAATTTTATTCTGAAAATCCCTCACGACTTTCATATCTCTTGGAGGTTTTTTCTCTTCTAATACGTTAATGTGAGACAGTAAGCTGCTTCCACAGTGCTATCTAAGCATTTCCGTCAAGTGAGAACTGGAAAATTCTGAAGTAAAATCCCCCGAGTCCCTCCTTTCATCTCCTCGTGTATTTCAGAAGATAAGAACTAAAACAATTTAGGAGAATGAAAGCATTAACGAGTTGTGAAGTATATGTACACCTCATAAACGGTCCTGTTTCCATGGTCATCAGGTTTCGATCGAATCCCCTCCTCGATTTTTTCTGCTATTTTCCAAGCTCAGTAGCCGAGGAATGTTGGTCCTGTTACCAATCTGGACCGACAATATCGTTTCGATCGATCTGAAATCGATCGGTGAGGTAAAACCAGCTACTAGGCCCGGCTTACCCCATAATTATCGCCTCCTATACGTAACTCTTTGTTTTTCCCAATAACGCGGAGGCTCTACTCCGCATAGTGATAGTAATGCATCTGCCCTCTCTCTGTGACACCGCTATTCAACAACGTCGAGAGAAGAAACAATTTCTTAAGCAGCTCACGAGGCACAGAAAATCTCTATCAATTTTACACATCGCGACCTGGAGGGAGAACGATATAGAAAGGTCGATCAGTAATCACATTCGATCTACAGCGCCCATCAGTCTAACAGGACAGTAATTGCTGTAAATGGCTTCTACGAAACTTCGCTTTTATAGCATATTCCGAAGGCGTACCGAAGCCAAGTGTCCTCTGACTCGGAACAACCCTACGTGGCAGCCACTAGTCAATGCCATCGGCCCATTTGCGTAAAAGTTGCGAGCGAACGACTTTGTGAGCGCTGTCCGGGTGCACCTTAACTTCCAGTAACTTCATCCGATCTGTCTCCTTGTTTGTAAACAGCTCCCTTGAATACCAAAGTGGAGGAGGCCTCCGCAGGAGCAGTTCTTAGCCAAAGGAGTTGTTGTTGACGTTTACTAAATTTTCGGAAGTACACTTTCGTTTCCTTAGAAAACGACTGTAGAACCTCGTCGACTTTTTCTTGCTTTTCTGGTGAGGAAACCAACGTAGTTTCCTGCTTTGGAAAATAACATTTTCGTTTCTCTCCAGCGTAAGTTTTTTGACAAAATGTTCGCCTGACCTTCAACAACGTTTTTGATAACTTTATTTGAGTTTTAATTTGTTTCTGTATGGGAATATGCTATTTATTACATACAATTTTTTCAACCTGTTTATTCACCGACTTTGACAAACATTGTTTGAGTTATTAAAACTCTTTGTGCGTCGATATTTTGCGGTTCTACTGATAAGTTTTCGGACAATAATTCTGTTTTACCGACGACAGAGGCAAACTACACAACAAAGGAACATTATAATATTGTCTGTAAAAGTTGAACAACGGATGAAAATGTTCATGCCACGATGTATGGTTCAGAGTAATTTTGCGAATACGTAGCAAAAACAACTCGTAATAAAAGTAAACAATATCTCTATTTTTATATGTTCAAATCGTGTGCTTTCAAATCGTGTGAAAAGAAAAAAAAGTTCTCTTTTACACCGTATTAATTTTTCATAAAAAGCAAATATTGATGAATGTCAATCGGTGCATCCTTCGAAATACCTTCAACTACATGTTCTGATTTACTATATCAATTTCTCGTCCCATTACCACTATTTCCACAACATATGTCAAATTAGGCTATACTTTTTTAGTTGGGTGAAATGTTATTAATAAATTGTATTAATATATTATCTTTATAAATTAATCTTGCTGTATTGTCTAAAATTTTTCTTAATCTACTCATGTTGAATAGACTTAAAATGTATGAATATTATTTACTGAAACCGTTCGCCGATTTGATTCTAGAAGAAGCCCATTGGAAATTGTGGTATGATGGTCTTTACGAGAAGTCAGTTGACGGTAATTGCCTCAAATTTAGCTAGATTAATTCCCATTTTCTTGTTAAAGCAAAGAAATATCCATTAAAATGAAATAAAACATCAGTTGTATTTCAAATTCTCAATTGAGAGTAAAATTTTAAAAAATTGTGTCAAAAGTATCTTAATTTTGTAATCCTATTTACTTAAGAGTGATATAGAAGCATGAACTATGTTCTGGTTAGAAGGTTTAACAGACAAATATTCCTATCTATTAAAAGCGCTGTCCGTCTGTAATGAGAACTGTTAAGGTAAAGAGACTTGTTAATTTATTTTACATTATTGCTAAATACAATAAATAACTCAATAATTTAATAACACAACATAAAACAAAAACAAAGAAATAATACGTCATTCAAACATATTTCTGTTACTTAGCAAAGAGGTTTATATAGGTGAGAATGTAGTCAGAGAATAAACATCAAATAGTGACAAATAGTAAAGAATATACATAGAACATAATCCAATTCTCGGTTATATGATAGAAAAAACAAAATCAACTCGCAAACATATTTTCGTATGAAGCCACTATTCACCACCTCGAGCGGCTTCATCTTGTGCGTGTACACCCCTTTCTGGATTTGGAGGGGAAATGAGTGTGGAGTCAGGGGAAGTTACCCTTGCCCGTAGGAGCGCCGGGCTTCCCAGGCCGGCAAGTAGCTCGTGCGGGCTCGGTTCGACATGCCTGGACTAGAATATATAGAAAGGAAGAATAAGTAAGAGCCGACCTGGATGGCCGAGGTGGCTAAGAGCGAGTACCGACTCAGCGCTTCGGTCGGAAGGGTCGCGGGTTCGAGTCCCGCCTTGGGCATGGCTGTTTGTCCCTTGACTTTGTGTGTGTGTTGTCGCGGAGGGCCTCGCGTTCTGCTGACCCCAGATCAGAGGAGCCCGCAAGTGTTTGTCTAGTGTATGGTCGAATATGCGTCCCTTCGGGACGTAAGGGGCAACCGGCAGTCGGCTGAATAAAAGCCCTAGGAAAAAAAAAGAATAAGTAAGAAAATGAACAGACGAAGCGCAAGAGATGTTACATAAGAAATCGCTGACAAGCTAGAATTCTTAGCGTAAACGGACTGTAAGACTGTCGCTGATAGTTGCACCTTGACCTACGCCCGTCACCCGACCCGGCCCCGGGACGGCCGAGCCACAGACCTTACACCTCGGCCCCCCGCGGCGCTGTGCGCGGCATGTTTACCCTTGCCGCGGGGTGGCCTTAGATATTTCGGCGTTCGAGGGTCCACGGCCCCCGGAGTAAGCCGCTTAGGCGTCGCCTCGCGCCGTAATACCCTCTTGGGGCGGTGATGTACGGCCTAATATGAAGGCGAGCAAAAAGAATGCACTCGATTGGTCACAAGCATGATTTTTCTTCTGCCACAATAAAAATACACTTCTCGTTTTAACTGGTCGGTGCTTCTTTCTGGCTACTTCTCCCGGGATGCAACTACACACCGCCACTCCCACCACGGGAGAGAAAGCGAAGACGGGGTGGGGAAGAAAAAAAAAAGCCCTGTCATAATCTTAATTTATGATGTAGAACCCTGTTTAAGCAAAGCCGTGTAAAGAATATTAGCTTCCAGGATTTCGCGGCTTGATACTCAGTTGTTTTTAATCCCCCCCGTCCCAGGAGCATTATGCGTAAAAATATAAAACGCTGTCTTTTTTTTTTTTCGTAAGAGTTGCAGCAGCCAAGCAGAGTACAGCTTATAAAATTCATTACATGCCGTGACTGTTGGTTACCGTTAATCCCCCAAACACTGTACGAGGCCTACCGCGATAAAAGTCAGAAGGAAGCTCTCAGGCGCGGGAGGAGAAGACAACGAAGACGACGACGACGACGACGACGACGACGACGCCGACGCCGACGCCGACGGTGACGGCGCTTTCGTAGGCGTCGAGTAACAAGAGCCGCAGCTTTTACGAGGAAAGAATGAAGGAAGCTTTTCACTGCGAATGCAGGAAGCCAAAAAAATAAAGATGCGTAAAAGGCGAATTCGCTCGACAAAAAGTATGGCGAATGCCAACGCCTGCTTCGGTTTAAAGCTTGTGAATTGGGCGTGACAAAGTTCCAGGAAAGCAACGAAATTTTTATTGGGCTTTTTCGTATAAACTTAGAGCCCCGAGTTTTGAAATAGGTCAAGGGAATTCAATAGAGATTTTAATAGAGATTTTTGCCTTATAGGTTTTATTTTCGTTTTTATATTAATTTTTAGCTGTTCACTCGATTTATTTACGAAAGTTGGAATTAGTGAAGGTAAAATATATGCTGAATAGATATTGATGTTGAAAATTGGTTTAATGATTGAGTTGAGATGGAATGACTAAAAGAAACTGCAGGTCCGTTGTAGTTGCTGAATTATTAGTCTCTGTCGGGCAAAATTTCAAATGCTCTGAACCCTTTACGTTTCATAGGTTAATGTAAATGAAAAGTTTAGTCTACTAATAACGTACACGTTTATTTAAAATATTTAGATTAACATTTTTCAGAATGTGTTGGTGGTAGAAATATGAGCCATTTACCGTGTGAAAATCCACAGGAAACAACTGTAATAAGTCATTATCCAAATTTTAATAAAAATGAACGACTGTTTACTTAAATACTGCGACTGTAACCGAAGTAATAAGTGAAATATTCCTCTTATCAGTTAGGTGTCGGGTATTGATTGCAATGAGGACATTGAGCGCAGTGAAATCAGTTTGCTGTTGGTGTATCATTTTTATATTAAAATAATACTGAATTTTATAATAAACTGAATTTGAAATAATACTAAAATTTCTGAATGCTACGTTGCCTTTCTTAGGAAATTTGTTTTCAAATAAAATCGATCCAATTTAAAAAAAAATATAATACTTCATTGCCACTAAAATAACTTGTTAACATTCGTTGGAAGAGTGGGCGGTAAAAGAAAGCGTCTTTAAAACGTAAGCGGTCTACACATTGTTACGCATATATTCTTTAACTAAAATTTATTTTCACTATGGAAGCGGTAGAGTATTCCAATTTTTGCCGAAAGCAGACAGACTGATGATCTAAATAAGTATATTAAGTTGACGGAGATGTCTTCCTTTATTTCTTCATTCTTTTATTTTGTTACCATTATACATTTCAGAGGTTTGAGACTGATTTTAAAAACTACAATCTCCTTTGTAAGAAACTCTTTTATAAACGAAAATGTGTAAAACATTTTTTACTAAATTCATTTCCCCGGTTGTTGCAATCCCCGGAAGTTGCAATAATACGAACAGGGAAGGAACTTCGTCGCCGGCAAAACTACCTCCTGTGATCGTACATGTGAAAGTAAACCATGCGAACATAGAAAGGTTAAGTTAGTTTTCAGTTTGATAACTTAGTGAATATATTGGGACCGTCTACTTTTATTACTTTATGGGTTTTTTGTCATCTCTATGGGCCTTGCAATTCGCGTTGAAATTCTAAACGCTAGTACCATAGCTTGTCTCATATTTTCAAAATTCGTCTCACCATCTCTGATTTTGATTTTATGTATTCAAATTTTGAATTTAGAAGATATATTGTTTTCAAACTTTTCCTCCAAATGCTTCGTTCAAAATGAACATGGTTTGGGAAAAAAATAAAGTAATAATTATGTATAAGATTATTACAATGGACATATTTTAAAAGGTTAAGATCGTTGATGTTTTAAAACATCTTTGGAGCCTTACGGATACTTCAACTAAACCAAAACAGTACACTTCAACACTTAACCTATGTAGCACGACTTACCTTAATATGACATGTTACTTTTTTGGAGGGGTGCACGCTTTTAGTTTATTTTTCATAAGACTAATACAGTTCTGTTTTTAATCTTCTTCTGCAATCGTTTCATTTAATCAGAACGAAGACAAAACTTTCTGCGAGGAATCAAATTTCAAGCCGAACCTTAAATTAAAAATCCCGTTACGGCGGGACGGTCTCCAATTTCGCAGATACAAATATCTTCGCGATGACCTTACCGCGTATCTTTCCGTACTTGCCGGAGAGATGTCCAGTAATTGGAAAACTCGGAGTCGCCAATCTTTGTCGACCTTTCGCGTCGCCGGCTGGTTAACAATGTCGGAGGTCTTCGTGTCCCGTCCTTCGCTGCGTAGTGGGGCCGAACAGCAGGAATAGCGCGCAAAATGAACATTGAATTTTTGAAACTGAACATTGAATTTTTGAAACTGAACATTGAATTTTTGAAACTGAACATTGAATTTTTGAAACTGAACATTGAATTTTTGAAACTGAACATTGAATTTTTGAAACTGAACATTGAATTTTTGAAACTGAACATTGAATTTTTGAAACTGAACACTGAATTTTTGAAACTGAACACTGAATTTTTGAAACTGAACATTGAATTTTTGAAACTGAACATTGAATTTTGAAACTGAACATTGAATTTTTGAAACTGAACATTGAATTTTTGAAACTGAACATTGAATTTTTGAAACTGAAGTTTGAATTTTTGAAACTGAACATTGAAACGTTGAAACTGAACATTGAAACGTTGAAACGTTGAAACGTTGAAACGTTGAAACGTTGAAACGTTGAAACGTTGAAACGTTGAAACGTTGAAACGTTGAAACGTTGAAACGTTGAAACGTTGAAACGTTGAAACGTTGAAACGTTGAAACGTTGAAACGTTGAAACACTGAAACATTGAAATTTTCTTTCCCTCAGTTCGGAGATCCTTACATTGATTCATTCTGCAAGGGGAATCTCCCCCAGCTGTCACACATCCTTGGTTTGGAAAAAGTCGATCTCACCTCAAAAAAAAGTCAGTTTTTAGGAGAGGAGATTAATATATTCTTAAAATTAATACTTAGAGGTAAAGTTTGAAAAGCTCGCTTAAAAGCATATTTTAGTTTCTGCCACAATGTGGATGGTATGCTACTTGGCTCTATACAACCAGATTTTACTTTTTTAATTGTTTTGCGACTTTTATGTTTTTTATGCGTCATTAGATCTGCAATGTAAATTAATTATATACTTTTAATCAGGATAATAAGTGCATCTGTAGGTGGTTTTATGGCACCTACAATTATTAAAATTTTTTGACATGGGCGTTAATATCGATCGCTGTTCAAACGTATTTTAATCTCAATCAATGAAAGAAGCTGGAGACCAATACAAGCCTTGATCTGATACACGTCTCACCAAGGAAACATCTCTCGTGTTTTATTTACTGTACTTATATTTCATTTTTTAGTAATGGTTGGATTCACATGTGCTTTTTATGGAAATGCTTCACTGTAGCAACAAAATGGAAGCTACAAAAAAGTGCTTTAAATATACAATTTTTCACTTGAAACTATATTTGTGCGCTCTTGTTTCCTCAGAACTATAGCAATGTTCGGTTGCATACGCGAGCGGAGGGCCAACTTGGAAATAGTTCTAAGCTGACTTAACTCTCCAATGTAAACTCCCTCGAAATAATCCCGATATAAATAATTTTAGAGCAACGTCAAGTTTGTTTCGATAATTGGAAATTTAGCAAATTAGTCGCCTAAAAACTGTGGGAGGTGCCTCAAAATCTAATTATGAAATTTATATAGAGAGACAGAAGCACTGTTTTGTGAAAATTACTCGTACACTTCCAGAAAAAAATAGCCGAAATGAATCCAATGTCGGCGGTTGTGTAGAAGTACGAGTATGATAACTTGAAGTAGAAGTATAAATGCGAAGCTTTAGTAATCTTATCTTTTACTATAATTTACTTGTCTATGTACAGGAATTTTCTGTTAACATTTTCTCACTTGTTTTGGTTATTGTTTTTACATTACAAAGAACTGTGATAGTGCTTAAATTGAAGATTTTGAACGAGATGTCTCATTCCCTTTTCTCTTGACATACAATACCCATATCACTAGGGAGACCTAATAAAATGTTTTTTAAAACATTGTCTGAAACCTAGCTTTTGAAAACTCTTTGTCTCATCTTCAGTGGAGTCAACAACCAAGAGAGAACAAAATTTTTAAATTTAATTTAAAAGGAAGGGGTACCAAATGAATAGACTTGACACCAAAAAAAAAACAACGAAACCTTACGAAATGTGAACTATACACGAGTAATATTAAAAAATACGTCTTTATTCATAATCAATATGAAGTACCAGAAGATTTCTGCTACAGTTAAATTCTTTGTGTTTCCGTCCGTTGACTTGAAGACCATCTCTCAAGACTTTGCGTTTTTACTTATAGCTGTAATTAGGTGATGCCTTGTTTTCATTTCGAAACTTTAAATATTTTCCTGTTTCGGCGCGACGAGGCGCATCCTTTGTAGTTGCGCGCGCGTTTTGCCCTCGTTGGGCCCAGTGTGCGCGGCGCGCGTTGCCGGGCTGGCTCCGTATGTCGATAATTGGACGGCGGACGTCGTGCGGACGGCAGCTGCACCGGCGACGACCGGGGGGGGGGGAGGTAGCGACCGGCGGCGGAGTCGCGAATACGCGCTGGGCGTAAACGGTGAATGTGGCCAGGATGCGTTGCGTCAGGTGTGTTTTTGTAGTCGGTGATGCGAAGGGTGAAGTAATGTCATGTGAATGGTAATACACTGTTGTGTTACTGGTTCGTAGTTGAGACAAATTTCAGGATGGTAAAACTAGTGGTGCTAGAACAGCACGTACTTTCTCGCCATTAGTAATGGAAATTAAATAGTTTCAAGCAACAGGTTTTTATTCAAAACCTTAGATGAAAATATATTTCTGGCATTGTATGTGGTATGTAGTGTATTCACAAACATAACAGATGACTTTTTTGTCTTACAATATTCTTCGCAAGCAGTTTGCGAGGAAGTAAAATAATTAAAAGTTAATAAATAATTCGACACTAAAAGCGTTGGCAAATAAATGCAAATATATAGGAAAATATATAATAGTAATTTTTAAACACTATGGTATTGTAATTTTCTACAAATATATAAAACTAGTATTTTATATTACCGCGAACGAAAGGCAGTCATTATTATTGCCTTTTGTTACCAGTGCGGCGTTACAGCAATGGGTTACAACAACCAACAATGACCGCTAATGTATTCGTTTTCATATTTTACAAAAATTAAAGGACGCAATTTAAAATGAAATATAATATAATAAAAATATAATAAATCAGAATAATACGAAATAGTTAACAAATTCGCACTTATGTAGCATCAAACTTCGTAAATTGGGAGCAGGCGACTGAAGGCTAGCAAACATAACTTTATATTTATTTCAAATATGTTTAAAATAATTTCTAAAAGGTTAATTTGTAAACGTGTAACAAACGCTCCAATGTAAGAAACGATCAAAAAAATATCAAATAATATACACATTCTAACTTCAACTAAAATACTAACTTCCTCATATTTTCAAAAAATTCAACCTGACCTTATTTGATGATCTGTTTTTCATGAACACTTTTCATTAAGAAAAAAATATATCTCCATAATCGTAGTTGTGGGAAGACGCCAAAATAATTTTGACATTATTAACTAAACACTAATTAACACTATTATTTAGAATGCAATTATGCATCTTAAAAATGACACTTTGAAACGTAATGTCGTGCAAAATTACAGTTTTTGAGTTTGAGTTTCTTCAAAATGTAACATCGTTGACATTAACTCAAATAAGTTAACGTTCACTTAGTATGAGTTTTGAAATCCAAACTTTTGCAGTCATTTTTACCATTACAATTTGCCAAATTTGTTCTTTCATAATTGCTTAGAAATTGCATATTCTTTTGGAAGTTCATTGCGTTGGACTTGGAAAGTGTCTTCCGCTTCTGAGGATTCTTCGCGTTCTCTTTCTTGTCTTTTTTATTCCTCCCTCTTTCATTTTGATTCACTTTAGTTTTTCCGTTCGTGTTCTCTTAACTCATGTGTTGCAACCACAAATGGCCGTGGCAGTGGTGGTATCGCTTGGGTCATATCCGCGGACGCGAACACGGTTCATCGGCGCCAGCCTGTGCCTATGACCTCGTGCGGACAGCGTAGGGTCGTGTGGGACACATGTCGCTGATGAGCCAATAGTCTCCCGCTCCCATTGGCAAAGCTATTGTGGTGGTGGGGGTGTTGCTGCAGCTGTCTCTGATACCCCCCCCCTTACGTTCTGTGCGTACAGTCCTCTAGTAGTACAGTCCATGTTCATTCGAAAGTCTCGGCTGCTCGAAAGTCTCACATAATTAAACATTACCGGAATGAACAGAATACGGAAAGCGACTAAACTGAGCTGTTCAGTGCCATGCATCGACTGAGTTTATCTAGTATCTACAGTAACAAGTCATTCAATTTATCAATTAAATTTACTATATATAATAGCTCCAGTCGATTTCTTTTATAGTTCAACTCATAGGAAAAAATGACGAGTGACATTTCCCCCGAAGAGGCTTCCTATTGTATTCTTTCAGCCATAAAACTGTCCTATCGAATACAAACTTAACTCATCCGTGAACTCAAAAACTGTCACTGAAAGTCTGTACGTTTGAACAAAACTTTTTTTTGAAATCGAATTACCATTGTTCGATTCTTAGAACCAGAACAAGCCCTATTATACGCGATTAAAATATAAAACAATTTAAAATAAAAGGGTACGATTTACGATAAATAATTTGCCATAACACGTACCGATGTAATTTTATGCAATTAATGCGCGGTTTGACATAGTTAAGGAGGAAAGAACAAAAGCTTACCAACAAGCAATATTTTTTCACTGAAAATAATACATTACATTTTAGTGATAAAAAGGGAGAACAGATTTTTCAACCTCATCATTTTTGGAGTAATTTAGAGAACGTTCTAATATTTATTGACATATAACCTGCTATTTCCGACAATATTTTGAATATTACAAGTATGTCAAAAGGAAAATGCAGAACTAACTACTCATTTAAATTTTTGAGATTCCATAATTCAAGGTTTGTATGCTATCCGTATATATTACAATATTCTAATATAGGGAATCTTTTAATTTAATGTACAAAAATGACAGTGAAATAACCTCTTACAGCTGTTGCTCGAGAAGAATTTAAAATCTAAACACATCAAAAGATTCCCTTATTTTCTTGGCATACGAACCCCAGTACCAAGGTGTAGGTAGGTACTTCGTCGGCTGTCCCACACGTAATAACTGTGTTTTGATAATTAGCAAATGCCGCCGTTGGCTCCTTGGAGGGTCGATAATGATCTTCGGTCTGGGGCGACGGGGCCCGGGAAGAGAGGGGCGTTTGGGGGCCGCACCATCGGAATGCGACGCGTGCCTCTGGCCAGATGCACCTCCTCCGGAGGGTAACAATTGCCTGGCCCTTTGGGAGGAAGATGACGACGGACACACGAGGGTACAAGACGTGTTCACGCTCAGGAAGAAAAATGAAAGAAAAAGCAGATCTTATAAAATTATTGTAAAACCTCTATCGTTGGTAAAGAATCACTTCATGGAAATACTTTCGTTAGAGTACAGAATTGCTAAGGAAAGAAAATATTTAAAAAATTAAAAAAATATATTTCTCAGAGGAAAGATTTAGTTTTATTTTCAAAAGTGAATAAAATATATTTACTTTTGCGTTCCATACATTATTGTATCCATTACCCTCACGTAGAGCGAGTCGCCCGCCCTACTATTGTTATTATCATTATTATTTATTGTTGTTATTTTTATTAAAATGTGCACATGAAACTATTTTATTTAAACACAACTGATACATCAGAATAATGCACCCATTGAGTTTGCTAGAGTCGTCAGAGGAAATCACAAACAACAAACAAAAATAAAAAGGAAAGGAGAGGATCTCATAAAGACAAATCTGTTCGCTTAGTCGTAGGATGAGAACATTTGGTTCTATTTGTAATATCTACAGAAATAATGGTACATTTAATGCATCTGCTGAATAGTTCATTTTAAAATAATCTTCAGTTTTCTTGGCTCTTATTTACAAAAAACTCTCCAAAATTGCTTTTGTGTTCTGAAAAGGAAGTAATCTCATGAAACACTTGTTGCCCGCATGGTGCTGCGCTCTACACGTCGGCCTGGAATTCTTTCATATTCTGTGCGCCCGCTACCACCACCGTCACCGCTGACTGGAGGAATAACCGCTGTTCGCTGAAGACCAACCAGAGAAACCGCGTTCTTATGTTATACATATACAATACAATACAATACAATATAACTTAAACTGGACACTATCTGGAGGAGAATTTCAGCAGCCAGATGTTCTGATTGGTAGTTTTTCGTAAGTTCTCCGATCAACACCAGGCGAATGACGGAGTAATGCCAATATACCTTAAAAACGGGGCATGGAACGCATGCGATCTTTCCTTCGCATCCTTGTCACCTTTACCTCTTACATTTACAGTAACATGCACTCTTGTATTACACTAGTACTTGGAAGACCTATCGCGAGCTTATATCATCTTCCGGTTTGGGTGGTGCCCTGCCAGAGGAGACACAAGGAGAAGAAATCCCGCAAACGGACGTGTTGGAACCACATCTCGTGTGGTAGCAGGAGAGGAATACTACTACTTCTTGGGATATATCATGCACGACATTTATGGGACTTGACTATACTAGTTAATGCCGTAAACCTATATTGAATGCATCTGGCGGTGATCTCCTATCTCATTGCTTCCATGCATGTTCATTATAATCCAGTCATTGGTGGGTTTCCTTTGGCTCAGAAACAAGGGCCGATGGTTGCGAGCTCGAGATTCGAGACCAAATGTTTTCGCTGTGTTATTGTAGTGTGATTGGCTTCTCGTACAACCACAAGTCACATGAAACCATCAAATGAGACACATAAGCACGCATCTCTACTCGTATTTATTAATCACTTTTCATAATGTCGTCCTTTCAGTAGAGAGCAATGACAACTATTCAGATCTTGTCGGGAAACGACAGGACATAGTAGCGTTAGCCCTTTCCCCGCTTTAGCTCGTGCAGCCATCATCATCATCATCATCATCATCAGTAGCTGCAGCAACCTGTGAGCGAAAAGCGAAAGACATTTTTATAATTATAGCAATGTTAATATTTTATTCTCATTGTTACTTCTTTTCATAAATGTGGCTTCGTGATAGATCATTTGTGAATAGACATTTTATGTATACATATGCATTGTGAAATGAAAGCAGTAATGTACTTCGATGTATATTACTTTCAGTATAATAAATTTTGAATCATTACATATTTATATTGCTCTTTCATTTACGTTCATGCTCAAAATTTCTCTGTGGATTGTATTGACATTCAGTGGAACTCGAATAAATTGAAGAGGTATTGTTGTGAGATGTATTTAAATTAAAACCGCCTCAGTACATGGTTTTTTAGCTTACTGTAATGAGAATTAATTGTCAAAAAACCGATAAATTTAATTAAAATATTTCGTAAAAGGTGCACTGACTGCTAAAAATGAAATAACATTAATGTTTTGGTTTATTTTTTCGTCCAATCCATTAAATGTGATTCTCTTTGACATTCCTCTTCTTTTATGCAGCTTTTTAGTTATCTAGTTGTTTGTGAATCCTCCAGAGACTGACCATCTAACAACACATTTTGCAATCTGTTTCTTACAAAAACGTATACAAATATCCAAAATTACATTAAAAATTTGTACGTTATGTTCGTGGGACTTCCGGATACTGATCCGAAAGCCAGCTGACTCCGAATTTCCGTAATGACTACTTTTGGTGAGGGGTTCGCGGGCGTGGTTGGGGCAGAGTTCTCAATTGGCCGGGTCATGCCGAAAATTATTTAAGAATTACTCATCAGTCGCAATTAATGTTTGCGAAATACGGTAATACATATTCGGTGCTTCATAAAACTTGCACTAAATTGAAGTAAATTCTTCTTCTTTTTCGCCGTATTATAAAAAGTAATTTGAGTGTAACACGCCATTGTACGAATATTATATATTTTCTCCCTTTTTAACATTTCTTTTTAAATTTCCCACAGCCGTTAGTTCTGAGTTATAAGAATGACCATTCAGAAAACCGCAAAATACTCCCAAACTGTGTCTTTTCTCAACTGTTTTGTCTTAGTTGCACGTTCCCAAAGTTGCAAAATTATGTTTAAACATTTCTAATTCTACCTTATGCGTGATTTGTTGCGTCGTACTTCCAGAACATAATTCTAAACGTAACTATAAACAGGGAAAAATAATTCTAGCTAAATCAAGTGAAAATGAAAAGCATAAAACTAAATAAACTTAGTGCAAGAAGGGCCAATGTCAGTTTTTAGTACTTTTGGGTGTGTATAGTCAATGTGTGTTTAATAGCCAGCATAATTGTGTGGTCACGACGATTATGTAAGAAAAACACACATTCTGTAAAATATTCAATATCGACATTATTTATTCTTGCACCAAACCACAGATAGGAGTTATGGAAAGATATAGTAGGCCTTAATTAAGTATTTTCAGTTCTAGTGCTAACACGGGAAATTTCCTTTTTGAAAATTCAAGAAATGCAAATGACATATAACATTATTTTTTTATGTTACAAACAAATGCACGTAGTGATTTCTGTTACTTCCTGACGCTTTACTTCGAAACGCTTTAATAATAAACAGTAGAAATTTGATACCTCAGAGGTATTTGAAAGCAGAAACGATGTAGTTTACTAAGTACAGTGTGAGTAGGAATGCAATGGAATGAAGGAAAGTAAAATGATAAAGTATTCCAGTTTTCGAAATCCGAATTATTGCAGAACATACTTTTCTCTATTCTAAGTGTCGTTAGGGAGCCGAAGATCGGGCTTCGTTCGAAGAGCGACGACTAAAATTATTTCAATGCATCACCATCTGTTCAATTTCCCATTACTATTTTGTTTAAATGTCCGAAAAAAGATTTTGGGGGCATTTCACATTCCCGGCGCTTCTTCCAATTGTCCGCACACCACCTGGCGTCGTATCTATCCTGCACGAGACCCGGGTGGTTACAGTGTGTGGACTGGCTTAGGTGGCTCAGGGCTTCAATTGAGTCATTGCAATACCTCTGACTGGGAGGTTCTAGTTTCGAGTCCCGAGAGGGCCAAGGTTTTCGACACTAGCTTGTCAGCTAGGTCGAATTCTGCAGCTGTCTGGAGGAGAATTCTAGCGGTCGGATGCTCTAATCGAAAGTTTTCCGTGGATTCCGCGATCAACACCAGGCGTGTGTCGGAGCAGTGCCCTTGCAAACGGGCTATGGACCGCGCTCGATCTTTCCTTCTTCTTCTTCGTCCTTTCCTCACACCTTACTTACATACACACTTTCATGCACTACACTACCAGAAATGTTGGGAGACCAGTCAGGAGCTTGTCAGGAGACCAGTGAAGGACTCAGCTTGTCCCGGCTGGGGGTAGGGGGTGCCCAGCTAGTTAGAGTTGCCTGGTGGGAGGAAAACCCGCTAGGTGAGTGTAAGTTGGCGCTGGATCACACCACCCAGCTGAAGATAATCTCACCACCACCACCACCACCACCATCATTACCCCCATCGCGATAAAATCATGCATTACACTTACGGGACTTATGATCTTAGCAGTTGACTCACCCGGAATCTCACGCACCAATCAACCTCAAAAAGAAGAATCCCAAAAGATTTTGGGAACATTTCTCATTTCCGTCGCTTCCTCCGCTGTCGTCCGCACACCACCTGGCTCCTCACCCCCCCCCGCGAGAACCCGGTGGTTACGGCGCGTGGGCGTACAGGCGGCGTCGCGACGCTCCTCGTGCGAGAAGCCGCCACCGCCGCGGCGCCCCTCGCCGCCCCAAACATTATCATCAGCCCCCCACGCCCCTCCCCGCTCGCCGGAGCTCCCAAATTCGGTCGCCCGCGCCGCCCGGGGCGCAGCGACTTTCTCCCTCAGCGTCCCCAGATCCCCGACGCCACCGTCCCGCACAGGCCCCAACTTGTAATTTGTTCTTCATGAAATTCCCAGTCTTCATTATTGTAGTAATTTGTTGGCAGAGTACTTTGTAATCAAATGAATGAGATCACTTTCGGGCACGGCCCGGGCCTCGCTGGAAGCTCCGATCGGCCGGGATTTTTATTACATATAAATATATGTATCAGCGCGCGGTTGCACACAACGGTCGCCAGCGATAGGCAAGTATTTATCGTGCGTCCGATGATTCAAGGCAGCTTACCTGTGTTTTAAACGCAATTAACATACAAAAAGTCCCAGCCGCATGTGTACTGTCATGGGTAGTTACTTCTTACAAGTCATGCCGAGGAACAAAGGCCGCATAAAGAGCGTCCGTGCGAGATTAGATAGGAATTATTTCATTAGCTTCAATTACGTGATTAATAAAGCCGAGGCGCCGGCGGCCACCAGCTGACAGGAGCCTTCCGCTGATGCCGCCGCCGCCGCCGCCGCCGCCGCCGCCGCCGCCGCCGCCGCCGCCGCCGCCGCCGCCGCCGCCGCCGCCGCCGCCGCCGCCGCCGCCGCCGCCGCCGCCGCCGCCGCCGCCGCCGCCGCCGCCGGACAGACGCCACAAAGGTGAGGCGGCAGGAAGCGCGCGGGGCGGGAAGTGTGGCGAGGTAGGAGTAGGGTTACCAACAATGTACATGTAAAAGGGAGGACACTCGATCAGCAAAAAAAGTATTAACACGTTTCTTTTTATAAATATTTAATTTAGACTCACATCAGCTCTATTCCGTTCTTCTCTTCATTTGCGATTCAAGTGAAACGATGCGTTCACAAAATACTGATGAAGTTGGTCTCTTTAACTTTAGTCGCTAGAGAGAGACTGTATCATGCATGCTCGTGTCAGTGTTTAGAAAAATGATATTAATGTTTTCTATTCTGAATTAAACAATAAACGATACAACGTAGCAGATGTTAGTTGTGTGATAAAATAAGTGAATACATATATCACAAAATTACTAAAAAGAGGACATTTAAAATACAAAAGAGGACGAGAGAACAATTGACGTCAATAGAGGACTGTTCTCCCAAATGGATGACGGTTGGCAACCATAAGTGGAAGGAGGCGAAAAGGGCAGGCAGGGTAGGTGAGGCGAATGGGAAAGGGAAAATTGTCAACTGAGGTGCGGAAAGGAGTCGCGAGGTGTGTGAAGAATGGTAAGTGCAAATGCGAAGAAGCGAACTCCAAGGGTGGGAATCACCCGACTGCATCCTGCTGATCCACTTTCACTTCTCCTTACTTGAGAAGACATAGCCCGACTCCATCCTGTTCATCCGGTTTTTAGGCAGGAGTAAAACTGTTTGTTAAATTTGCATTCATGATTATCCCATATAGGTATTCTCGCACCAGTCCAGAGAAAATCTCGAACACGTGTGAACTAGGCAGAATCATCGGAATCGTGTTAGTAAGTCAACGAGGTCAAAAGATGGTCGTGAGAGGTGATTTTGTTTTGTTTCCACAAACTTAAGTTGTGGTTTTCAACTCTAAAAGGACATGCAAATACTTCTTGAAAACATTCAGAAGTGGAGAAATTATAATCGATGTATGTGATTCTGAACAGACGTCGATAAATGCCGACACCAATATTTACACTCGCGAGGCAAACAGAACTGGATGGTGTCAGGCCATGCGTGTTTGGGGAGGTAATCGGCTTGTGAAAAGTTGACCGCGGATACAATCGGTATACGCCCGCAAGAGTGTTATTATAGAGAAAATGTACTTTCTTTATGGTATTATCTGTTGTGGATGTGGGGAGATAAAATACAAGGGAGAGGAGCGGAGGGGAAGAGAGGCAACCGAAGAAATCGAGTGGAATGGGAAGTGGAACTGCGAAGAAACGAGCTGAAAGAGTTTTAGAGGTTTGGAAAAGGAAGAATAAATATCTGCTTAAGGACAAAATGAAGCAAATGGTAGGAAACTTGGCATGTACAGTACAAGATGCGTGAAAAGGAAGGAGTGCGAATTGACAGTTTTTGGAAAGGTTCATTGAAAACTCCTGGAGGTAGAGAGACAAATTGACGATCAAAATAAATCTATCATCAATTAAAGAAAATATAATTCCGGAGAAGGCTGTTGGAAAATATATATTTTCCAATATCCTTCATTTCAACATTTCAAAGTGGAAAAATTATCTTGCTCACTACAGGAGCTTCCCAGACATTAATATATTTCCAGCAGGGAGTATCAAACTGTAGAGGAACGAACCAGCCATTCGTACGCCAATTCCCAACGTGTGGGGATGAAAGGCTCGTGAGTCGAAGAATGGAACAGGGTCATAGAGAATGACCGGTACACATTGCAGGCCAGTAACCATCTTCCGATGTAGATTGTGCCATAGACTAAAGAGAGACTAAAATACTTTATGATTATGCTCTCATCGCCCCGAAGAAACGACACGCAGGAAGACGAGGGAGGAAAAGACGCGGAGACAGGATGGTAGAGATACGCGATGTTCAACGGAAAAGTCGATTAGAAAGGGAGATATTGAGTGGAATGTTAGATATACAAAAAAAAGTAGAGCGGTTTCGAGAGCTGGACGGAGAGCTGGACGGAGAGCTGGACGGAGAGCGGGGGACGGAGAGCGGGGGACGGAGAGCGGGGGACGGAGAGCGGGGGACGGAGAGCGGGGGACGGAGAGCGGGGGACGGAGAGCGGGGGACGGAGAGCGGGGGACGGAGAGCGGGGGACGGAGAGCGGGTTCCGAGAGCGCGGTTGAGGAGAAGAGGTACGCTAAGGGCCCGCGGGCGCCCAGCTAGACGCGCGCGCATTTGAATAACGACCGGTTGCGCCTTCCGCGCCGCCGTCCGGGGGAGGCGCCTGGCGGCGTGCTCGTCCGCCCGCCCGCGCGCGCTCCTGGCGGGACGTCGTGGCGTGTGGCGGGCGCCGGGCTCCGGAAGTCCGGCGCCGTGCCCGCGCCCTCACTGCGGCCGCCGACCTTTGCTCGCGCGCCTTGAGGGGGCGTCCTCTGCGACGCCCGGGGTGGTAAAGTGGATGGAGCCGAGCACTCGTGGATCATGACTTCAAAAGTTGGTTATTCACAAATGTTAGCCGCAGTGCTTCGCAAAGAAGTGTGGCGGATTCGCCGGCGTTCTGTCAACAAACCAGCTGTTCGCGAGGCTCTGTGCACGCCGAAAGCAGCCATGAAGTCCCTCACTTTTTATTGTGGCAAGTGACTCTCCTTCTTTTAAGGCGTGCATAGAGCGTTAGTTCTAACATTTTGTATGATGAAACCTGGGCATTTCCCCCTCCAGATGTCACCCCCGCCCCAGCGGAGCACTGCCACACTGAGACACCGGTGAGACAAGCTCTAGGTTCCACACCGGTCTCCTAACAAGAATGACGAAGGAAAGATCGCCAGAGGTCCGTGGCCGTTTATTATTATTCTGCTTCGTCATTCGACTGGTATTTATCAGAGAAACCACGGGAAACCACCGATCAGTATAGACTGTCCCTAGACTTCTCTTCCAGTCAATAGCTGAATTTCTCCTATTTAGCTTGTGTCGAAAATACGTCGTCAGGACTCGAACCCTAACACCTGCCGGTCAAAGTTGGGCTCAGATCTTAACTCAGCAGGTAGCATGAACGGAGAAGCCTTGGCGAGAGCGATAGTTGAGAAAGATCGCTATGTGTCATTGGAGACCTTAATTTTCTGTATGGAAAGTCTGCACGCGCCTCGCAGCATAAACCCCAATCCAGGTATGTTTACATAGTAATGAAAATCAGCTTAGTGCATCAAAACGTTTTTATGGGGTGAATGTTCAAGTTCTTAACTTTCATCGTAGATGAAACAATGCATAGCTATCGCAATCGCAATGCTACATAGAATGCGGTGCGTTCACTATAAAAAAATTGTTACAAATGTGTTATTTTGTAACTTAATATGTAAATATTTTCAACAAAATCTTCACCTAAACATATCTTTGTGTGAGCATTGTTGCCATTGTTGGTATGTACTAACAAACAATAACGTGAATTCTCAGAACTTTTATTATTTTCCGAAAAGTTTTGAAAATCATAAACGTATTTGTTATAGAAGTGTATTTCTTGATAATCAAATGTGAATTTCAGAATAGAATCAACCACCTTAACCCACGAATCAAACTTTTTTTCTCCAAAAGACGGGCATTTTCAAAAATAGGCAAATCCTCCTTACTACAGGGTGCCATTGTAGAGGGAGTAGAATGTTTAGGGGAGTAGATAATCGTTAGCACTGTTTATAAATCGATAATTATAATATACAGGCATACGAAAGCAAAGCTTGGCTCATTGTTGCGAAGTCTGTGAAAGTAGATTTCAAATATTTCTTAATTTGCCTACGAGAGAACAGAAGAAACGCAGATTGTGTCAGGCACGTCGTTCTACATGTGGAGGCTGAAACCATCTGCGAAAAGAATTGGTCACTCCCTATTGAGCTAGTTACCGTAAGTCACCTTCGTTTGTTAACGACATTACTGTCTTGTCGATTCGTTCCGCGTGCTGCAGCTTCCTGCTCGCTCCACATCGGTGGTTGTCAGGAGAGCCAAAGAATAAACAACTACGACCTAATTGCAAGATGACCGCTCACAAAGGGTCCTTCCCTACCTCCTATTCCTAATTTGCCATCCGGCGCTATCTGCTGTTTGTATCTGGTTAGGGTCACACAGAAGAGAATTCTGTTGATTATAATTTCTTTTGTCTCGAGGGAAGATTTCGTCTTCTTCGCGGGGGAAATCCGCTTGTTCTAGGAATAATGATTAGTAGAAAGGTGTTCCAAGGCGTTTAATCGCTGCTCTTACAAGGACGTTTCGCGTGCTTCCTGTGGCTACGGAAACCGCGCGATGTTCGGTTTCACGGGTCAATGCTTCTTGCCTTAGAACACCATGGTTAAAAGCAGTTTCCGTCAATTTTGTAATCTCATCTTGGGGGAAGACAAGAAATTCCGTGCAGAATGGTGTGCATTTTAAATATTAACATCCGTTTTCGACGGTATATTTACGTAAGGTAAAGAGCAAAAAACACTTGCATCTTTTATTTCACATTGTTTTCAAATAAGGTAAAATGAATTAGTGCGTAATTTACTAACTTGCTGAAACATTTTTTCTTACCCTGAGATGTAAAAAATAAAGGTTGTTTTTTTTAAATCACAGTCTCCCAACAATTATTTTGTTTTCGAACATTACAGAGAAAAATATAAATAATTAACATCTTATCACTGAATATTCCCATTTAAATTTGTAGCAAAATTATTTGCTTCTATTTTATCAGACTTGTTCAGTAATATCAGAAAAAAATTACTGCTAAGTATTCATAATTGTTCTTATTCGTGAACAATAAATAGCATTTTCGACAAATGAGGATTGTATCGCGATGTTCAGAAACATTACATTTGTTTCACGTAAGATACTTTTCATTCACATTTGCTGTTCATAATTTTCTGACAATTTTTCATAGTTTTAGTTCATCTCACGATTGAATGTAATGATATTATTATTTGATGAAAATAAATGAAACTGAGAAACAAACTGAAAATAAGTTCGAGAAGAAACGGAAAAATTATTCCTGTACGATTTAATGAAAATATTTTTATAAATACCTTAGCGTGATGCCGCCGATGGGTACATTAATGCTTAAGTTTATTATTTGTGTTGTGCACGTTAAGCGTAAAAATAAATTTTAAGCATGATATAATTGCCTAAATTATCTATCGTTGAGCATAGAAAACATAAAAAAGGCCCCATAAAATTCTCTTTTCAAAATTTGTACCTTCATGGGGCCAACTCACGTCTATCTAATGAATCACGATTAAGACCATCATGTCGACAGCAACTTTGTATAAAACCGAATTTAACATTACATTGTTAGGTTATAGGTGAGTTAATGGCAACATGAATAGCATAGTGTTCCTATAGCACAGATCTCATATTATAGTCAATGCTTTCGTAAAATGCAGTGCACGTACGATTAATATTCCAATCGTCTCTTTCAAAATTATCTTCATCACAATTCTTCTAACATAAAACATCCTTTTCTTTCTATTATAACAGAAGAAAATTCTGTTATAACTTCTAAGATGTACTTCATAATTGAATTTTATGCATCACATATTTTTCAAAATACTAAGGCGGAATGGTATAGCAGTCTAATATAGCAAAAGGATATGGTGGTATAACGAAATTAGATTGGTGTCATAAATTTTGGAAAAATAATTCTGGATTTAGGAATAATTTTTATTCAAACTGTTTATTTTTCATGAACGTCAAAGTTGAAGTTGCTTTTATACACGAAATTAATCTCGCTTTCCTTTTCTGTAATTCTTCATATCTCCACACCTGATCATACAGAAGTTCTTTTAGTCTTCCCTTGAACTCCTCATATTCCTCTTTCTCTCCTCCACTGAACATGCTTCTAACATGTGTTCCGTATTTTCTTTCTCCACCCCTCAAGTTACACGCAACCTGTCTTCATTTTCAACCAATTATGATTAACTTGAAATGAATGACCTTGTCTGTACCTAACTATACTTCTCCTCATCTCTTCAACTCCTTTCCGTCTCGTTTTCTGAGATACTGTTTCAGGATTATGATTGTTCCTAGTCGAGTAGAAGAACGTCTTTCTCAGCACACATACATGGAAACTACAACTTACTTCCACTGCTTATTGTTAGGAAAGTTACTTTCCGGTACGCGTTTGGCAAACTGGTTTACGGTACGCCTACCTCAAAGAAAACAAAACGCCAAGACGACAGAATTCAACACGGCTGCCACCTCTCTTATTGAGGAGGAACCCAAAAAATTATACTGTAAGTTTCAATGAGTTTGTACAAGAAAAATAATGTACGCAACTCCTATGAAAGTGTCTTTGACGTAATCATCTCAAAATGCCCGACTCTATGCTATCGTCACCTCATTCGTCGATATTTCATTTGTACACAAATGACTCGCTTTCTTCTAAGAGTTATGCAAACAAATATTTTTCTTCACGTCTATCCATAAAATTTCAAGATCGATTTTTTAAAATTTATTTCTTTTAAATTTCGTATACCAGAAGATCAAATAGAATAAATTCCTATTCGTAAAATCGTGAAAATTCCACCTGCAGAATTTGTTTCCCTTTCAGATATTCCTGGTTTTGCATGTTTGGATCGCCTGAACCATCCATTTCAGCACTCCACTCTTTCCTAGTACTGGGCTCCTCAAAGCAATTATACATTTTTATAGTCCCTTCCGCATGGCATGCGTCCTACCACGTTCTGAGTCGTTCCACACGCTGTTCAACCTATTTGTATTATTCGCGTACGCAACACGCAACCGGACTGAAACATCCTCTTCGTATGAATACAATAGTGAGTTCACTATCTCCCCAGTGCTTTATGGTAATGTTCGCTTCGCCGACGGCGCTACAAGCCAACTTTTCACCGGCGCAGTTCGCCGCGGAGCGGGAACAACGCGGCACCTCCGGACGTGGAACCTCAGCTGTCACGCGTGCTCCGCCCACGCACTCGCTCGCTCGCGCACGCACGCCCCGCCGCACCTGCCGGCCGACGGGCGCGTGCCCGCTTTAGTCAAGAGTGTCTGAAGTCACCACTGCTTGCAGGCGGTGCGTATAGGCGGTACTGTAAGAGTATTTTCCTAATAGGCAAGAAAATATTAACTGCATAGAAAACCCTTTTCTAACCAATTTATTCAATAATCAAACAAATTATTAAAATATGCTACTTCTATGACGACTATCCGAATTAGTCAGACTTCCTGAAGTCATCACTGCTTGCGGACAGTGTGTATAGGCACGAGTAAGGCACGGTAAGAGTATTTTGCAAATCGGCATGAAAATATTAGGTGCATAGAAAACCCTATTCCAACAAATTTATTCAATAATCAAACAAATGATTAAAATTTCTGTGACGATTATCCGAATTAGTCAGACTTCCTGAAGTCACCAATGCTTGAAGGCGGTGCAGGTAGGCGGTAGTGTAAGAGTCATTTGCTATGTATCAGCAGTCTTGTGAACTTTTAAGAAATATTAACTGCATAGAAGACCTTTTTCTAAACACATTTATTCAGTGAACGAACAAAAGATTAAAATATGACATTTCTGTGACGAACTTATATTTCTGTGTCCTCTCATTTCTGTGACCCGTGCCCGATTTAGTCCCCAATGAGTTATGAGTTCCTGAAGTCATAACTGCTTATAGTTGGCGCACATAAGCGGTAGAGTTAGCGTCTTTCCGTCGGCTGTGTTGTGAATTCTTATGACATATTAACTACAGAGAAAAACCTTTTCTAATCACATTTATTAAATAATGTAAGAAATTGTTTTCATTTACCACTTCTATGACGAATATCTTCCCCCTTTCACATTCACAGAAGCGTCTCACTACTTTCCTTTTTACTCAGTTTTCAAATCCCAGCCATGCTTCATTTCCCGTGCGTGTAATAATTGGAAATGATCAGAAATTATGCGATACTCACAACGCATGTCTCTTCTCTATCTTCGTTCCCTTTCCCTTTCCTTCCATTTTCGTGTTGCTTCCTCCTCAGACATCATGTGATTATCCTCCCATCCCCAACTAGGGTCCCCCTCTCTGCGCGTGGACAATCTTTCCAACCCTTCCGGTGTTCCTGGCGTCCCCAGCGACCGCAGCGGCGGCGCGCCGTAACTCGGCTGTTGGGCCCGCGGCGGTTGGTGGTGGTTATGAGCAATTTATCACGCGCTTGGGCGGGGGCGGGGGCGGCGCCCGCGCGGGCCGTGAAATCTCGGCTTCCTCTCATTCAGCGATTCGAAAAGCGCCGCCCGCCCCTCCTCGACCCGCCCCCGCCCACGCGCTCGCCCGACGGTCGCCCGCCGCGCGCGCGGCCTCTAACGAGTGCAATAACGACCGATTCTCCCCGCCGCCGTGCCTGCCCGCGCCGTCGCCGTCAAGCCGGCCTGCCGCCCCGCGCCACGTAGTACTGGGACACGGTGGGCCTACAGACCCTAGATACGGATAGTAGCGCATTCCATTCTTCCACCGAACACCAATTTTATATCCAGAATACTCGGAACTGTGTGATATTACCATGCGTTGAGAACCATGAATCTATGCCAAACCAATATTAACATTCTTGAAAATCTCCACAACGTTGCCAATTGCTATAATTTTCCTTCTGCTCCTGATTGCTGCCTGGCCAATTTAGAAAGTACAGTCCAAGACATGATCTAATCAGAATCTATGATTTGTAGGTCCTTGAAATCGAAAAATTGAATGACTGCAAAACGTCCGTCTAAATCCGTCCGTGAACAACGCGAACGACTAAATCGTTCAGTTAATTTTCTGCAAAATTGATATTCCCCAATCGATCTGGCTGACTTCCCGGCCTCTTGAATTTGAAACCGATATGTTAATTCTGAGGGGTACTACTGAAGCCCCTGAGACATTTCAAAATTTGCGAAAAACTGGCTCCATCGTTTTTATTAAATTTTGTTTTGATTTTCGAAATTTTAAAAATTCAAACTTTTTCGGCGTCTACCTACAATACAATTATGAAGATAGATTTTCTTAATAACATCTTTCCCTTAAAAATAGATTTTGAAATAAGGTTATGTACAATTTTCGAAAATTTGAGTACATTTCGTCTAATTTTGCGTGAAAATTCAGACGAGAAAGTGCGTGCTGTTTAAGAACCACTAGTTTCTGGGGGTATTCCATTTCGCCTGCCTGTCATCCCCACTTGCAAATCAACATTCCTGTCTACATCATTATCGATATATCCACTCGTTAGATCATTACTAAGAAGCCCCAATGGTTTTATTAGTTAAAACTCTAATCATAACTTATAAATAAATAAATTCTCACTAATAAATAAAAAACTATCATTAAATAAATATAGAAAAATGGAAAATAAATAAATCAGCGGTGCAGTTCAGAGCACCTATCTGTAAATCTTTACCCAGTTCATGGTGAGCTTCAAGCTCTCGTGTGGAATTAACTCTACGGCATAGATACTAAAAGCAATTGCAATGAACCGACACGACATCAACGCCATTGGCAGTATTACCTGCGTATTCAGTCACCTGCAACGTTAAAAAATGATCATCCTTCAAAGAAAGACAACATCATCTTAAAATGACATATAGTATGTGATTAAAAGCTAGTATTATCCAAGTTCCTCTTACATAACACAGACTGTTAATGAAAATATAGGATTTCTTAGGTTTCTAGATAAAATCTCCAGAACTCACAGGTGGAAATTAGTAGTGGTGAGGGCAGAGTAAAGCGGAATACACTTAATACGTAGAATTCTTTAGTTTTTCCTTCTAATAGGAACTGATTTGTGATTAATAAATACCAGGAAAACGTGGAGTACTTCAGCTAGGAGAACATACAAATGACCAACACAATCTACTGATAGAACAAGTCACAGAATGAACAAGTGAATTAGATTGCTATGACTAATAGTTTCCCAATATTAGCACACTAGTTACAGAAATGTAGCATACGAGTGTTAGTGATCTGGGTCCGCAGTGTTTCTTTGTATTGTCGGACTGTGTGGTGGGAGTCAGCTTGAATAGATTTGCTACCCTTCGCCTGCTGTGCCGACTGTCATGGCCAGCGTGACGTTTAATGTAGAGCTAGGGGGCCAGTTTAAATTCGTTCTCCGCGCATGAGTATGTTGATTTCATTTCACAAGAGATAACGTTACACAAGTAGCATTGTAATTGTTGAAACGGTTCGATAATATTATTTCGAAACATAATGTTGCAAAGTTTTCTACTGGTATTGACTTTTATATATGTAAACACACACACACACACACACACACACACACACACCAATCAAGAAATGGTATTTGAAACTTTGAAGAGGAAATAAAGATAATTTATTCGAGAGAAATTCTAGTGTTTCATGGAAGCTATTCTGATCACGGTTCAGAGCAGCACAAAGAAAGTGAAGCAGTTTACTCAATGCGTTCGAAAATGTTTTAAGGATTGGTAGTGTTCTCAATTTAGTAACTTTTTTGTATGTCTTTAATTTTTACATTGGCCTTCAAAATTAAATAGAAAATGTATGTAAATGATTTGTAGAATTTCAAAAGAATTGAACAATTGTATTTTAAGTCACCGCTCTACAACTATCCTAATTTTAAAATGGGATTACTGAATATTCGCACAATATCAGTATAATCTGTAGCAGCAGCTCGTCAAGAAATTACAATTACAAATATTCCCTTTACTCGACTGTTATTATCTAACAATTCTGCATGAACGTCATTTGACATTTTACATTGACTTTTAGAACTTCACAATAATTTTTTTTCTAGTTCAGACTACTGTGGTGTTAATTATAAAAATCTTTGACTTGAGTTGAGAGATATCTTTCTTCAATATGCATGTATTAGGTTTAAGAGCAAATATTGCCAATTACCTTAAATTCTAAATTCCTTACTTTAGTTCAAGTATTTACCTTTATTTCAAGAAATTCTCTTATAGACTATTCTAAATTCTTATATTAACATCTTTACTATTATTCTACAACACCGTAATCTGAAATCTTAATGATTGATTTTAATAGACGAGTTTCTTTTTTTGTTCTCAATCTCATCGCTCCCAAACGCTCCATGTAATTGAAAATATTTGTTTTTAACGTGTGTCTCGAAAAAGCGTTTGTTATGAATAATCTATTTCATAATATTAATTCGTTCATTTATAGCCTATGCTAATACAAATGTTTACTCTGTGGTCGTACAATTTTATTAGCACATTTCTGGTCGACAGACCACTTGTTTCTAGTCAGTTATTGGATTTGAAAACACACTGATAATTACGTGGTGATTCGTTCATTACGATTTTTATTGTGGTAGATGTCCCCTGTCGCTAACATAATGAATACGTATGTTAATGACGAACATTGTGGAATAATTAAATACTAATTTATTTTCACCTTTTTGTGATTTCAAATGCGGTTTTTCCAATTGAATATATTCCTCTGACTATTTATAATTTCGAATAACACGTTATATTAAGAGACATGAAATGCAAGAAATGTTTTAATAGTAATACTGAGGTTTGAAGAGTATAAAATATTGTAATATAAAATGAATAAAAAGCTAAAAATGTTATCAGGTTGTCTTAACCCAAAACTCATTCAACCAATTGTTTTGCAACAAGTACACGTAAATTTAATTTACATATATTGATGTACGCATGTCTAGCTATCATACACATGCTCTATTAAATTGTTGTTTATTCAGAATAGTTTTAAAAACGATTAAAAATGAATAATGTATATTCGGTGATTGCTTAGGATTCACGGCCTTTTTCGATTAGTTTATACGATATTCATTTTCATTATAGTTTAAATTTTCATTACATATTTATTTCTCTGTAACATTAATGTATTAACACTTATATATATAATATGCAAAGAAAAAATGACGATTTTGACAAATTTATAAGAACCCATCGACTCGACACACTGAAAGTGAACTACTAAAAAATGAATAAGCCTCAATCCTGCATCGAAAAGATTTTCGTCTAAAACAATGGATGATTGCGTATTACTGTACAGAGGGAAAAGCAGGATTGGTCGCTACCCGTAGCGCACATTATGCTGTAACACAGTCAACAAACAATCTTATACTTTCAAAAACAACCACGAAACGAGGCGTTTTTGGTCCTACACCGTGTTTTCGCATCGAGTGAAACGAATTATATATTGATGTACGTATCAATAGTACATCTTGTGCAGTAACATATATCTTGTGCAGTAATCTACAAACTGAGACCTTTTTAGTCGATCATTTACATTTTTGGAGGTTCCTTTACAACCTAGCGCGGATTAGATGTGGATGTCCTCGTTTGGGGTATGAGTGGTTAAATACGAGCTGTTACTTTCAATCGTAACTTGTAGGAATAGAATAAGAAACAATACTTCACGGAAGTGACTAATTGATTCTCTGTGGAATTTAATGTTAAAATATTTACTCACGAAAAATGACGAATATTGCTGCAACGCACTGCTTAGGGGCTGACCGTTCAACGTTAAGTTTTAGTAGGAAGCTATTTTGACTTTCAAAATAAATGACTTAAGGACAAAACTAATGACATAAGTACTACTGACATATGTTCGCACGGGTGCAGGTAGTTAAATTTATTATTTTTATCTCTTCTTTAATTAAAACATATATTGAAATGAAACTCTGTTATTCAATAGAATATCCTAAAAAAATGAAGATGTTACAGGGAATTTTCTTCTTCCAGGCATGCGGCTAGATTGTTGTTGACATTTTTAAGTCTTGTCTGAAAACTAAATGTGATTCTTGAGTTGAAATTCATTCAAATTATTAGATCTACTGGACAAAGTTTCGGCTATTTTTAGAGCCTTTATCACTGCTACAAAACATTATGTCTTTCAAACAAAATCCGTACATGTATTTTTCTTTCGTTAGTTTTTGTGAATTTACTGCGCCATATTTTCAAATTGTTTCATTTAGCTACATTTAACGGTAATATACAGCTTAATCCTGCCCTTTGGCCTTAAATTAAATTTAATTAATTAAATAACTTAATTGAGTTATTTGAATTCACCTAAACACAAGAACCTAATCCTGTTTGTGATTGCAACCAGGGAAGATAAGGAGAAAAGTCATATCTGTTGAATTTGTGGTTCAAGGAAGGGACAAAAAATAAAGAGGAAAGGAGAATTAAAGAAAATTAAAGAAATGAGAGGCACCGCTAGATTCATGAATTCATTCATTTCAGAAGATGGAAGAGCGGAAAATATGCTTTCACAGACCAAGAAAAAGAACTACTTTTTTTCTTGTATTACTTCTGTATTAACATTTGTGAATAGGACTTACCTAGTTACATGCGAATATTTTGTTGCACGTGAATAAATAAAAAGTGAAAGTGTGATTTATTGAAATGAAATAGTTCAGTAGTTATACGTGGGAAGTGAGACAAAATATGTCGTATTTGTATTTTAGTGAAAAATGCCTTGTACATTTTGCCATGGTTTGACTCGACGAAACACAAACCTCACAGACTTTCAATTGCGGGGGGAAGGTGATTTAAATTGTCGGTATCAAAAGGGAGATTTTACAAAGCTAACTGAATCCATGTAATTAAATTAGTTCAAAAAATTGGTCACCCTGACCGGGATTCGAACCCGGGCGTTCTGATTTACGCCCAGCTGCTCTAAGCATTAGTTCAAAGAACCAATTTACCGGGGCGACCAATTCTTTGAACTAATTTAATTATTAAAATACATTGTTACTCAGTAACATGGTCACAATTTGGATAGCTGTACGTCCGCGGAACATATTCTCTGATCGTAAGTGCATCCAACAAGGTGACGGGTAAGGTGACAATTATATGAATCCATGTACACGACTTTTTTTTATCACCGCTTATCAATCAACGCTTTCCAGATTATCATTTTGCTTTAACTGTTTGTTAAAAAAGGAATTGTTTAGTGCTCTGGATCACTGTTCGTTGCCTTCAGAATCCCGTAGGCGTAGACTTTCCCAGGTCACCGTCAGCCTCATGCGCGCGAGCGGTATGGGCAGCGAAAACAAGAGCGCAGCGGCCGTTTCCCACGTGGCGCCTCCGGCGGACACACGGCGAGGCTTTGTGCCAGGCCTCGTCAAGAACGGCTGTTGCATGTGGCCCCTGGCAGCGCCTGCGCGACATTGCTACTGACGTCACAGCCACAGCCGGTCACTGCTGTTCATGTTCCTCGCGTAATCCAGGCCTGTTCTTTCTCTGCGACTTACTGTCCCTTTGCCAATCCTATCCTCGCAAACATCCTGCACCCTGTCAAGTCCATATTTAGATTTAAACATAATGACACTTCAAGGTCACGAACTGGAAGGAGAGGGAGACAATGTTATCCAATCGGGAGATCCAATACCAAAAATGTGAGTAGTAACGAAGCTTCCGATTGGATGATAGTGTTCTTCTCTCCGTTCAGATCGTGACGTTGAAGTGGTACTATATTGAAGTCAGAACATAATCTTCTGATGCGTCCCCAACCTCGCTCTTACACACGTTCACACTTCCAAAAGCAATCATATCCCCGACCCTATTTTTTATCAACGTCTCCGTCTACGCCCCCACCGTCATCTGTTCCATCCCGTCTCATTCCCCTTTCCTCGTCTCCGTTTCTCTCTTGTCTGTTCCCCTTCGTCATCTCCGTTCCCTTTCAGTTCCTGTCCCCAAAGCAACCCCTCGCTGGTTGATCCCATCGCTGGTTGATTGTTAGTGATTCTGGGCGCGTCAACTGCTAAGGAAGTAAGTCCCATAGGTGTAGTGCATGTTAGTGTTAGTGTGTGTTCCTAAGGGGTGAGCATAGGACAAGAGGGAGGAAGAAAAGATCGCGCGCCGTCCGTGACCCGTTTGTTAGGGTACTGCGTCGGCATTCGCCTGGTGCTGATCAGAGAAACCACGGAAACCTACCGATCAGAGCAGACGGCTGCTAGTATTCTCCTCCAGACAGTGACTGAATTTGGTTAGCTGGCAAGCTAGTGTCGAAAATGCTGCCACTGTTGGGACTCCCACTGTCTAGGACCTCCCACCGGGAGCAGTAGCTCAGTGCATCAACTGATGTCACTACAGCGCCTCTGACCGGGAGGTGCTAGGTTCCCACTCCCCACGGCGGCAGGATTTTCCACACTAGCTTTTCAGATAGGTCGAATTCAGTCGCTGTCTGGAGGCGAATTCTAACGGCCGGCTGCTCTGATCGGTAGTTTTCCGTGGTTTCTCCGATCAACACCAGGCGAATGCCGGAGCAGTTCCCTATCAAACGGGCCACGGACCGCGCGCGATCTGTCCTTCCCATTCCTTGTCCTATCCTCTCCCCTAACACGCACACTTACACTAACACGCACTACACTACCACATATTCCGGGAGACCGGTCTGGAGCTTAGAGCTTGTCCCGGCTGGGGCGGTGCCCCGCTGGTGGGAGAGCCCTGGTTAGGGGGAAACCCCACTAGCCGACGGTAGGTCGGCGACGGATCTCGCCATCCAGCGGGGGAAGATCACTGCCATCTCCCGAGAAAAAACATGCACTACACTAACGGGACTAATGACCAGAGCAGTGTACGCGCCCGGAAACATGAATAAATCAATCAATCAATCTAGGACCTCCCAGTCAGAGGCACTGCAGTGACGTCAGTTGATGCTCTGAACTACCTCCCTGTCGCTGTCTTCGTTCCCTTTCTTTTCCTTTCTTCTGTCCTACATTTCCCTTCCCCGTTCCAGACCAGGGTCCCTTCATCGTCAGTGTTGCGGCTTCCGGTGAAGCTGCCACCCACTGCACCTCTGTTATCGCGTCTGCTTCCGCTTGCACTGCGTCAACCGATCGTTCCACGACCACCCAAACCGCCACCCTCTCCACCTTTTCCACCACCCCTGTATCATCCACCGCCGACGCTGATACTTCCATTTCCTCCTCTGGGGCTTCTGCGCGGTCTATGTCACTGTCGCCCGCTTCTAGACTCACACCCGCCCACACTTATCCCACATGTCCATTCGCGAATCTCGCAATCTATCGATAACTGTAAATACCTGTGTGTTTGACGTCCACAGCAACGGAGTCACGTTCGGCGAGCTCCGATAGAGCCAGTTGACAGCGATGAATAATAGTTGTATTCAATTGTAGGGATACGTCCACCTTTCTGGCATATCCTTTTTGTGGTATGTGCCAAGTTTGAAGCTCTGTATGGATATTTTCAAAACCAATCCTTTTCTCACTTATGCTCTCTGAAGTACATGTAATTCCCCAAACATTCCTCTGCTTGCTTGAATGATTATATTCACGTACGTTTTTATCGGCTCAATCAATATTTTATTTTTGATTTTACTAATGAGTTATTCTCGAAGACCACCAGATCCAGTATTTACGAGCCACAATTTTTTTACTATTAAAATATTTATTATATCTATTTCAATGTGAACGATACATCACCAGCTATTTAATAAGAATTTTATTAGGGAAGCATTTCATATTTTTTGAGTTCAACTAGGTTCGAAATTCAATAACTCACATAATATAATTTGGCTTTTCTTTGAAGATACGTTTTATTTAAAATATTGTGTGAAATATACTGGAAATTTATCCGATTGTTTATTTATAATAAATATTGGCTTAAGTGACATAATTTTACCCGATGTTCACCCGATTCATATTGAGCATCAGTTTCAAAATGGAACTGTTGAACGCAAAAAAATCACTTCAAAACTATCTAAATTGTTTCTTTTTCGTAAATTATTTTTGTCTCACTCTCTCCACCTGCTTCCAGAGTGGATCAGGAGGGTAAAAATGCCCATCACACATAAAAATGTTTTGACTTTATTGTGACTTTCATGTGAATTTCAAGGACAAAACACCTTATCAGCCTTATAATCACCTTATAAGCCATTGAAATCCAGTGTAAATAAAAACGACAACAAGAACTAACAAGAAAAGAGCAGATCACTGGCAGTTTTCCTTTTTCGGAGCACATATACAACCAACCCACTTCGGCGTTTCCCATGCAGAAATACGCTACGTACATTAAAAGGCCTTCTCTCCGGGATCCCGTCTCGGACTCCACTCCAAGCTCTTGTCCTCTCTTGCTATTCTCTATCGCAATGTCCTCTATGTATCCTCACGTGTTAGAGAGAAGCAAACGGCTACCTGTATTCCGTGTACTGGAGGCACCTAGCCGTTAATGCATTGGAAATCTGCGGATCTGATGGATGGCCCACTCTTATGCAAAGCAACCTCGTGTAACACACTCCTGTACCATGTATTCATGTACTTCACACTGCTGTAAAATGTATTTTACACTACTCTCCTGCATAGCCTAGTTCACAAGGAGCGTCTTTAGCACCAGTACAAGTAGAGGACAAGCTTGGCCGTGTGTTGCGCTGTTCAAAAGAGACAAATTGTTCTCGTGGGAAATTAACTGAAACTATTTATCAATTTAGTAAGAAATTGGACGATCCATTTTGCATTTATCAGGCTTCTTAGAGATGTTCCAATTTTTTGAAAAACCAATTTCTTCAAAAGACGTAAAAGTAATATAAACAAAACTGAAATCTATATTCCTAAAATACAATGCGTCTAGAAATTGAATCAAGACTGCAGCATTCGACCATGTGAGAAGTGTCAATGGTTTTGTTAGGCACCCAGGGCCTTCGAAGAAAATTCGAAAACAATGGAACAGTTTCGATTGGGGCTGAAAATGCAAATATTTGACTGTGTTATTCCGCCTATTTTCATACTTCGCATGCCGTCTTACTGTTTACGACACAGCTGATATCATACGACACTAAGGCTTCAAGGAAAAGACCGCCCGTCATTTGTTTACTATTGGCGTATTGCGTTATGGAACAGTCATTTTATGTTTGTTTTCCTTTGTTGCTCTTAAGCAGTATTCTTGATAGTTTTGGGATAAATAAGTTTGTTCCACAGGATTATTGGTGTTGTAGGCTGCTAGTTAATACAAAAACTGTAATATGAATAAAAATATAAATTAAATTCAATACTAATGAGATGGTCAACGACGTAATTACAATGGTTATAAGGTGCTCCTCGTGTTTCTGGAGATAAAAAAAATGGGTTGGGATAATAACTAAAAAATTGAATAATTTTCTTGACATTACGTGGGTTATTTCTGTCAGTTACATGAATTTTCACCAAATCGTATAACTTAATATTGGTGCTACAACAGCACATACGTTCTTGCATTAATTTCTAAGTTTTGTAATTTTTGTTAATTCAGATATTTCATCGAAAATGAAACATGCTCCATTTTTAAGAGTCCTTGCCTATCCAAAGGCAAAGTTTAATAAAATAATTTGGATATATTTTTGAGAAAATTTTGAAATTATTGTTAAGGCTTGATGTAAAGTACCCCCAAAATTAACTTATGCGTTTCTAACTTGCAGGGTCTTCACTTCTTCCAGATTGATCAAGGAATATCAATTTTGGAAAAAATCAATAGAACGGTTTAGGCGCTTGAGTTGACCACGGGCAGGCGGACGGGCGGACGGGCGTTTTTGCACCAGGCGAGTTTTTCGGGTCAAGGTTGCACAAAACGTGAATTCTGACTGCCCAACGTTTTAATGAAAGTAATTTACTGCATGTGGGAACAAAATGTCTGCCGTTTCCTGTGTCAGGGCCAATTCGAGATTTTACCATTCTTTCTCCTTACTACGTATGTAATAATGTGAGAAATTAAAAATTAGCTAGGTTTAACCATTCCTGGAAATACGGTGAAGGCATTGCCGTTAATAATTCAAGAGTCATTCTCGAAGAAGTTCGAATTCTTTTGCGCACGCCAGAGATCAGAAAATGGTCGGTATGACTTCGAAAGTTGCGTATCGATTAAATAAAAACGTTGTTAGCCATCTATTTGAGTTCTTTATACACACATTAAACCGACGTCTGAACATAAAATCATTAATAAAATTGGCCTGTCTTCACTGAAATTCGATCTTGTGACCGTTACGTTGAAACATTTATGAGAAATACTCCACGAATGAAATTTGTATTGAGTTTCAGAAAATCTGTTTCAAAACGCAAATAATTTCAACTTCCCCTCTCAGCAGGTTCAAGGGGCATTTCTCGAGCTTTGTTTGCCATCATGTTGACATTTTCATATGTGATACGATTCTACCGCGATGTTGAGGTCCTGGAGCCTGGCAAATGTGCAGGGGTCTTTTGAAGGCACTCGCTACCCAGCCACTCAAGAACGTAGCACCCTCAGACTATCGTCAAGAGTCAACAGAGTTCTCCCTGTGGGGACCGAATACATATATCAAACTTTTTCTGCATACACTTCTATCAAGGTACTTTCCAAGACAGACCAAATCTTTTCTCCAGAATTTCACACGTAGCCGCACCTACCACGAGATTTCTCTTTTTTATACATATTTCTTTTCCCGGAGGCAAGGACACGTACAAATGATTCAAATCACATTTTTCTCCCCTCTGACGAGGGAGTGTGTGAGCGAAGCACGAGGGAGGCTGGGCGCGACGCGATATTCGCAAACCTGTCTTGCAAAAGGCGACTATCGACGACGCAGCTACCAGTGGCGGTTTGTTCAGCAGACCCTTTTTTCTCACTTACATAACAGGAGAAATGGCACTGAAATTGTGAACCAGAAGAATTGTGAATGCATGAAATTTTCTGCGCAAAGAAATGAGCACTTAAGTGGAACAGTATTCGCTGGGCAAGTAAATGAAAGGAAGAAAAATTCATAAAATCGTTAACCATAAGATAAGTAGAGTTCTGTAATTATTCGTTTTCTAAACATAATTCAGAATCGTTCGTTAATGTAAAATATGTTGAAATGCTTATTTATTCACTCTAGAACACTACTAAATAATCGTAGTACGAAAATATACGTTGCTGTAAAGTTTAGGTTTCACATGTTTAAGCGGTGGATCATAAGAGGGTAGCCATAGAAATGCTTCCCAGGCCGTTGTGTAATAACCGAAACGATCAGGCATTTTTTACACGCATGTTGTGGTCAGTGGCGGTACAGCATCGGAAAATATGAACTTCAGAATTATTGATTCATGAAAACGTTACCATTATACCGTGGTGTTTCAGAATATTATGCAGTTATATTTATGCAGCACATATATTTATGAAGTTACATTCTTATATAGGCTAAATACTTTAAAATCAACTCTGAATAGTGAGTATTTTACTTCATAAATTAAAAATATTGACCGTAGGCACTGCATCTTCTTCGTCCGGAAATAAGTCAGTGTTGATTTCAAATAGAACTCGTACTAAAAGTAATAACATAACATAAACACTACTTTTGAATGATTGTTGGAACTTTTCTACCCTTATAAAAAAACTTCAATGTATCATGCACTAATAATTATTAGTGACATTAGTGACAATAATAATTATTATAATTATTAATAATTATAAGTAGTAAAATTCTACTATAGTATCAGTTTCATGCTTTACTATACCTCTTCGTATAGGTTTGTGAATTACAGAAATATCGTTAAGATACAATCCAATGTTTTTTTTTTTTTTTTTAAGTTTGAAGATGATAATCCAACGGTCAGCTTCTGCAGAAACGATCAGGTTGTCTTGACAAGATGCAGAATAGGACACACAAAATTTTCTCACAGCCACTTATTGAACAAGACTGATTCTGATAACTGCAATTCATGGAAGATTTCTCTTTCAGTAAAACATTCGTTTGCATGCCCTAAATATAAAAGTTCAAGAAACAAGTACAATTTAAGTTCTCCTAAAGACCTCAATAACAAAGAACAGTGCATTAAATTCATTAGCTTTATAAGAGAAATTGAAGTTCATAACAGTATTTAACCATATATGTATAATTCTGAGTTACTGTGTTATTTTGACCTGACTGTGTAATTATAAAAGTAGTCGCTAATAACCATATGCAGTTAATGCGACTTTAAATAAATCAAATCAATCAATCAATGTTTTTTGTCATTTGAGCTAGACATGATTATACAGAAGGAAGGATTTGCTGCAAAAGTACAGTGTCGAAAGGTATAATTTAATAAATATAAAAAATTTTGTATGAAGCTCACCTTACGATCAATAGAATCAAAAGCTCTTAGAAAGATCACCATTTTATTGTAAATAACGTTGATATATGGTATTTGAGGATGAAAACTTACATCATTGCAATCAACCAATAAATGTTGCCTTATCTTACGGGTCGAGGCCCGTGCCATCAGATCTGCTCTTCCACGTGGCCACAGAATTTTGCAATGTTCCTTTCGTTGTCTAACAGAGAATATTAAAGAAAGTCTAATGTTCCTTTCGACATCTAAAGAAGGTATCATTGGGCGACGGAATAGGCGATTTGAATTTGGCTCAGAGGCTTGTTTTAGGCTTGAGGACCTTTTACATGTAGTGATTCTACAACATGGTACAGCCGCCTTTACTTCCCCTCCGAAAGAGGGCGTTTGAATGATTTTTTTCTCCCTTAACGTCCTTCCGCGAACTTGAGTATAACAGCCAAATACGCAAACAGTTTCACAACTAAGGATGTGCTTCGCGGATTCAAGCGCTTTATTTAGTATTTTGTAAATATCAAATTTTTAAAACCCGAATGCAATGGCATTCATAGTTGAGATTCCGCAACTGACGCTTCGTAGACTAAGGGACCCTACATTCCAGTTGAAGCAGTGGCAGTTTTCGACGCCAACTAAATAAGGTGTGGGTGCTTAGCATAGCGTACAACAATATGCTGCAATCTCTATCTTCTGCGCATGTGTTGATTCATAAAAATGATGTAAAGCTCTAACTTGCATGAATTGTGGCAATTCTGATGTGGTGGTGGTGTTGACGTTCTTATGAGAAGAAATAAGAGGTCATCTTCGTCAACATTTTAGTTTTATTAAGATAGCCGGCTTTCGACGGCTTTGCCGTCATCGTCAGTCTACAATATACAGAAAAATATAACAAAATTACAAATAAATTACAAAATAAAATAGAAATTTAAATTACAATTAATAGATACATTTAAATTTTTAATTACAGATAGCAGATAAAATTGCAAAAAATGAAATGCAACGGCAGGATTAGTAGCAGTTCAAATTAAACATTATAAAATACCAATAAAGAAAGACACATTATTATTATTATTATTATTATTATTATTATTATTATTATTATTATTATTCATAAAAATGATGTAAAGCTCAAACTTTGCATGAGCATAAGAGCGATAGTGCTGTCGCTTGTACCTCTTTGCCGTGCAAAACCTCTCTAATAACACCGCCGACTCTTTGTCAATAAAAATTGTCGAGTTCGAGTGGTCTGATCAATCGTTTGCATGAAATCATTTGCTCATTTTCAGGCGAAGGCAGTTGCTAACCTTAAACCACCGCATACGCCGCATATGATTCTTTCTCCCCCATCTTCTCCCGCCTAGGGCTGGATTATGTTTAAACCTCCGTCATTATTCGCCTTATTCGTCTGTAATCTCTCCATCAGACAGTGAATATATGCAATTATTTATTTGATTAATTCTCAGCGTAGAAATCATATTTAATAAGTATTGTAACTTTGAAATTTTTCTTCCATGATCTCGCAAATACATGCGTAATCAATTTATTTAGAGAATGAACACCCCTATATTAGTTATTAAATCCGTTGATATTTATGTAGCAGCCAAGAAATGAGTAAAAGACGACGAACTGCGTTTTAAAAGGTATGAGAATATTTTTTCTTATTAAATTTGAGTTCAGTTGCAAGTGCCTACTGATTTAGATTGCTCTGCTCTTAAACCTTCAAGTGGGGGCCTTCAAGGGAGTTCCCACCGGAGGGACCTGGTTGCACGGGCGGCACACCGAAATCTCTCTTCCACGCAATTGCCCATCGCTCCACAAGAGAGCTGCGATGGATGTGGTCCCAGGACAAACATGTGAAGTACGTTTAGGCGGCTGTTACAATTTGAACCAAATACATTAGTTATTGTTGTTGTTTTGTTCATTACAATTTAACTTTCGCTTTTCTCTATACATTTCCCTTTTTGAAGGATCAGAATATTCAGAATACTTTGATCAACACTACATTGCTACATGGCTACGAAAACTAAGAGCGATACTGACGGTTTCCTTTCACGATTCTAGTTGCGCTTATAAGCTACAGTTGGACAAGATTTTCTAATGTCACAAGTAGGCAATAATACGAGGGGCATTCAATAATTAAAGACAAATTGATTTTAAAAAACCGTTTATTTTTACAACCAGGATTTTTCCTACTTTTTCAATATAATCCCCACCAATATTTAAGCACTTATCCCAACGGGTTACCAGCATTTTTATACTGGTTGCAAAGAACTCTTTATAGTGTTTGAAGCAATTTCTCACAAATTTTTTCACATCATCGATATCTAGGAACTTCTTTCCTTTTCCCGTGCCTCCTTCCGTGAATCAAATAAATGGAAATCAGATGGTACTAAATTGGGGCTGTAAAGGGGATGGGTAGTACTTCCCAACCCATTTTGTCGATGGTTTCACGGGTTTGTTGAGCAGTATTAGGACGTGCGTTGTCTTATTAAAGAATAATGCCTCTCTTCTGAGATACACGACGTTTCTCTCTCATGGCTGACTGTACAATGTTCAAAAGCATATCTGAGCGATGTAGGTTGTTTATTGTATACTATTCTTCAAGAACATTAGAAAAAACCGTACGTTTAGCGTACCAAAACACAGTGAACATGATGATGCGGCCTGAACGGTGTTAGTCACTGAATATCAACCACATATTGACTGTTCTGCCCACTTGTAAAAATTCCCGCGGTTCTTTCAACTTTCACCTTCAGCAAGTAAAAAACGAAACAGAATGTTGTTCAACAAATGTGCAATTTTCCAGATTACTCTCCATAGCTCAACTTAATTTTGAGATTACGAAAACAACAATGCTGGTCCACCAGATGATCAGGACTCATCACAGTGATGCGAACGTAAAGCCCTAAAATTACCAAACATGTCCTACCACCTGTTTTTTCTCCAGACCAATTTGTGTCTTTGATTATTGAATGACATTCGTAGATATCGCTACCTTAGTAATTGCGTCCCAATGGGGAATGTGGTCAGCGACCGATCTCAGCGACGTTTTTCTGCTTTGTCTTTGTAAAGAGCTGTTTTTTAATCGTTTAGGACTCTTATTACTACAACCTTTCTTAATGGTAAGTGGTGGTTTCGCCTTTAAATACTATCACAAGTTTATAAAACGATTCGCCATCGACCCAATGCGTAATCGCTTCATGGAGACTCCATCGTTGTTGCAAATCAGGTTTGCCTGTAAACACGCCCCAACCTTAATTACGTATCTGTCGATAAGAGTACAGTGTGCATTCGGACAAACGCAGTGAATGTTGAATTAAAGACCCAGAAAACGTCGTTTATACTCCTGCGGAGAGGACAAAAATGCCAAATATGTATAATCCTTACCACACTTGAAAAACCGAAAGTATTTTAACACCAATGTGTAGAAAATGTATGTAACATATTGATTAATATACGTAACTTTAGTTCTTAAATAAGTAGTTTTTTCTTTCAATTAATCTGTAATATATTCTGGGTTCTACCGTTGACTGACCATCCTTCCCCTCTATTGGTGTCTCTGAGTACCGAAATGGCAGTGATTGTTGACTTATAATCACCATTAGGACGAATGTTTTATTTATAATCGCCTTTATGACGATAGAGAGAAAATAACCCCTCTATTGTTTCTTAGGCCGAAGCAATAGCCGAAGTTTATAACCTAGTTCATTTTTGAAATGGCTCGTGTGTCGTTCAATACTTTTCGTAATATTCTATTTTTATAAGAATATATCATAAAAGTAAGAAATTAAATTCCTTGGAACAGGGGTACTCGTTTGCCTTGTTTGGCTTGAACTCGTGTGTTTAGTTTATTCAGACATACTGTTAGGAGTGGATAGACAATCCGTTGCGTTAAGTCCATATACCACAATTACTTTTTTATTAATTCCATTATTATTACTGTTATTTTTACTATTATTATAATTTTTTTGCATTAATTTTTTTCTCCTATTCAGTCTTTCTCAAAATTTGAATCGGAAACATGAGAGTATGTGAAAAATCAATGGTCATCTAAATATTTAAAACACCGTTTGGAGATAACGAAGATTGCAGTAGTTCATTTGTAATCAGTGGAATAGTATTTTATTATTATAAAGTTGTTGGTATTAAAACTTTTCTTCTCTCCTATTAGGAGAATCAGGGAGACGATGGCATTTTCAACCAGATAACTCGACTTGCGCGTTGGGATTGTGAATGTCGCCCAGAAGGCGCGTGAGGGACAGGGCGGGGCTGGGGCGGGACGGCGGCGGCGGCGGCGTCCGGACGGGAAGGACGGCGGCGAGGACGGGCGAGGACGGCGCGTGGCACAGGAGGGTGCGGCTGGAAAGGAAAACATACAATTTCTATTTTTGTCGCCGGAGCCAGCCAGGCAGCCAGCGGCAGCGGCGCCGCCCCCATTGTCAGGAACAGCGGCGGGGGCGGACGGGGTGGAGCGACACGCTGCGAAATGCATTAACGCGCCGCCCCCGGGCGCCACCGCCACCGCCGCCGGAAGGGGTGGGGCCGCCGCCGCCCCCGCCCCCGCCCCCGCCCCCGCCCCCGCCTGCGCGTCCCACGTCAGGGTTTCCAGGACGCCTCTGACGGTCGAGTCGTTGCTCTGATATCGCGCCTTATGGACGCGACAGTTCTCTCTCTTTCTCTCTTTTACGGTATCATGTTGAGCAAGTTAAACATTTTTCGTCATACTGTATGATTATAAAGACTTAAAGTGTCCCAGCAAAGGAACGAAAACCCACTTTTAACGGTTGACGAGCGGCGTCCGTTAAGGATTTAATAGATCGCGTCCGTTAAGAACAATCCAAACGAGTTATGTTAACGATTGAGTACTGAGGAGTGCAAGTATAAAGGTTCCCAAAGCTTAAGTATCCTCCAAATATTGTTAGTTTGGCAACAAACGCTGCTAATTATCATGGAGACAAAGAATCAGATTTGCTGAGCATTTTATTGGTCATATATGCAACCAAAATAATAATTTTTCGTACAAGTGAGTTTTAGAAGGTACTAAGTAATACTAAACACGCTCTAGAGAGTTTCAAGAAGTTTGATAAAAAAAATTGGAACTCTGTAGCCGAAATATAAAGAAGCACATAATTTATTACTGTTATGGCCGAACGTCCGTTCATCCGTCAGTAAACAACACTAACGGCTTAACAAAAGCAGTATTTTCCTGATAATTGATATTCCCCTATCGATCTGGCTAATGTCGTAACCCTTGAGTTTGAAATGGCTAATTTGATTTTTTGGCTGGAAAGGAAAACATACAATTTCTATTTTTGCCGTCTATTTTTCATGTTCATCCCACATGAAGCTTCAAGGACATTTTCAATTTTTTCTCAAAAATGGCCCCAAAAGTTTTGGATTAAATTTTTTAATCTGATAGCGGAAAGTAGGCCATTGCAAGAAAATTTTTTAATTTTGGAAAAATGCAATAGTCTGAAATTTATTCTGCGTCTTCCTACAACTGTAATATTGAAAATAAAAGATTTTTCCTGTGAATGAAATCTGGTCTTCAAAATTAGATCTTTAAAAGAATCCTTGTATATTTTTTTTCAAAATAGTAATATTACATTAATTTTCAGTAAAATAAATGTTAATATAAAAACAAGATTTTCTCAAAAATTGCTCCAATCATTTTGAAAATTTTTGAACATTTCTATTTAAGATTACGTGTAAATATCTCCGTTGTCTGTATATTTGATTATGTTATTGCAGTATTGTAATGAATACTATTTTTGTGAGGTAGATAATTTATAGCAGTGCCAAACGAGAGTATTTCATTTATACCAGCAATTTGCGTGATACTTTTCGGAAAATATTTATGTATTTTTTTCAACAGTAGTTTTCTTACTGCAGGCCACGAGTATTATTTCCAATGTTCCATGAACGTGACACAAAAATCTTTAAACCTACTCTACAAAGTTATTTTGTTGACCCTTTCCATTAAAGTGTGTGAAACTCTTAACACCTGACTAATTTTCCTGCTATCACTTCATTTAATCTGGATAATAGCGATAAAAATATTTCAAGTGTCAACAGGCCAATCTTATATTTCAAGTTTCTGATGCCAAAATTGTGTGTCTGATGGAAAGTAGATCAAATGTTAAATACTCGTATGTGATGGTTTCGAACAGGATTTGAGAATGAAAATTGGCCCTTGTTTTTAAATTACGTACTTTAATAAAACAAACAAGGAGAATATATCAAAATGTAATAGACATTTGATGTTGAATTTTTAGTTCCTCTCTCCATTATAGAAACAATAACGAATGCCTTCCTATGTACGTATATTTTTATTACAATGACATGACATTGTACCGTTAAACATGGTTATTTTTATTCATTTCATTACATTGCGGCCCAATGTAATACTCGTTCGAGGAATTGTAATGGCAGCTGAGCAGTTAGAGTTAACATTTCGTCTCTAAATATTTCCACACTCACAGATACTGCAATTAGTATCACGATATGTTGACATGAGCAAGCATATTCTCGCTCTCTGCTTTTCTCGCTTTGTCGCATGTTACGATAAAAGAGTGTCACACATGAAACATATGCAATGTTTACTGTAAACGAAATACACATTTTTTCTAACTTAACAAAACACAGGGAAGGTTTATATTTATAGCAAAAATGATATATTGATCCCCGCTGGGCAATTTTTTATTGAAATCCCATATGAACGAGTGTTTGTTTCAAAAAATATTCGCCTTCAATATCAATATATCTGGCCAAATGAGTGTGACTGACGAATTCCCACAAGTTTTGTTTTGCATCTCCCTCTAGAGAAAAATATTGGTGGACGGGTCAAAGAATTCGGAGGCAGCTTGACACAGATATTCAAACAAGGAAATGTTTCTTCATTTACTTTCTGTTTTTTTATACACGTCTGATTTGAATTCTGTTCTCGTTATTACTTTGGACATATTTAGAGATGACTTTCGTATTTCACTTAATTTTATCTTCGTGTCCTTCATTTTCCATTTTTTCATCAATCTTATTTCACACTGTTCCCAATTTCTCTTTCATTTTTAGCTCAGGGAATTTGCTTTTATCTTTTATATTAATTGTTTCTTTTATTATTTTTCACATAATATTTTGCTTTATCGACTAGTCCTCACTTACGTAGTAAAGAGAGAATTTTTAATCGTCCAGCCAAAATAATGATTTCTCGCTATAAGAACTTGTATTGTGGATCCCTATACCAAAAATAATATAATTCTTACTCCTATATATAGTAAATCACATCCTCTAATACATCGTTTCGTCTCAATCCACATTTGTAGGACTTTTATTTATAAAACTTCGTTCACGGCAAAATGCCTGTCGGCTGTGAGCAACGCTAGCGGTAGGCATGATTTCCACCAAACATGATACTCGTCGACCGATGTGGCTAATGTTGAAGGCTTCAGTACTCCACGGCACGGCTGCAGCGTTAGTCCCAGAGAAGTGCAGACGTATGGCTGGAAGAGATGGAGTCGACGACAGCGACATCTGAGCGGCGGCAGGAGTGGGTAGCCCTTGGGACGTTGCAGGGCGCAACGACAGGACTGGCGCTCAGATGGAGACGTCGCCTTGTGGTGGACGTCGCTGTGCGGTGAAAGGTGGACGACGGCGATGATGTGAAAAACTAACTGCAGGACAATAATTACGCGTGTCTACATAAGCCAACAGAAGTATCTATCAAATACGTTTGAGATTCATTTATTATGTCTTTATGTGTAATGTACAAGACATACAGAGGGGACACAGCCTGAGCAGACATCGATAAAAAATTACAGAAACCAGATTATAAAAGCAGGGACCACCACCCTTGGTAAATACGATATAGAAAGTAAAAAACTGATATAGCCAAGTTCTCCTTTGTGAATCGTACTATTGTAGATTGAAACAAACTACCTGCAAAAGCACTAGAGGCTCTTCCTTCTAATGTAGTGAAATTTAAAAATGTACTAAATTCCATCTAGATCATTAATAATACTGAGAGTATATAGTTATTATTATTATTATTATTATTATTATTATTATTATTATTATTATTATTATTATTATTATTACTATTGATGATTATGATTTAATTATTAACACTGTTATTGGCTTTGATGAAGTGTAGTGGGGGGAGGAGCCAGTGCAGGGTGATGTAGTGAAATAAAGTGCACTGTCAAATAAGCTATAAGTCAATTAAGGGATAACTAAAAATTAATTAGAACTAGGATATCTATCTCTAATCTAATTGTAATTCTATTTGTAAATATTCGTAATAGTTTTGTAATTCTAATACTAGTTGTTATCATGTTTGCCACCGAGCATTAGCTCAAAGCGAACTTTAATAAATATCTATTATGCTGTAAACACCTTTCTTTCTGGCGAAGATAAACAAATACTACAAGCATCTTAAAAGTTGATGAAATATGAAATTTACACTGCTAGTAGAAATGTGGATGTGAAAGGAGGTCTACACGTAGATTCCTATATCGTACCGGCAAAGGTGGCTCCGTGCATCAACCGATATCGGTGCAGTGCCTCTGGCCGGCAGGCCCCAGGGTTCGAGTTCCGACGGTGGCAGAATTTTCGACACTGGCTACAGAGTAAGGTCGAATTCAACCGCTGTCTGGAGGAGCATTCTAGGGGTCGGCTGCTCTGATCGGTAGTTTTCCATGGTTTCTTCCATTAACACCAGGCGAATGCCAGAGTATTATCCGTTACTTACTTACACCCGTTACTTACACTCTCATCCCGTTCACTACTACACATGCCGGGAGACCAGTTGGGAGCTTAGAGTTTGTCCTGGCTGGCGCGGTGCCTCGATGGTGTGTAATACCTGGTTGGGAAAAATCCCCGCAAGCTGAAGTAGATTGGCGCCGTATCCCACCGGGCATCGGGGGAATATCACACAGCCTTAGATAGAAAATGTGGACTACACTTACGGTACAAATGACCTGACAAGTTGACGCCCCGGAATCACTAATGAATCAATGAATCAACCGACATCGTGGTTAACTTCGTGTGGTTTAGTTTCTATTGGAAATATCAGTGTGTTCTACATTTCTATGCAAATCTTTATTCCAAATTGTACGTTTCATATTCCTTTAACGTTAATTTTGAATATGAAGTTTCTGGGTACTGTTGTTTTTATTTGTATCGGGGTCTGATATTGCCGTTTATTGCAGCATTCGATACGCAGAATACTTATTTCCTAAAACGAAAATGTTTCCATTGAAAATTTGGACTGCTGGAACGGTTATTTGAGCGGCCCACGGATGGCTGGGGTCGGTATGGGGTCGTTTGAGAGCGGTCTTGGGTTGTTGGGAGGTCGGAATGGGGTCGTCATGAGGTCGGAATGTGGCCTTCCTGGATCGGCAGGAGGTAGTTGTGGTTCGGCATGGTTCATTAGTGTGTGGACCTGGGTCGTTGGAGTCATTATGAGTCGCCATGAGGAAGTCGTAAGTCGGCAAGAGGAAGTGGTGGGTCGCATAGGTTTGTTTGAAGATGGTCTTGGGTCGTCGTGGGAATGAGTTCATCGTGAGGTCGGAATGTGGTTTCTGTGGATCGGCATAAGGTAGTTGAGTTTAGGCATGGGTCGTTTGGGGGTGAACATGAGTCGTCGTGGGGTCGGAATGGAGTGAGAATGGGGTCGTCGTGAGGCGGATTGGAATCATTATGAGTCATTCGCCATGAAGAAGTGGTGGGTGGAAGTGGTGGTGAGGAAGTGGTGGGTGGGTGAAAGAGTAGAAGTGGCTGGAAGAAGCTCTGGCAGCCGGCGACGAGATCGGTTAAGGAGTTGGGAATCGATCAGATTGTGGTTGTGCAAGCGTGGCGAGGCCCTGCGGCAACGAGAGCTACTCATGAAGTAGTCGAGGGTCACCATGTGGTCGGAGAGGAGTCGGAGTGGGGTCACCTTGAGTCGGTTTGGGGTCGTAATGGGATCTATATGGGGTCGTCGTGCAGATAGGATGGATTGGTCGTCGGATGACCTTGGGATGAGCGGCGAACGGAACGAGTTGAAGTGTTTGAGAGAAAGCCTGGGAGCCTCCTAAGAGAAGGAGTACGGGGTTGCGATACAGTCGACATGGGATCATGGGGTCATGCGAGTGTGGCGTGTTCGGGGTATGAGGATGGTTATGCGAACGTAGTAAGGACAAATACCGCGCCCCATGGTTGGTTGGTTGGTTGGTTGATGATTCCGGGCGCGTCAACAGCTTCGGTCATTAGTCCCCTAAGTGCAGTGACCGTTTTTTCCTCGGAAGATTGCGGCGATCTTTCCCCGCTATATGGCGAGATCCGGCGCCGGCCTACCGTCGGCTAGCGGGGTTTCCCCCTAATCAGGACTCTCCCACCAGCGGGGTACCGCCCCAGCCGGGACAAGCTCTAAGCTCCTGACCGGTCTCACGGCATGTGTGATGTTGTAGTGTATGTTAGTGAGTGTGCGTGTAAGGGGAGACGATAGGACAAGGAAGAGAAGATCGCGCGCGGTTGTTGCCCGTTTGGTAGGGTACTGCTCCGGCATTCGCCTGGTGTTGATCGGAGAAACCACGGAAAACTACCGATCTGAGCAGCCGGCCGCTAGAATTCTCCTCCAGACAGCGACTGAATTCGACCTAGCCGACAAGCTAGTGTCGAAAATCCTGGCGCCGTCAGGCCTCGAATCTAGGACCTCCCGGTCAGAGGCGCTGCAGTGACATCAGTCGATGCACTGAGCTACCGCTCCCGGCCCCACCCCATGGTATTTGCCCGTACTTTACCTGTATTTACCCGTATTTCCGTGGTCAGCCAGCAGCGAGCGACCGCTAAGGTCGTGTAAGGATGGTGATGCAAACGTACGGGGCAAACACACGTTAGTCCCGTATTTCCGTAGGCGATAGCGGTGATCGCCCACCGCGAGCGGCTGGAGGGCGGCTTGCGGGCGGTGCGGGGGCGGTGGCGGGCGCTTGCGTAGCTGAGCGTCCCACGCATTGTGTTCATTGCGAGCGCCTATTTATCACCCGCCGGGCGACCGCCCTAGGGCCCCAGGGCTCCAAGGCGGGGAGCCGAAGGGCGCGCGCGAGGTGAGGCAAAAAACGCATCGGCGCCCTTTTCCCCTCGAGGGCCTCGCGCGGGGAGAAGCCTCTCAATTTCGCGGCGCCCTACACGTCACCCCCCCCCGCGCCCTTCGCTATGTCGCCTCGCGCCCTCGGTGGAGGTGCTCAGCAATGCGCGTTTCCCTGCCGCGTCCGCCTTCCTAGGAATTTCCTTATAATTCTCGCCACCTCGCACGCTCCACTGCTGGGTACTGGGGGCTTGCGTGTGGTTGCTGGCCGTTTGATAAGTGAAATGATTGAAGGCGTTGTCATTGTCAACAATACTAGTATTGTTGATAATGACGCCTTCAATCATTTCAATTATGTAAATGTCATCTATAACTCACCACTAAACCAATATTTGGTAAGTGCTGAATGTGAGACTGACCTTTCAGAGTGAAGTAGCTCCATACGATGTTCGTGGAGGTGCTCCCAGATGTGTTTTCCCTATGCCTTGTACTTACCTGACAACTTTATCGTAATTCCAGCCAACTTTCATGCTCCTGAGGTCAGTCCTTGGGAACTTGCGAGTTGTCGCCACTATTTGGTAACTGCTGAAGGTGGGACCGAGGATATTTAGAATGAGGTAGCTCCAAACCATGTCCGTGGTGCCCTCAGAATCTGAGTTTTCCTTCACATTAGAGGCTGATGTTGTTGGCCTTTCTAAATATTTCCTTATGTTTGTAAGTTATAAGAAATTATTCATCGAGGAGTGCGAGTATAAAGGTTTTCAAAGCTGAAGTATCCTCCAAATATTGTTAGTTTGGCAACAAACTCTGCTGATTATCATGGAGACACAGGATCAGATTTGCTGAGCATTTTATTGGTCATATATGCAGCCAAAATTATAATTTTTCGTACAAAGTCGGTTTTAGAAGGTCCTAAGTAATACTAAACATGCTGTAGAGAGTTTCAAGAAGTTTGATAAAAGAATTGGGACTCAGTAGCTGAAATATAAAGAAGCACATATTTTCAATAAAAATTTATTTCACATAGCCGTTTCAAATAGTACAATAAAGTGTGTACAATACTGTAGAACAACTTTCATTTATTACAGTAGAAAATTCTCTATGTAGCGTTACAAATTGGCGAAAGGAGCTTATTTGATATCGCGTTACACTATCTAGACTACACACCGTCAAGACACCAGTAGACAAAGATTTGAGTCTCAATGTTTCTGTTTTCAACTTAGAATATAATTAATCCCAGTTTCTAAATTATAGACAATATTTATAATACAACAAGTATTAAATTATAACTATTTTAATTTTTAATACATAAATAATTACAAATTAATAACATTTAAATCGTTGTTTGTATTACATATTTTTCATTAAATATCATTGTTATAATATACCAAATAATTTTCATTGTGTAGTTTTGCAATTCACTTACGGTTGTTGACAATAGTTTGAAAGAACTATTCCAATAGTTTTAATATGTCTTTATGATAATCTTTGTTTAAAAACGAACATTTTGTAACACCTCGTGGAAAACGTTGAGTTTGTTCAGAGGTAAAAATACCACTGAATTAACTGCTGTTTGGATTCACGTTATCTTAATTAATCACGTTCTCCACAGAAAAAATGTGAAGGGTTAGAATAACGTATTATATAAATAAAGAGCCGTACTTTTGTGGAACACGAGTTTAAGCATTTTGAGTTAGTTAAGTTACAATTTTAGTCTCACAATTTTAATATCACCTCAAATATAAAAAACGCATGGATAAAGCAGTGTTCTCTCTGACAACAGTACTCAGTTAAATTACGTTAATACTTTTGTTGAGCTTCAAAAAAAAACCTGCGCCATTATGTATGCCATAAATTATTTCCAGGAACCGTATTAACTACATGACCACGATGAAACTATGAAAATAGAAATACCTGGGTGGAGAGTACGTACGTATTATTCACCATTAGTAGTTAGATGAAATCCAGGTCATGCATGACGTGATTTGTTAATGAAATAAATTCCCCAGCAGAAATTTTATTGTCGGATAAAAATGTCTGGCCGAAATGGCACGACAAAGCTCTTCAGTTGCAAACATCTTAATGGCTTGGATTTGAAATCCAATATTCCTTGATAAAATAAATTTATTTTCTAGCTGTCCCTCCCAAGTGAATCTTAAGCTCCTCGAGATCTCAATTATGAGTCAGATATAAATCAGAATCATCAGAGAGCTCGCCGCCTGTGTAGGGGTCCTCGGTTGGAGGTAGGCGGTTATTTTTTACGACTCGGTGAGTAAAAAGGAACCGGCTCCGAACCTTGGGTTCCGACATCGCATATGACTCCTGTCACCAAAAGGGACCTTTATACTTCCAGACTTTTACCATGTCGTCTGCAACGGCTATAGAATCGTCTCCAAAGGACGCCAAGGGTATTAAAATCTGTCTTAAATATTTAATAATGACAGAATATACTTATATTTAAACTTTAGTGAAATATACTGAACCGAGAGAAATGAATATCTTGTGTTGTAATGTAGGTAAATTTATGTTAATTATAAGAAATATTTATAATCTAGCGGGATGGTGGAAGCGATCTAGGTTATGTTTTTGTAATAACTGTATACGGTTGTTAATCATATATTATTATACCACTATTATTATTATAGTAATAGCACTATTATTAATATTAATATTAATATTATTATTAAGAAGAAGAAGAGAATAAACAAAAATATAAATTTAATTTTTCAAAATAATATAAATAGTATACATTTTTAAATTTGTAGAATCGTTCATTGAGATGTCATTAAGACGTCATTAAGACGTCTGAATTGATTTTTAGGGAAATTCAATTTAATTCTAATAGGTTGAGCCTAATTTCTTCCTAAAGTAAGTAAATTTGTAGATCGTGAGTTAGGAATATTTTTAATGAATTTCAAAGTATTTTAATAAAGTATGCTTCTGTAGGGTGTATTTTTAAATCTCCATGTAATTTAATATTGCTAACATACCATGTTTTTTTATATTTCTTAGGCAATTTGTTTTGTACAATTTTCTATTAATGTGAAAATGAACTACATTACACCCCATTGAACATGCATACATAAAGCTGGTCTTACAGAGTTTTACAATGGTTTTATATAATGAAATACCACATTCAATATTGAATTGAGAGTTAGTGTTTATTATTGGATACATTTTAATCATTTTGATGTAGGATTTATTAGTGGCATATGTGATCTTTCCAGGTCAATTTTGAATCCAATGTAATTCCTAACGGATACGTTTAGGGGAAGCCATTGTAATGTTTTAATCCTCATGGATAATTTGGAATGATATAAGGATCGACGAAGTGAAAAAAAAATTCTTTTGATTTGGAGAGGTTAATAAAACCTCGATTTATCAGTTAGTTTTAAATAAGTTTCTAAATCGTTTTGGGGATAATATATGCACATATAATGTCCTTATGTGAAGTAATTACTGACATATCGTTTAGGAATATTGTGTTTATTGTGTATTTGGAGCTTAATATCGGACAAATTTATTCTAAAAAGAAGAGTGAATAAATATGAGGATCTCTCGCACAGATTGAAAACTGATCAGTTTACGTTTTTACGCTTAAAATTATCCTATTCACCAGGAAGTGGCTTCATATTGACTGTCCATACTTAATATTCATGCCGACCTGGATGGTCGAGGTGGCTAAGAGCAAGTACCGACTCAGCGCTTCGGTCCGAAGGGTCTCGGGTTCGAGTCCCGCCTTGGGCATGCCCTAGGAAAAAAAACTTAATATTCATTATTCCTGATTAGTGATTACTGAGTACTTCACACACTATGATGCACTATTCTCAGACCATGTAGTTGCGTGTGTCGCTTGTCAGTGAACCTTTACCCGTCGCTTATCACCGAGCATCCATTGATGCTTTTCGCTTATCGCCCATCATTCACTTGCACATGCTTCGGCTATCGGGCATCGCTTACTTTCAGGTAGGTCCATCAACGCCTATTAACCACCATTCATCACACTGTGACCGAGAGAGGTGGCTCAGGGCATCAACCGATGTCAGTGCAGTGCCTCTGACCGGGAGGTCCTAGGTTCGAGTCCCGAAGATTTTCGACACTAGCTTGTCAGTTAGGTCGAATGCAGTCGCTGTCTGGAGGAGAATTCTTGCGGCTGACTGCTCAGATCGGTAGTTTTCTGTGGTTTCTCCGATCAACACCAGGCGAATGCCAGAGCAATACCCTAACAAACGGGCCACGCACCGCGCGCGATCTTTTATTCTTCTTCCTTCTCATATCCTCACCCCTTACTTACACACACACTAACATGTACTACACTACCACACATGTCAGGAGACCGGTCGAGAGCTTACATCTTGTCCCGGCTGGGGCGGTGCTACTTGGAGATACTTGGTTAGGGGAACCCACTAGCCGAAGGTAGGTCGGCGCCGGATCTCGCTATCCATCGGGGAAAGATGATCGCCACTTCCCGAGGAAAAATGTGCACTGCACTTACGGGACTAATGACGTAGTTGACGCACCCGGAATCACTAACAACCAACCAGCCACACTGTGCTACTCGAGGATCAGGAAATCATTTGTTATAAATTTGCTGTAAATTTACAACTCACGAAACCATTCGTTTGTAAAGTTGAAATAAAATAACGTGTATGAATCAAAGATGACTTCTTTTTAAAAATTACACTTTTACATTTTCCTGAAAGTTAAATTAAAATTACTTTCTAAAAATTCAATATAGATTTTTATATTAACACGAATGTATTGACTATAACGAGAGAAGTAATCACATTTCTGTCACACGTATTTCGGAGATTGCGAATTCTGTACACTGATTTCAAATTTTCTTCTGGCTTCTTAATCCCTATACTTACTTAAGGTCTAATAAAATATTAGGGCTACATACATTTCAAGAGACCTTAGATTATTGACATATTCTAGTGATGGTCTTCTCTTTGTCAATGGCATTGCATGGAATAGATGTATCTTAACTCAGCACGCGTTTATTGAAACATTAATGTGTAATCATATTGAAAAAGTCTCATTATCGTAAGTTTGGAACCTCTACCCTTGTTCTCTTCACCCCCTCAGCTTTGTTTTTAAAATATCAAAATAAATAAAAAAAATTCAACAGACACTGAATTTTCGTATTTAAAGTGCAGTATCTACTGATTACATTACTTAACGCGAAACAATACCATGTCCATGGATACTCAATTCAAAAATTGCAACAAATAGAATGTTCAGGATTCAAATGAACTTTCATTTTTTAATATTATCTCGGTTTGCAGTAAAAGACCACAGTAATTCTCTTAGCGAAGTAAAAGGTCACGATAAAACGGAGGAACAGAAGGTTTATTTTATTTCTTTTTTACTTGTTGAGTTGGGAAAAGTAATTCTCGTTACTAAACAGACGTTTGGAAACAACGAATGTCTGGAAAGAAGCTCACAATTCACATAGTATCCCATTTCACTTCATTTCTTTCTCAGCATTTCCCGTCATACATCTCCGAACTCCGTCCGTAAAGCGACGTGTCCTTGTCCCCCCCCCCCCGCGTGAATCACAATGACTTAATCCAGACGACCGCCACCACCGAACAAAAGACGCTCGATGGCAGCGATGATTTATCCCCCAGATTTTCCGCGCCCTTTCAACCACCAACCTGCCACATCGCTGCTCGCTTGCTCTCCCTCCCTTCCCCTCTTCCACTCGGTCGTCCTCCCACTCGGTCGTCCTCCCACTCGGTCGTCCTCCCACTCGGTCGTCCTCCCACTCGGTCGTCCTCCCACTCGGTCGTCCTCCCACTCGGTCGTCCTCCCACTCGGTCGTCCTCCCACTCGGTCGTCCTCCCACTCGGTCGTCCTCCCGCTCGGTCGTCCTCCCACTCGGTCGTCTGCTCAAGGTCGTCCTCACTCAGTCGTCACCTCCCACTCAGTCGTCCTCCCTCGGTCGTCCTCCCACTCGGTCGTCCTCCCTCACGGTCGTCCTCCCACTCGGTCGTCCTCCCACTCGGTCGCCCTCCCACTCGGTCGTCCTCCCACTCGGTCGTCCTCCCACTCGGTCGTCCTCCCACTCGGTCGTCCTCCCACTCGGTCGTCCTCCCACTCGGTCGTCCTCCCACTCGGTCGTCCTCCCACTCGGTCGTCCTCCCATGCGGTTGTCCTCCCACTCGCTCGCCCTGTCATTCGCTCATCCTCACATTCCTTAACCCTCCCACTCTACTCGCTCTCCCACTCGTTTGCTCTCGTAATCACTCGTTCTCACACTAGTTCGCATTTCCGCCCGGTCTTTGTCACCTGCTTCCCTCTGCTCCCGTTCGCCCACAGTCTATATACCAACTACGATTCCTGCTAAACACCACACACCTCTGGTATCACAGATGTATCTTTTGTCCCTATACACCACCTGAGACCAACTGTGCCATCGTCAAGCAAAGAACCGCCAATGACTGTCTGGCCTCTATGCCTAAACATTTCCGAAACCATGGCTTTCACCCTCCGACAACACCACTTAATCGCAATCATCGTCAACGCCGTCAATACCTCAAATTCGTCAATACCGTCAAATCCTAGCAACCACATTTCTACTATCCTTGATGACCATCCATTTAAAGTATTTCTCCACTGTCTTCATCCCCCCTCCTTCACATTCTCCTCGCCGTCACCAACACTAGCATCACTGAACCACAACGACCACTACATCCAACAGTAATTTCGTCCACCATCCTCACATTGTTTCTCGCCATCCCATCCGTTACCACTGGCGCAATCACCGGACACTACCTTTCCACCACAGCTCCAGCCACTGCCGCCTCGTCCGTCTTCCCCACCCCTCTTTCCGTCGCGCCCAATTTTTAGCGACAGCGAAAAATGAGACAGATCAGCCGTAATAAGGGTAGCCGGCACAAGACTGAGTGGCACCAGCATAATATTACTTACCCAGGGCTTCCCCCTCAGTGCACGGCGCGAGAACTAGCAGCGCAGCACGCACCCTGGCAGGCTGTGCGCGCCGCCTCTCATTACGGCACAAGCGATATTTCTGCACCGCCCGCGCCCACCGCCACTACCACCAGCCTCCACTCCCTTCACCATCGCATTTTCACCTCTGCGCCCGCTTGAACCTCAGCCCCAATACACCCTCTCTCCACCCCACCTCTCTCCTTGCGGTTCCGCCATCGTTACCGCTCCGGAAAACGCCATTCCCGCCGATACCATGGGAGCTGACTCCACGTCTTGAAGACCATGTCCAGCAGTGCCCTCTTCACCACGTCTTCCCCATCACCAGTAACCCAGTCCGCATCGCCCCTTCAGCCACCACCACCACCACCACCGACACTATTCTATCACCACCTCAACGGCAACCATCTCACTTATCGCCATGACTACGGTCACTAACACGGTAACCACTTCAACACTACCTTTATCACCACCATTTCACCTCTACCTCTACCCCCTCCTCCACCACCTCTACCTCTACCACCTCCTCCTGCATCTGCTCCTCCACCTCTACTTCTATCTCCACCATCTCCTTCTCCACCTCCAACATCTCCTCCTCCACCTTCGCCGCCACACCACCACCATTACTATTTTCGCCACCTGTTTTCTCCACTTTCACCAACACCACCAAGACTTTTTCACCTCCGAAAACACTACACCCCAACTACCTATCTGCCACTACCACCATCCCGGTCATCCCCGTCATCTCAGCAGCCTACCCGACTACCACTGCTACCCTCAACACCTCTACCACCCCCAGTACTTTCACCCCTCGTCCCCGTCTCTCCCCATTACCCTACCCAGACATTCCCCACTCCTCATTGCCCCTCCCCACTTCTCCATTGCTCCTCCCCGCTCCTCTATCACCCCTGCCCGCTCCTCCATCGCCCCACCCCGCTCCTCCCCGCTCCTCCCCGCTTCTCCCCGCTCCTCCCCGCTCCTCCATCGCCCCTCCTCGCTCCTCCCCGCTCCTCCCCGCTCCTTCATCGCCCCCTCCCCGCTCCTTCATCGCCCCCTCCCCGCTCCTCCATCGCCCCCTCCCCGCTCCTTCATCGCCCCCTCCCCGCTCCTTCATCGCCCCGGGCGCCGCGCCGCTGCAGGCGCTCTGCGCGGTGCAGGTGCAGTCATTTGTTGTCGGCCGGGCCTCTGCCTCCGCCGCCGCCGCAGCAATACCAAGCGCTCCTTATCTTTATGATCGCGTCAGTCTGCCGCCGGCCGCAAATGGGTATTTACTACCGACGCCCGCGTGGAACTTAATCCCCTCTCGCGCTTCGCGAGTCGGTTCGCGGCGCGGCCGCCGCCGGTTAGGCAGAATCAAATTTATTGTGCTTCCCCCGAGTGCTGTTTGGCGGCGTGAAAGATTTTAATTTCCGCGGATCTCCCTTATTAATTACGGGGAAGGGGCGGAGTGGAGGTGGACGTGGAGGTGGTGGATCTGCTGGAGGCGCCGACTCCATTTGCAACGCGAGGCAGGGCATTCGTCACCTCCGTGGGAAGGGGGTGTGATGGATGGATGAAGTTTACTTGAGTTTCGGTTGAATGTTCTACGTGCGGTAAACATGCTACTCAAATGGGTAAATGTGCGTGTACAACGTATGTTTGTGTGATTGTGTGTCTTATTGTCGGGTGTGGGTGTTCTGCTTTAGTTTGTTATACAAAAGTCGAGATGTAAATTGGTTTGTAGGGAAATAGAATTATTTTACACACGTATTAAGTACATTAAATTTTCTAAATAGTACGAGTACATTAAATTTCTAATTATATTATATTTGCGAAGTATTAAAATGTTAGAAAATGCAATGTTTTCTTATTTCTTGCAATGGTCTCTGATGAAAAATTGGATATAACTCTTTTCTATTTAAAGAGAATTATATGAAAAAATTGATGTTTGAAAATATTCAATCTTTATTATTACAGTAAATTTGCTTATTATATAATCAATCGTTTTTTACATCTGATTTGTTTATTTTTAGTTATGAAGAATGTAACCTGAAAAGCGTTCTAAAAAAAGAACTGACAATTCAGAATCATTTACATTAAAATTCAACGAAAGGAAATAATAAAAAACATTTTATCAGAACACATTCATTTTACGCAACATGTCGGAATGAAACACCGCTGAGGCTTTGGATGGAATAGAAAGAGGGTTATGCTGTTAAAAGTACGAATGATTTCGTCTTATTGGAGAGAAATCACACTTTCAAATAATATCATTCATATCATCTAGTTTTTCATAAATGAAACCTAAAATTCCTGTTTTATGACAGTGTAGACATGCCGCAAGTGATAAGACAAAAAAAAGCAAGATCTATGTCTTCGAATGGTTCTCTCAACATCAAATCCGATTAAAGGAGATAATAGTCTATAAATGAAAATTCAATTACACTAATTTTTGTATCTACCGACCAGGATTTCGCTAGAAATGCGGATTGACTGTAATAATTAGTAACCCTAGTGCTATCTATTACAGCTTCCATAATTTCATTAACAAATGCTATTAATTCCTCACATTATATCCTTACAGTACAGTGAGTCACTACTCTCATGATCTCTTTGAATTAGCCTCGCTTTATACGAATATTATAGGGTATAAAATGCGAGCACGTTACAGTATAGGTTTTATTGCGAAACCAACCGAACAATGATTCATTTCCCATCTCGCCGCCCTCTTGAAATGTCAGTTCTATCGCTGAATTATAATCCATAATAATTATGATCCTGTCGTTGTCGTTTTAATAACATTTAATCATGATTTAATATTGTCATTTTCGCCGCTTAGAGGCTATCTGGTACTCGATCACTGCATTAGACCGATCCTGCATAATTCGCCAGATAAAGCTGCGCGTCCCATGGAGCGTAATAGACTTCTGAGAGATATAGATACGAGTTCATTTCTTCTCTTTATTAAAGCCGTTTTACTCGCTAATGCAGTTTCTCGCCTGATTAAACAATTTTAATACTTTTTTGTCAACATTTGAACTTAAATACTCAAGTATATTAGCATTTCAACTGGACCCATTGAAACTTTTCTATCCACCTACGGAATATTCAGTTGTTCAAAACTTGTAAAAATTAAAATTATTTACTAGTATTGTTTTATGGAGATGAAGCTTTTAAAAGTATAGTAAAAAAGGTGAAATAAAAATAGAAAGCAATTGCGGAGAAAAATATAACCTTGACCATTAGTATTGTAATAGTGCAGATAAAATTTAAATTGTATCTTAACAACTCTTACCTCTGCAAATAGATTATTCATTTTTAACATTGGAAATATTAGTGACAAGGATTACGTCTACAATTCTTTCTCTATGTTCTACACTTTCTGTATAAAACACGTTAGAACACCTTATCTCTTGAAGTAGCGTAACAAAAATATTATTGTCCATTGACGTTTACGTCCACATGATAACCTAACAATCCATTTGAGCCAGTTCTTTCAATCAGATTATTGCATTCAACGAATTATTGAATTATTTATAATAATCTGGCAACCTTATTCTTTTGCAGTAACGTAGGCTTCTATTAATTTGAAATTCTTAGTAGGGGTGTTTGTCGTCGGCAACTGCCTGAAATGTAGAACTCGCGTGGGATAGCTCTGAGGGCTTGCAAGGTGTGCTCGATATTGCCTACGGTCAAGATCCCATCCCTCAGTTTCCGGGGCGCTTTGGATTATTTCAATGGCTTTTACAGGAAATAAATAAGACTTGTCCATGAAATAGAGACAATTTCCTAACAACGGTTATCTCGCAGATACGCGGAAAGAAAAACCCACGTACACGGCAGAATTATGAATTTACTCTGGACTAGCATTGATACGGAATATAAAATTAATATTAACAACCTACAGATTAACATTAAATAATTTACATTAGAAATATGTTCAATTATATAAATGCATGCAAACCTCATACATTAACTCATCCAAATGTCATGTATTTACGATTACACCCTTAGTTTAACATTAATTACACAGTAACCAAACATACCTTCCGCAAGTGAAAAGGGACAAGGTTATCCCAAAAATAACACAGGCACACACTCACACATACCCATAAAATTTTTCAGACTCAAAGACTAAACACATGTTTCTCTATGTATTTTGACGCGCTGAATACGAATCTTAAGCCAGAAATGCTCTACTACTCTCCATTATTTAAATTGCGAAAAAACACTGAAATTTATTCTTTGCTTTATGGGTTGTGGTCAGATCCAAGACTACACATGTTTCTAAATGTATGTCGACGCGCTGAATTCGGATGTGAAGCCAGAGTTGTACCATCACCCTCCCGTTAAAAACCGCGATAAAAAAACTGAGGCTGATGTCGAAATTCTGTCTCTCCCGTCCGACAATTCGCCAAGTCGTGAATGAACTCTACAGTCTCCCCGCTCCGTGTTCACCCACGCCGCCGACCCCTCACTCGCCTCTCTTGTGCCTCCACCTCCGGCTGCAGACCCATTCTGCCCCACCTTCCTCACCACTGGCCTACGCCCTTCACCGGTGCGGCGTTTGCATTCACCAAATTGACAATGTTCCTCAATATGCTCCACTTCCATCTCCACTTCAAACCCGGTCTTTCTTCCATCTCTCTCTCTCTCTCTCTTTCTCTCTCTCTCTCTAACCCAGACCTCCACCAACGGTCCTGCCGCTCTTATTGCCGCCTTTTTCACTCCGTGCTCGCCTCCGATTTCGTCTATCCCCACTTCTATCTCCACCCTCACCTCTATCCACACGTGCGCCTCTATACATATCCCCGCCTCTATCTCCACGTCCACTTCCATCTCCACGCCCACTTCTATCTCCACGTCCACTTCTATTTCCACGCCCGCTTCTATCTCCACGCCCGCTTCTATCTCCACGCCCGCTTCTATCTCCACGCCCGCTTCTATCTCCACTCCCGCTTCTATCTCCACGCCCGCTTCTATCTCCACGCCCGCTTCTATCTCCACGCCCACTTCTATCTCCACGTCCACTTCTATTTCCACGCTCGCTTCTATCTCCACGCCCGCTTCTATCTCCACTACCGCTTCTATCTCCACGCTTCTATCGCCCGCTTCTATCTCCACGCCCGCTTCTATCTCCACGCCCGCTTCTATCTCCACGCCCGCTTCTATCTCCACGCCCGCTTCTATCTCCACTCGCGCTTCTATCTCCACGCCCACTTCTATCTCCACGCCCGCTTCTATCTCCACGCCCGCTTCTATCTCCACGCCCGCTTCTATCTCCACGCCCACTTCTATCTCCATCCCTGCTCCTATTCCAAAGACATTCCGTTTCAATCTTTACCCGCGTCTCCACTTTCGCCCGTTCCCTCTCTTCGGCCCCCTTCCGTCCTCTCCTCTGCACTCGATTCCGCCCTCTCCGTACTGGACTCATCGCCTCCGTCTCCGCCAATTTCACCACCCCTGACTCCACTCCTACCGGAACTCCACCTCGCGTTCGGATCCAGTCCCCCCTCTTCTACCCACGCCCTCGCGCCCTCCTCCCTCCTCGTCCTCGCCATCGCCCTCGTCGTGCGCTTCGCTTTCGCATGTGGCGCTCCCTGCGGCCGGGGAGTGACGCGTGTAACCGAATCCCACCGGCGGCGAGCGCGGACAGAGGGCGCGGCAGGTACGGGGAGCTCGTATGCGGGGGTGCGGGCTGGGGATCCTCGGGATGGAGAGGAATTATTACCCTAGTCTGAGGTCCACGAAGGCATCGTAGATTCTCAAAAACATGGATGCGCAAATGATATCGTAGGTTTCCGCGGCCAGAGTCATGATCTGCGCTGTCCGGGTGACGACGCGTCGAAGGCTGAGGTGCCGACGTTTCGACCGACATGTCGCGGTCCTCTTCTGGGCTGCACTGGCTTGAAGAGGACCGCGATATGTCGGTCGGAATGTCGTGGGCAACTCAGCCTTCGATGCGGCGTAACCCGGACAGCCCAGATCATGGATGCGCAACCTGTCGCAACACAAATAATGGAAATTTTATGTTATTTCTTTTCTTTTCGTCAAACAATAATTCAAAATCACCCTTGGGATTATTGTGTTGCAAAAGAGACGAGATCTCTTGCCACCATTATCTCACAAATAATCCACGGTGTTTTTGGAACTGATTATTTTGACATTAAATCTGATGTCTAAAACGTATATTTATTACCATGCATTAATTCATACGAAGCTTTTTTGAGTGTTTCCTGACAATGTTATCTGTTAATTCTGGTGTTATTAATTTTATTTTGTAGAATGCATTTACAAAATATTGTTTAGTGATGTAATGTTGATATTCTACATCACGTACGATACTTATTATTTTGATTGTGATTGATACTAGTGAAAAGAAAGCCCTTTCCAATCTGGTAAAAATAAATTTCACGACTGTCACTCAAATAAAAATGTCTTTTTTATTTGGAGCTGACAGTCTATTGAAGACCATGAATGAGGCATCCAAGTTCTGCAAATCCAGAGATAAGATCAAAACTTGAAATCGCAAATATCATTTATTTGATCTTTTCGAAACCGTTTATCTGAATTATTGCAAACATCTTCACCCAAAAATTCAATTTTGCCGGACATTTAACCTGAGTTATTGGTTATATGGCCTGGCCATTATTTATAGCATATTCACAAATAATATTGTACGAATATATTGCTTCTCTTATAATGTTATTCTTTCATTACAGAATAGTTCTTTAATTCCATGAAGATGCGAAATATTCGAAGGCATTACAAATAGACAGGTCTTTTTTCTGGAGCTTTTATTCAGCCGACAGCCGATTACCCTTCACACATGTTCGATATACACTAGGCTCCTCTGAATAGCAGAATGCGAGGCCCTCCGCGACAACTGTGTACAAGAGAGGCAAGGGGCAACAACCATGGCCAAGGTGGAACTCGAACCCGCGACTTTTCGGAGCGAAGCACTGAGTTGGTACATGCTCTTAGCAACCTCGGCCAACCAGGCCGGCAATACATATGTTTATTTTAGGTCGCACTCGGGAATTTATAAATGTTGGTGGTGTTATTAAGATTCGTGAAAGTTGAAATTTTTCTGCCACATCTATTTCTCCCTTCATGCTTCAGAGGGAGGCGTAACACGTAGGGGGAGGGGGTGAGGGTTGCTCGCCGCGGGGGAGCAGGTGGAGGTGGGGCCAGGTGGGCCAGCGTGCGAGCCACCGGCTGACGTCGAGGGGCAGATCTCCGCCCCACCCCATTTCGGCTGACGCTGAGAGAATTGTACGTGATTTCTGTCGGGGCAGAGATTCGCGAGGTAAAGCGATGCAATGAAAGTTCTTTTAGACGGTCATGGAGGAGTGGTGGAAAGTTAGTGGTATGTTAGCGAACATATGCAGAGTATGTAAAACATCAACAGTAAAAACAAAGTCAATTCAAGCCGATCCTGTGGCCGAGATCGCTAAGGTAGTAGTGTCGTAGCGATCTCCGACCCAAGGGTCGCTGGTTCGAGTCCCGCCTCGGGCATGGTTGTATTTGTGTTCGTCCTTACACCCCTTATCATCGCCATATCGTTTCATCGTCATAACTACCATACCGTTAACCCCAATAGTGGTCGCTAATGACCTAGATTTTGATGCGAACTGAAATAACAAAAACAAAAAAAACGTTAATTCAACCAGATCTTGGCACTGATTTCTGACCAATCTTTCAATCAATAAAGTGAGCTAATTAAACATTTTCCCAATACAATGTGAGAAACAACTAAGGCGTAACCATGTTTTTGAAAAGGTTACATTATTCAAAGGAGTTAATATACAATACCAATATGACAAAAATAGGGAAATCAAATTGTTCAAGTTTATATTTTTAAAGATTCGATTTAAAAAAATAAATTTTGGTGACAAAAATCCCTTCTCTGGCATTACTCGGCTTTACTCTATTGCTCCAACTCTTTGGACAGTTTTTAGAACTATGTGATAAAATTCTCTCCCGTTTCATCTAGATATTTTATTTATATTATACTTAAATTTGCGTACGCTCCGTGATTGTACTTTAATTGGTATTCTTCGTCTCTTGGTCTCTGTTTGAAAATCCCCCTTCTCCGACATACTTTGGTAGTATTCTCTTGGCCCACCTATTTGAGGAAATTCTCTCACATTTAAACTAGGCATTTTATCCAAAGGATTCCTCCTCAATATTTTATTGAGATATTTCGTGTAATGAAGAATTATTTATATTTCGAAGATCTTTGATCGCACCCTTAGTTATGAAATGTCGTATACTTAGCTATGGAATGTCGTACTATTACCCTTAATACTATATTATGTTAGATGTTATTCCTTTTAAATTGCACCGACATTAAAATGCAATATTTTCTTACTTCCCTTCAGACCCATTTTCATAAATAAAGAAAATTTTACTCGTCACAAAATTTTGAATTTTTTTAAAGTAACCGTTTGAATGCGTTGCAAATGACGTTGACTCAGTGGTACAATTTAGCGACCCCCCCTTCTCCGAGAGAGGAGAGTGCGGGTGTGGGTAGAACTTTGATTCCACCTTGAATAACAGATTGTCTTATACTCGTTATTTTCTCCTACATTATTTTATATTAGATGATATTGCTTTTTGAATTACACCGACATTGAAATGCAATATTTGCTCACATCACTTTCAAACCCATTTTCATTAATAAATAAATAAAATTTGTCTCACCACATACTTTTTGGATTTATTTGGTAAGTAACCGTTTGGACACGCTGCAAATGGCATTACCTCACTGACACAATTTAGGAATCCGAGAGAGGAGAGTGTTTGCGGGTGTAGGTAGAACGTGGATCACACCTTGAATAAGAGATTATGTTGTTCTGGTAATTTTACCCTAAATTATTTTATATTAGATGAATTTGCTTTTGAATTACACCAACATTAAAATGCAATATTTTCTTACTTCCCTTTCAAACCCATTTTCATCAATAAATCAAGAAAATTCGTCTCGCCATATACTTTTTGGATTTATTTTGTAAGTAACCGTTTTGAACACGCTGCAAATGACATTGACTCACTGATACAATTTAGCGTTGACGCAGCCTCCGAGGGAGGGGAGTGGGCGAGGGCGTGGGCGTGGGCGTGGGGGTGGGTGGGGGTCTAGAACTCGTCGTCGCGCCGGGCCGTCGTGGTGCTCTCGCGCTCCACCTCCTTGTAGTCCATCTCGAGCGCCGCCAGGTCGGCGCGCGCCTCCTCGAACTCGTTCTCCTCCATGCCCTCGCCGATGTACCAGTGCACGAAGGCGCGCTTCTGGTACATGAGGTGGAACTTGGCGTTGACGCGCGCCCACGCGCTCGCGATAGCCGTCGTGTTGGACAGCATGCAAACCGCGCGCCCCACCGGCGCCATGTCGCCGTCCGGCAACACCGACGGCGACTTGGAGTTGATGCCCACCTGCGCACGATCAGTGCCTGCCTCAGCGCTCCGAATTGGATGTTAATACTTCAGGAAATAAATACTGTAACCAATATTGCATCATCTGCCGGCCACCACGAACTACCTGTATGCGCGGATTGCGTCATCGGCCGGCAGCCCTTGAACTAGCTAGTCCCAGAGGGTTCTGGCGCTAATCGCAAAGTCCAGAAAATTCTCGACGGCGCCCGCCGAGTATAAATACGCGGGGGCCGGCGACCGCGGGTCAGTCTTAAGTCTGAAGTGGAAGCTGAGCTGTGAAGTGTGTGCATCGCGGTGAATAGCAGTGCAGTGGACTGTGGCCAGTACATCGAACTGTGGTCAGTGCTTAGGACTGTGCGACAGTGTAAGAGAAGTGAACAGTGTAAATAAATAATCAAGAGAAGTGTGACGTGTAAAGAATAATCAAGTGAAGACTGTCTATACATTAATCAAGTGTTTTCAGCGATTGTGTTAAGAAACAAAATAAACGTTTTTGTTGAAATAATACTCGAGTTTTAATTCACCACCTAGAATCGTAACAATACCGTATTAGCGTGTTCGTGCGAGAACTTTCGCATGTTAAACCCTACTCTCTTCCCTATTTTCCATCTCCTTATTAAGTTTGAAATATATATTTTTCTTCAACACCTTCTTATCCTCCGTCACTTCTACATGTCCCCGTGTAATTGATAAGAAGAAAATATACCCCTGACAATACAAATTATTCCTATTTAAAGTTATTACCGTACAGCGAGGTACACCTATGTAATTCAGTCACGTAGAATATCAAGAAATTTGTTTAATTTCGCATACAGTTGCAGGTTCTACAGGCTCTGAACAGGTGGGGTGGAATCGAGAAACGTCAAACCAGCAAAAATGTAACAGAATGTTCAAGATGTGTGAGGAGCATTTCTTTGAGACCTTTGACCTCAAAATTTGAATTTTTAAGGCACTAAAACGTTTTGTTTAGGTGTTATTTAACAATATAGATTCAAAAACGCGGCCGAATGTTGCGGGTTACTTTTGACATGAATATTTAAATGCGTTTTTATAAACAGGATATTCATACTTGTAAAGTCATAGTGCAATTCGTTACGTCTACGTGACATTTTATTTCTTTAGAGTACTCATTTATAAAAATACGTTGCGTGTGAGAGCCGCAAATGTATGTATACTACTGAAATTAAATGAGACTCTGATGTATTAAATGAAATATGAGATTAAGAATTATGAAACAAAGCCTTTTGCTGTGTTTGACAATCTCGGGTCGTAAAACGATTTACGAATATAGTATGTTTTATCCAATCTGAAAAATCCAATGTACTATAATTTTCATTCTGATTTGACTATTAATCCTGCAAAAGTTGACGGATTAACGTTCATAGTCGGTAATAGGAAACGTTGAATTATTTATTGATTGAAATTCCCGAGGAGTCAGTTGCTATTTTCATTAGCGCCTGTGAGGTGATTCTTATATATCGATAGGTGGGGATGTTCCTTCCCCACTGGATGGTGAGATTGTATAAGGGAAGACTATGTAAGCTTGTGTAAGGGGAGATAATAGGTCTAGGAAGAGGAAGGAAAAAATATTGCGCGCGGTCCGTGGCCAGATTTTTTGGCTGTAACCGCTTCATTTGCCTGATACCAATCAGAGAAACCATAGAAAACTATAGATGAAAGCTGCCTGCTCCTAGAATTCTCATTGCGTTAGCAGCTGAATTAGCTATCTAGGTAGCATCGAAAATCCGCCACTGTCGGCACTCGAGCTCTAAGACTTTCCGATCAAAGTCGCAACAGAGAGAAAGATAATGCTACATCTCTACAAATTCACAGGCTGCCTTTGTCTCGTACACTTAATTGAAGAAACCTGTTCGTATACCTTGAAGCCAGTGGGGCACCAGTCAACAAAGTTGATGCACTTCTTCTTTTTGATGGTGGCAATCGCCGCGTTGATGTCTTTGGGCACCACGTTGCCTCTGTAGAGCAGGCAGCACGCCATGTACTTCCCAAGGCGGGCGTCGCACTTGACCAAGTGATGGACAGGTTCGAAGCAAGCGGCCGTAATGTCTGCGACGGACATTTGCTCGTGGTTTGCTTTCTCCACGGATACAATGGGAGCATACGTTGCTAATGGGAAGTGGATTCTGGGATACGGCACCAAGTTTGTTTGGAAATCTGTCAAATCGACGTTCAGTGTGCCATCAAAACGTAATGATGCCGTTATTGACGAGACAACCTGTAAACGAGATGGACATGAGAAAAAAACGTTTTCAAAGGATTGAATATACTTTATAATTATAATGTAATTTATTAATCGCTTATGCTCGTTGTGCATAAAATATGATTTAATATTTACCTGGCCAATGATGCGATTAAGGTTCAAGTACGTGGGAGCCCCTATATTCAATTTTTGCACACACAAATCGTAAATGGCTTCGTTGTCCACCATAAATGTGCAATCTGTGTTGTCCATAGTGCAGTGAGTTGTTAATACTGTATTATAGGGCTCTACTACTCCACTGGACACCTGATAACAGAAACATACAATAGATATAAATATTTTGACTTTCAAATAGTTGTGAGCTTATCTACTATCAAAATGTGATTTTATTCAATGTATAAAACTCTCTTAATACTGGATTGGCAGATTTTATACAATGCTAAAATTAATCAAGTTTTATAAACAACTCAATAGAGGAATACTTGATAAAATATAGGGGATACTGAGTTTGTAAATTTTAATACAATTTCATTGAACAATGTAATGAAAAACACTTCATTGAACTAATGCTGTTTTTCAACTCAACGCCATCGGATATTGTGGACTGTTCGGATAATATTGAAACCAAAAAGTGCAATTCTCTAAAGGCTTAGGATGAGTGCAGAATTCCATTGTTATTGTCAATGAACACTTCAGTCAGTAAAATCAACAAATATCTGGCCTGAGCAGTACCTGATGTTTTTCTTGAATGATTTCAAATTACTTTTGATATAATATTGATAACACTTATCTGATAGAAAGAAAATTCTACAGAAAATAATGTATTAAAATGTACATGAGAATTTTTAATGTGAATTAGTGAAATTTTGTCAAAAGTGTACAAAAGGAATCGTATGTTGGATTCTCTCCAAATTCTAACATTAATATTTGGATTAGAGAAAACTGAAAGGTCCTGAAGAGAATATCTCTTTGATTTAATCTTAACTGATTAAATTAGAGAATGTATCTTCTGGAAGAAATTTATGTCTAATTAATTAGTCACTTCAATAACATTTATCCCTAACTTGACAACTTGGCGAAGTTTTATTGGAGGCAAAAATTATTTCATCATTAATATTTAGTTCTTTATGAAGTATGATGTAGTTTGTCATAAAAGTCGTAATATACTTATAATATGTCATGGAATGACTTCTAAATAAAGAGCTATAAATAGTGTTAAGACTTATAAATAGGGAAAAAATTTTCCCGTAAATAAATATTTTTACAGTAACAAGATACCTGCATTTATTAATTTTTTTAAAGAACTAACAAGACAGACAGAATGAATTGGAACCAATTTTATTTTACATATTTTTACATATTTTGATATCATCACATATTTTCAAATATTTTTTCTAAAGTAATATATTTCTTAAATATTTCCTTACATTTTAATATATTTAAACTTTTGAACAGGAATATTTTAGATGCGTCTTTGAAAATATGTTACTAGAAGCATCTTTCTTAAAAAAATTATAAATACTACCGCGTTTCTGTGACCTACGGACCTTTGGTATGAATTGCCAGACTTACCCCTCCCTCATGCTCCTTGGAATCAAGGGTGAGTGGATGATTGTAAGACAGAAGTAATTTCAATCACGATCCTGCTCATGTTTCTCAGAGTCAGTTTATAACTCACTCGAAAATTAAATTTTTTTTTCGGGTCATTGACTTATCGCGGAATGGGAGTTTGGGGAGGGGGATCCCTTGACCCTCTTCACCCTCCAGGATCCATCACTCACTACAGAGTACTGCTATTCGCTTGAGCTCCGGCTACTCGTGAACATTGTACATACAGCGAACGCTTGTTATATTTGGAATAAAACTCTTGCGTGTGGTGAAATTATTGTACAATTACGTTTGTAGAGGTAGAACTTTCTTTCAGCTGCTCTAAATCCATGTTAAAATCTGATCGACATTATTTACTGGGAAAATGCTTATATAAATTCAATTACGTTTGTAGAGGTAGAACAGCTGCTCTAAATCCATGTTAAAATACTAAATTTAGTATTTAAAATTGGAATATATAAGCATTTTCTCTTATATAAGCAACTCTTGTGTGTGGTGAAATAACTGTACAATTACGTTTGTAGAGGTAGAACTTGCTTTCAGCTGCTCTAAATCCATGTTAAAATCTGATCGATATTATTTACTGGGAAAATGCTTATATATTCCCATTTTAAATACTAAATTTAGTATTTAAAATGGGAATATATAAGCATTTTCTCAGCTATTATACAGCTCTTGTAGTTGCCATGCTAACTACCGACTCATCAAAGCCGTACTCTGGGAATGGCAAAATGTGCCCGCACGATCTCCTTCTCCACCTGGCAATCCTGGCGGACCTGCGATAAGGGACAACTTCCCCCGACTTCTCTCTCATTTCCCCAAACCTACAAGTGGGTACAAGTAGAAGCTGAAGCCGGGAATGTAATCTTAAAACCACGCACAAAATATCACAAAGAATGGCTGCTTCGCAAAAAAGCACATTGCTGGATGTTTTGTCTCAAACAAATATTTGAATTATATTTTTTGACTAAAAACATGTTCATGTTCTTGAATATTATTTTATTTCTTGAGAATTATTTTTACTTTCTCGTATACATACGTATATACAGGAGTAATATACGTAGTATTGAGAAAGTTATGTAATGCTGCGGAAAATCGATTTCGAGATAGTCCGTCTGTCCGTCTCTCTGTGAACACTACGAGGGCCGAAACCACACGCACGTTCTTTTCCAAATTGAAGAATCCTTTGTCAATCTAACTCTAGATGAAGCTTTGAAATTTTAATGAACATTCTTTAAAATTTGGGGATAATTCACATGAAACCCTTCGGACATTTTCAAAATTTTCTCAAAAACAGCTCCAAATTTTTCTTTAAATTTCTTCTAGAAATAGAGTAAAATAAACTTATAAAGGTGGCGTAGGTTTCATTTTCACGGTTAACTCTGAATTTTCGAAAATTACAAAAGATTGGCTTTTCTTCGGTGTCTTCCTACAACTATAAAATTTAAGACAGATTTTTCCTTCAAATGAAAACTGTTGTCCATAATTAGTTCTTTAACTAAGTTCACGTACATTTTGTGGAAACTTTTAGTAGTTTTCGTGCAATATTGCGTGCAATATTTGCAATTTACAAAAATTACAAAAATAAGATTTTCTGAAAAATGGCTCCAAACTTTTTCCTGAAATGTTTGCTAGGGATACTGCCAAATGTACCCTATATATAGCATAAACGATATATAGCTCCATCCTTTTATTTTTTCAAAAAGTACAAAAATATATTTTTTTGACTTGTCTCTCTCGTTGGTAATACTTACACAAGAAGCGTCATACAAGGTTTCTCGAGAACTCAACGGTTTTCTGTGAAAATGACTTCAAAATTCCACATTTTCAGAAACGCTCAAACGGTATTTGCTCAAAAACTGCTCCAAATTTTTTCTTCAAATTTTTACAATGGATAATGCTAATTGCACTGTTCATTTTGGTGTATTCATTTGTATTTTCAAAAATTACACAATTTTTTTCGAAAACTCAGTAGATTTCTGTCAAAAAGAGCTTCAAATTTTGCATTTACAGTAATGCTTAATCGCCATTTTCTTAAAAACGGCTTCAAATTTGTCAGTGAAAATACGTAGAGCATTTTCTGCAACCCATGCTTCTACATCTCACGGCAGATGCTTTGGACGCAGTGCCTGCCAATTCAAGAAAACTAGTTACCTTGCCCGTTACATTGACTTGGCCTGTCGGATACAGAGGGAGGGCATTGCACCCCAGGCATAGGTGTCAACCTTTCGTTCGCCATTCTGCAACCTTCCTCAGGGCGAAATACATACTAGTGATATCTACGACCAGCAAACCAGTTAACAGAGAAACACTCTCATTGAATGTTAAACGTCGTCAATCGCCAATGTTTCTCCAAAATTAAGGTTGAAGATCACGAACCGCGGCGTGAATGATACTTTGCACACCTAAAGATGAGTCGTGTCAATCTCTGACGCGCACTTTCCGCCCCTGAGATAAATGAAGCAATCCCACAGGACTGTGAGAACAACACGCGTCTTCACGGTAGGAGTCAGCACGCAATAATAATGTAGGAAAAAATGCTGATTTAAAAAAGAAAGTTTTCATATAAAGGACATAATAACATTGAAGAAAATTAATATTAAAAAAATTTGTGAAAATCGCAAAATATGTAAAATATGTAATATAGTACCAAATATGTAAAATGTGTAATATAGTATCAAATATGTAAAATGTGTAATATAGTACCAAATATGTAAAATATGTAATATAGTACCAAATATGTAAAATATATAATAGAATACCAAATATGTAAATTATGTAATATACTACCAAATATGTAAAATATGGAATATAGTACCAAATATGTAAAAATATATAACGAAAAAATTGAATATTGGGTTAGGACGGGACAGATTCGCCCAGTTTACAAATTTGAGAACGGTAAGTAGAAAGACAAAAACTACGTAATTACATAGGAATCCGGTGTCTAGTGATTACCTGCGGCGCGGGGTACACCACGAACTGCAGGCGGCTCTTCTTGGCGTAGTTCTGCGAGATGTGGTCGAGCAGGCGCGCCGTGAAGCCGGCGCCCGTGCCGCCGCCCAGCGAGTGGTAGATGAGGAAGCCCTGCAGGAAGGAGCAGCTCTCGGCCAGCGTGCGCAGCCGGTTCGACACCACCTCCAGCATGTCGCGCCCCACCGTGCAGTAGCCGCGCGCGAAGTTGTTGGCCGCGTCCTCCTTGCCCGTCATCAGCTGCTCCGGGTGGAACAGCTGCTTGAACGGGCCCAGGCGCACCGCGTCTGCGGGAGGAAACGGAAGACGCACGTTGACGGCGAGATCGTCATGGCGTGTAGGTTTTTGGTGAGCGTTCTAGGTGTACGTTAAAGGTCGGCATAAGTTAAAAGGTCGGTGTATGTTATTGGCCAGTGTACGTCACTGGTTGGTGGATGATACTGGTCAGAGTTTGTCACTAGCTGGCGTGCGTTACTGTCGTTGTAGGTTTCAGGTCGGCGTACAAGTCGGCGTGGCACGTTGCTGGTCGTCGTTCGTTATTCGTCGGCGTTTGTTATTCGTCGGCGTTCGTTATTCGTCGGCGTTCGTTATTCGTCGGCGTTCGTTATTCGTCGGCGTTCGTTATTCGTCGGCGTTCGTTATTCGTCGGCGTTCGTTATTCGTCGGCGTTCGTTATTCGTCGGCGTTCGTTATTCGTCGGCGTTCGTTATTCGTCGGCGTTCGTTATTCGTCGGCGTTCGTTACTCGTCGGTGTTCGTTATTCGTCGGTTCGTTACGTTATTCGTCGGTGTTCGTTATTCGTCGGCGTTCGTTATTCGTCGGCGTTCGTTATTCGTCGGCGTTCGTTATTCGTCGGCGTTCGTTATTCGTCGGCGTTCGTTATTCGTCGACGTTCGTTATTCGTCGGCGCATGTTACATGTCCCCATGTACATTGCGGATTTTTGGATTTTACACGTGGGTATACAACGTTGAGGATCATTGTACCTTGCAATTACCCATGTGGTACGTTAAGTACATACGTGGTAAGTTAGAGAACGGAGACGGTTACACGCCGTAGTACGGACGTACGGTACGGTACTTCATCTGCAGGCAAATATAGAAGGGCTCTGTAATTCAACGTACTTTCGAGATCAGTCGTCGCAGGTCCGTCTTGTCCACCGATTAAGTGGATTGAAGTGGATGAACGGTCTATGCCAGTGTTACGCTAATTGAGAACACTTTTCGAAATAAACCGGCTTCGACTCTGATCGACCTACTCATGGAACTCTCTCTGGCCTTCCCATCTAGAAGGTAATCATGTTGATGAGTTATATACTTGCAAAAAATACTAACATCTCGTACATGCTGTTTTCATTCGGTTTCATTTGATTCTGAAGGTTGCAACTGTTAGTTGGCAAAACACCTTCGTCTCAGTCAATTTAAATGAATTTCATTGTTCGGGGCCACGATCAGTTTCTAAATTAAATCTGACACAATGTATGACAATAATAAAAATAGATCTAAACATTTAACGAAGTATCAAAATGCTAAGTGAGAATTTTTGCTCTATTTCCAACGATAAATCCTAAGAAATCTACATGAAAAAGTTTAAATAATTAGTAGCGACATATAGGTCTTTCTCGTGACCAATTTAGCTAGTTTTTGTTGACAAGTATCTATAGAACGTACTTCCCATACTAGTCAGCCCATTTTCTACCCTTCCTTCTGGTAATGTGTTTAATACATCATTTTTACCAATTATGGAAAACTTAATACTTCACACTGACTGAAAACATAAATTTTGCAATGAACAATACACTTATAATTGTATTTTTTCAACAATAAACTTAAATACATTTCTTTAATAGCATCAATCAAGACATCACTGCCGTTGAGTAATTTATTGATCGTAAATATAAATAACTTGTCCAAATCACTTATGTTCGAAATATAGAAAATGCTGAGTGTCGGATGTTATCTAAATTTTGGAAGAAATTCAGATCTAAAAATATTATTTTATACTCAACTTACATCTAAAGCATATATTATTTCTTTTAAGTGAAACCTTTTCGTAATATTTTCTTTATCAGCTCCCTTGTAAAAGCATAATTCGGCGCTCATTTTATAAAAATATTCTAGTAATATGATCGAAATGAAAGCTAAAATCTACATTATTTACATACAGGCTTAGACTTTTTATTTATAAGAAGGTTAGAAAATAATACTCCTTCAACTCGTTATATATTCACTTCTGAGCATGTATTGCATTACCACAATGCATTAAGCGGTACAAACCTATTACTGATGGTTCGAGATCTACCATCAATGCTCGGGGAACTTGTTTTCCCGCAGCCGTTTCTTTATAGAACACATTGAAGACGTCATCTCGACAATCTTTTTCGGTGGCTTTTTTAGTGGGACTAATGAATCCATCGGGCTGAATGCCATGCTCCAAACAGAAGAGTTCCCACGTGGAATTACCGGTTTGTACGCCAGCTTGGCCAATATGAATTGAAATACACTCCCTCTGGAATAATAAACACAAATCACAGATATACTCCACAAAGAGGTTAGCGATGTCCAGTAAGGAGTCGAGAACATAGAATACAAAGGTTAAATTTGGAAATAATCTAACATAAGTTACATTACCATTTTGAAGTTAATGCTGCGTAACAGATTCCAATACTAAAATTTTAAATTATAAATAATGCTGTGTGAAGATATTTTACATCTTAAATTTTGAATTCCATTGCCCAAGACATTTTTATTTCCATGGTTGCAAATGTAAACAATATGTCCACGAAACATTAGAAAGTCTAATTGATGTATATTTGAAATTGTGAAGACATTATTGTTTCTGATGTTTGAAAGAAGATTTTTATAATATCCGCGCAACTTTTCTTGACAGATGGCTGGGAGAAATGTGATTAGTGAGGGGGTATTAGTTAGAACATCGACCACCAGAGATTTTGATGCAAAGGTATTCATACCGATAATTTCTTGACATGAGCATACTGACTTCGTTCGCCTGATGTAACGAATCTTGTTTTATTACAATGAATTTCTTATCAGCTGTGTGAGTTTAAATATTAACTAACAAGACAAACTTTTTTGAAGTCTATAAATCTGTATACTATGAATAAACCTTTCACTCGAAAATCTGTGGAACTTTGGTAAAAATATGAAAAAAGAATAGTTACATAGAGTATAATAAACCGGTATACTTGAAAGTTACCTTTTTATCAGCTCTTCAGGAGAATTTAAATTATAATGAGCTCTTTTTGTCGTTCTCTGTATCATAAAAATACTTGCTTCGATGTAAGCAGAAGCCCTTTTTTCCCCTTTTCGCATGCATTCGTAACTTCCTCAATAATATGCTGTATTTTACTACCATCATTTGTAGAATCCATATTGGTGTTCATGAGATTTGGTCCATAAATTAAACAATTGTTTCAGTTCGCCGTCTTCTCGGAGTTTTTATTTCTCCATCCACAGGCTGCACAACATCCACAACATGGTTAGAACTACATAGCACACGATAAAAATGACCAATTAGAATGGAACATTTTTTAATTATTTTATTTGCTTCATTGTATTTGGCATTATTTATTGTGTGATTTATAGTTATGAACGTCTTACTGATGTAATACATCCCTGAAGATGGCGAAATAAAACTCCGAAACGTCGGCAAACTGAAATAATTGTTTAATTTATGGACCTAATTTCATGAACAGCAATATGGATTCTACAAATGATGGTGGTGAAATACTGCATATTATTGAGAAAGTTACAAACCAAGTACCAAATCAAATGATCAACAATACGGGTTCCTCAGTAATTTTGCGTTAGTTGCTATTACAAGTTCTAACTTTCTCATGAGTTTGAGGTGACTACGGTTAAGATCCTGGACCTGCCTCAACGAATTCTTTATTTTTTTTCGAGAAAATATATGAACAGGAATTCTCTTGAATAGCAAATATCTTCTGTTTCGCATCAATAAAGATATGTTTGGAATGCTCTCATCAGTGCCCACTGGGAGCTTTTACCTTCAAATGTTTTTTATCAGGGGAAAGAGAAGGTCTGCCATCGGTCAAGAAAAGTTGCGCGAACAACAATTTTCTGAGATTATACTAAAAATTTTAGAATATTGAGCCCAAATATGTCGCAATTGTAGTTATATATAATTTTTTGAAAATATATAATCTTTTTAATAATATAAATAACAATTTAAATATTTATCAAAGATTTAAAGGAATAGCATTTTTTCACGTACGCGTAAAATGTGTACAAAGTGTTCAAGTAAAGAGTATTTTTGCGAGATGACAAACTTTATTTTGACCAAAAGGATCTAAGCATTTATTTTATGACTTTAAGAAGAGTTGCTCTCTCTTTTTCAAACATTAGTTTCTCTAATTTGTAGCAACATATTTCGACATCATTTTCTAATATTAAAACCTACTTCTATGATATAAGTCGTGTATGATGTAAGCAATTTTCGGTATCGAAAGGAAATTGATTTTTTGTATCAAAAGGAGCTAGGTATCTGCCTTACGAAATTAATATTATAATTATTGATGAGCATAAATAGTCGTCACCCATAGTCTTTTGAATAATTAATCAGTAAAACCAACATGAATTGTGACGTTTTTGAATATTAAAGGCACAAAACTATCGGAATCAAGAAAAAATGTAAACATATGGCTAAAAAGTAGTATATTTTGTATTCCTTACAAGTATTCAATTAATTTTGTAAATAAATGTTAAGTCAGTAATGCTCAATAAACTGTTTTACGTCTTACACAATTTTCAAGACAGTTGTCTTAGCAGCGTTTCCGCCAAGTGCAGAAGTTCTTGCACGTACTCAGGAAGCTGCCTCTCGAGGAAGAGTCGTTTGAGAGAGGAAGAGGCCAGATAACGCAACCGACTCCGCACAGCCTCCTCGCCAACTTGAACGACAGTTGAGCCCTTTCCTTCCTGCGCGTCCCCATAAAAACTAAACCGTACGGCAGCGGCTAATTGTACAATGAAACACCTCCCAACTCCCGCCACCTCGCCAAGTTTGTAGAGAGGAAAAAGCAGGCACCGTCGGAGTGGTGTGGATGGGGCGGTAGGGATGTTAGGGTTGTGGGAGTGCTGGGTAGACGGGAACATTGGATAAGCGTAGAAGAGGAGGGAGAGAGATAAAGGGGACGCGAGACTCGAGGCGAGGATTAGGAAGTGGCAGGCAAGGACTAGAGAGATTTCTAGAGTAGTAAGGTTGGGGTAGCGGACAACGGTGGAGTCAGCAAGAACGTCGATGATAGTGGGGATGTAGGGGATGCGACGATAGCAAGGAAGGCGGGAACATTGTGTGCAGGACTATGTAGAGGGCGGAGATACTATGTAGAAGACAGGGGATACTATGTAGATGGCGGAGATACTATGTAGAGGACGGGAGATACTATGTAGAGGACGGGAGATACTATGTAGAGGGCGGAGATACTATGTAGAGGACGGGAGATACTATGTAGAGGACGGGAGATACTATGTAGAGGACGGGAGATACTATGTAGAGGACGGGAGATACTATGTAGAGGACGGGAGATACTATGTAGAGGACGGGAGATACTATGTAGAGGACGGGAGATACTATGTAGAGGACGGGAGATACTATGTAGAGGACGGAAGATACTATGTAGAGGACGGATGATACTACGTAGAGGCAAGGGAATACTATGTAGAGGCCAGGGAATACTATGTAGAGGCCAGGGAATACTATGTAGAGGCCAGGGAATACTATGTAGAGGCCAGGGAATACTATGTAGAGGCCAGGGAATACTATGTAGAGGCCAGGGAATACTATATAGTGGGCGGGGATATTGAAGGGCAGAGACATAGGGGGCGGGAACATCGAGGAGAACATGGGGACGAGGGAGAGGGCAGGGTCGTAGGGATCAATAATGTTTAGATATAGAATGGATGTCGAGAAAGGCGAGGAGGTAGAGGTGATATGGTGCCGAGGAAGGGCGACGGAGTCGGCGTAGGCGGTGAAAGCGGCGCAGCTTGACAACAGTGCGACACTCCTCCCGCGCTTTGCGTTCCGAACGGCGAAGCAAGTTCCCGAGTCCAAACCCGCGCCTAACCCCGAATATTACAGCGGCAATATATGCATTATGGCGAGTGTTTCCGCCCGGCGGCGGCGAGGCCCTCGGATGCAGAGGCGGGGCCGCGCGGAGTGCGCGCGAGTCGTAACGGAAGCGGAGTAACTGGCTCGACGCCGGAAGCCGCTGAGGCGCGGGCGACCCGGCGCGTCGCGTTTCGTCGCCTGCCGTTCGCGCCACCGCGCCGCCAGCGACGGTCGCGCTTTAATTATCAGGCTCTCGCGAGGGCTAGGCGGGCGCGGTGGGGTGGGCAGGACGGGGCTGGTAGTGATGTGACGGGATGGGCTGGAATGGGCGGAGCGAGATGGGACGGAGCGAGACGGGGCGGGAACGGACGGGGCGGGCGGGAACGGACGATGCCGGGCGGGAACGGACGGGGCGGGGTGGGAACAGACGGGGGTGAGCGGGACGGGGCGGGGCGGGTGGACGGGCGGATGGACGGGCGGGTGGTGCGGGGAGCGGAGCGGAGGGGCGGGGCGGGGCAGGAGAGTGACGGGACATGGCGGGGCGGGGCGGGAACGGACGAATCGGCCGGGGGGCGGGATGGGGCGGGGTGGGAACGAACGGGACGGGCAGCAGGCGGCGGGGGGGGGGCGGTGTGCGGGATGGGGCGTGGGTGAATCGGATGAGGCGGAGTGGGGTGGGGACGGCGGAATAGGGAAGGTGTGAGGCACGCGCGGGGAGGGGGGACGGACAGGGCGTATGGAAATGGTGAAAGAGCTCGTGGGATTTGAGGAAGATGGCAGGATGGATTAGAGACAGAATTCAAGTTTGTGAGGAGGTGCGTAAGGTTGGAGTGAGTGAGAACGACTAGGAGTATACGGACCAATTTATGGTTTATGGTATCGAGGAGTATCGTATTTCAGGGTTTAGATTGTTAGTTTTCAGCCTCCAGGAATAGGATTCTAAATTCTGTTAACTCAAATTAAATAAACAGAGGTTGTCTGGTATCAAGCTTCTATTTCGCTTAAGATCTTTTCGATCGCGTAGCGATCATCGTCAGAGCTGAAAATACATTAAGAGATATAATTATACATTCTACAGATTAATATATAAAAAGAAGTGTGCAGTTGCGTAAGCAAACTGGATCGGTCGTACCTTGTAGCTGCTGGGCGGAAAACGAAGTTCTGCGAATTTTTGAAACAGTGGCTCGCTTAAGTAGGCAGGGCGGCGGTCGGGCAAGTGTGGGGGCGGGGCAGGGGAGGGCGCGGCCGAAGGGTCGAGAGGCGCGGCCGTTGGGCCTGGTGTGAGGAGGGCGCGGGCGGTCGGAGGTGGGTGGACTTAGGGGTGTACACATTGTGCTAATTTTAGCAGAGGTGACGAAAGTTCAGGGATTTGCTGGTTAAGACTGGTATTATTCTTGTTTTTTAGGTTGTTGTGAATGTGAAGTGATTCTAATTTTAATCTGTGCCAGTACCTGTTTTCAATTTCTAGGATATGGAAATTAACGAGTTTGTCAAATGTGTGATTGTTTTGATTTAGGTGATCAGCGAAGTGTGAAACTGTGGTGGTATTGTTTTTCCATGCTTGTTCGTGTTCTTTGATCCTTTGTGTGAATTTACGCCCGGTTTGTCCTACGTATACGGCATTGCAGTTGTTGCAAGTGAGGGCATAGACTCCGCATAAAGAAGTAGGAGGAATTGGATCTTTAGTGTTGGATAGAGTTTTTTGTAATGTGTGAGTGTTGTGGAAAGTAGCTTTGAGTCCGAATTTATTGAGTGTGGTTGCTATTTTTAGAGAAAGGGGTCCTACATAAGGGATGGTGATGTACGTGGCTGTAGTGTTTTTGTTGATAGGTGTGAGAGTGGTGTGTTTGCGGATGTTGAGTGTGTTCGTTTTTTTGATTATTAATTTGTCAATGATATTACAGTCGTATCCATTCACCCTGGCTATATGTTTTATGGTGTTTATTTCTTTTTTCGTGTTTTCTGGAGACATGGGGATTGACATTAATCGATGTACCATAGCATGGAAGGCTGCGTGTTTGTGCGTGGGAGGATGTTGTGAAGTGTTGTGTATGATTGTGTCCGTGTGGGTCGGGTTTCTGAATATATTAAATTCGTGATGGTCCTGAACTAGCGTGATAGTGAGATCAAGGAAGTTTAAGGATTTGTGTTCATTTTCTATTTCAGTGGTGAATCTTATGTTGGGATGCAAGGAGTTGATGTATTGTGTAAAATTGTGAAGTTGTCTTGTGGTGCCTGTCCATAGTGCCAACACGTCGTCTACGTATCTGTACCAATAAAGAAGGTTTTTTAAGAGTGGATGTCCAGAAGCAAATAACATATTTTCCCAGTTGTCCATAAATATTTCGGCTAACAAAGGTGAGAGGGGTGAACCCATGGGGTGAACCCATACTTAAGCGAGCCACTGTTTCAAAAATTCGCAGAACTTCGTTTTCCGCCCAGCAGCTACAAGGTACGACCGATCCAGTTTGCTTACGCAACTGCACACTTCTTTTTATATATTAATCTGTAGAATGTATAATTATATCTCTTAATGTATTTTCAGCTCTGACGATGATCGCTACGCGATCGAAAAGATCTTAAGCGAAATAGAAGCTTGATACCAGACAACCTCTGTTTATTTAATTTGAATTAATAAAGTATCTACATTACCAAACCGTCTAATTAATTCTGTTAACTCTTTCAGACCTGAATATTTTGTGTTCGTTGGAAAATGTCTTCCCATAAGCAATAATTGGGTTTTACTCTAACGATGATATTTTTTCTTTTTTAATTTTGCCATTCATAATTTAAGTGATGTAAAATGTCCATTGGGTTGAACATCGGGTCTCAAAGGTCGCTAAAGCTAATACTAAAGCTACTGGGTTGGATTTGTGTTCGAGGCAGAGTTCTTTGCCCAGGAACTCATTGTTTCATGTTTTCATATTTCAACTTGTTCTCGAAATTATTTTTTTATTTTCTTACTACTCTTGGCCTTTTCTTGTTACACATCTATAGCGCAAATCCTTCGAAAAGAAAATTATCATTAAAGATTTATTTGATTTATTTATATGTAAGCATCCCGAAGATATTTTCAAGCTCTATGCCCAAGTTCAATTATTTCTTTGACAGTGCAACTAAAGTGATATTCTGAGTAATAATTGATTTCTTGAATTTTTCTCATGCTCATTACCATCTGGGATAATTCTAAACAATTTGCGTTGGAAGTACATTCTTCTCAAAATTGGCCTTATATATTTTATGAAATGGTAATTCACAGTCGCATCAATGACTTCGAAGGGTGGGGACAAACACCAGCGAAGTTGTCAGTATCTTTGTTTAGGTTAGTAATTACTGATTCATCAGTTAGGAATTTTATTAATACTTAATAATTCTGAACCCTTAATGATTTCGACTTTCAGCGCTTAACGGATGTTTACAAAACATTGAATCCGTCGACATGCCTAATCGTGTCTTAGAAACTCCATTTTTTTAGGGGACCCCAGATATGCACATAAACACGTGAAAATATTAATTTAAATTATGTCTATGTAGTTAACAGTTGCAGAATCAGATAATCATGTTGTACTAGATCTTCTAAAATGAAAAGTGGCTATCTGCCATCCTGTAATATCATTTCAATCATTTTCTGCATTTTTGTGTTAAAATATGTTCAGTTTTTTATGTATGGTAAGGGCATGAACTTTTTGAACATATTCTGTGCTTGCGGTCCTTTCTTCGGGGAGTAGATGGTAATATATAGCAATAAACTTAATGGTAAAATTTTTACTTAAATAACAGTACTTGACATGATTCTGAAACAACCACAATTTTTTCATAATGGTTGATTGAATTACAAACCATTAATTTATTGAAGAGCAATTACGCCCAAGTACGAATAACAGCTCCTAGAGGTTCTGGAATTTGTGACAAACGAAGTTGGAATGTAAGGAATTATGGGCAAATCACATGGACAAATGAACATAAAATTAGAGGTTTCGAATGAAATCTTGTACACCACAGAGAAAAAGTGCTCTTCCATGTCACGGTGGGATTCCTTCACTCGGCCTATGGACCTCGTCCAGGATCTCTCCCGTCCAGTCATGGAAACATCCACTTTCTTGCCTTGTAATGAAAATTACTATACGTAACTAGTTCTTAAAGTTAGTTTTAGAAATATGAATGAAATCTGAACGAATAAAATATTAAGGAACGATAAAACGATACCCGAGCCGGAGTTTTGAAATCAGAACACCAAAGACACTTTGGTACAAGTTGCGTACATTATATTTTAGTACGAATTCAAGGTAGCTTACAAGTGTATGATCTTGGGATCATCCCTCAATACGCTAGGTGGCTGCCGGCATTGGTTCATGTCGCCCCTGTGTTTTGTTCACATTGCAGTACTTAGTTGTTTCATATGGTCTTGACTTCTTTAGGATACATTTACGGCAAATCCATTTGCTTTGCTCATTTCAGGTACCTGGAAGGGAATTTCCACAAGCCGTAATGTAAGTCGCCGCCGGATATCAGCATTCTGCGGGCAAAGTATCACCGCCACCTCCAGGGATAAAACATTCTCTACACTTAAAGGACTAACACAGTTGACGTGCCTGAAAACATCAATCTATCAAAGGGTTCATGATTGTGGGAGAAGCTGGGAGAGAGGTGGCTCAGGGCATCAACTGATGTCACCGCACTGCATCTGACTGGAAGGTCCTAGGTTCGAGTCCCGACCATGGCAGAATTTTAGACACTAGCTATAGCGAAGTCATGTTCAGTCGCTGTGTGGGAGAAACTGATCAATTTACTGATCGGCATTTATCAAGGTTTCTCCGATCAATACCAGGCGAATGCCGGAGCAGTACCGTAATAAACAAGCCCCGACCGCGCGCGATCTTTCTTGTATCCTATTCCTTGTCCTATTCTCACCCCTTACTTACATTCGCTTACACTTTAATGCACTACACTACGACACAAGCCGGGAAACCAGTCCGAAACTTAGAGCATGTCTCGCTTGGGGCTGCGTCTCGCTGGTGGGAGATATCTGGTTGGGGAAAACCCTGTTAGTCGATGGTAGGACGGCGCCAGATTTCATCATCCACTAAGAGAATAACACCACTTCTTCTTCCTCTTCCTCTTCCTCTTCCTCTCCCTCTCCCTCTTCCTCTTCCTCTTCCTCTTTCACTTCCTCTTCCTCCTCCTCTTCCTCTTCTCTTCCTCTTCCTCTTCCTCTTCCTCTTCCTCTTCCTCTTCCTCTTCCCTCTTCCTCTTCCTCCTCTTCCTCTTCCTCTTCCTCTTCCTCTTCCTCTTCCATAACTTCCTCTTCTCTTCCTCTTCCTCTTCCTCTTCCTCTTCCTCTTCCTCTTCCTCTTCCTCTTCCTCTTCCTCTTCTCTTCCTCTTCTCTTCCTCTTCCTCTTCCTCTTCCTCTTCCTCTTCCTCTTCCTCTTCCTCTTCCTCTTCCTCTTCCTCTTCCTCTTCCTCTTCCTCTTCTCTTCCTCTTCCTCTTCCTCTTATTTATCGCCCTCTTTATCTTCCTCTTCCTCTTCCTTCTTCTCCTCCTCCCTCCTCTTCCTCTTCCTTCTTCTCCTCCTCTTCCTCCTCCTTCTCCTCCTCTTCCTCCTCCTTCTTCTCCTCCTCCTCCTCCTCCTCCTCCTCCTCCTCCTCGAAGAAACACACATGCACTACCCTAACGGGACTAATAACCAAGCCAGTTGACGCGCTTGGAATCACTGTTCAATCAATCAATTAATTAATTGTGGAATATGGAGGGTACAGATACCAGGTACGGAACTACCACAGCGACGGAAGAGAGACGAGACGGAAGACATCTGCGTCGAAGGGACGCCCAAAGCAACGTTGACGTGGCAGCGAGGCGATGGCGGGGGCGGGGCGGCGGCGGCGGCAGCCGCCGCAGAAGAGAATCGCCTATTTACCGTTAAAGGAGCCCGTTAAAGTGGTCATAAGCCCATTAGCCCTATCGCAGCGGAGTCGTAACCCTGCCGTTAAGGGCGGCCGGCTGTTTTCCAGCTGGCGACGTCCCCTGACTGCACAGCTCCCCCCTCCTCATTCACCCCGTCCACTTTAGACGTCGCCCTCACTGCCGCTGCCACCACTCTCGCTTCTTCGAAGGCGGCCGGTCGTTTCTACAGTCACATTTACTAACTCCTGCAAACGGGTATCTGCTGCCAACGGAGATCAAATAGTATTACTACTACAGTCGTGCCACATCCATCGCATTGCTATCAATATTTCAGAGCGTCGTTGAGATCTCAACTTTTTAGAAGCAATTCCTTTATTCCCACATAATTGTATCAAACACGAGCATCTAAATATACATCTGCGTAATTTAACATTATTATAAAAGATCAGGCAGAAGATAGGATCACACCACACAATCTTTTGTACATCGCACGTATATCTATATACAAGTACGTCACTATGTGATCACCTGAATAGTTTTACTGTCACACTAGTAATGACACTGTATTCATACCACCCTAGTACTTTTACCATCGCTATCCTTTCAAAGAAATTCATCGTCATTATCATTACCTCAAGCACTGGCCTGCCGTCGCCGTTTCCATCACTCCGCCGGTATCTGGCACCCGTTCTATTCCCCTGTGTTTTTGGTTCCGCCGCCCCGTGCCCCGCCGCCCCCGCCGCCCCCGCCGCCCCCGCCGCCCTCTTTCTCGGGCGCCCCACCCGCTTTCGCTCCCGGGAACGCCCTCTATTAGTGGGAACAAGTAAAAGCGCTCGTCGCCGGCACGTTACGACGCCACGCGCCGCGGAGGCGTGGACGGAGAGGGAGGGGGGCGTGGCAGCCCTTGGCGGCCGCGAGGAGGCGGCAGGAAGAGCGCCTGTCGCACCCACCCACCTCGGCGCCGCTTTCGCTGCCGAACACGCCGACCGTCTCGCTTCAGCCACTCTCGCTTCTGAAAGCATCAACCGCTCTCACAACGGATTCAGCCAACTGCCCTCACAACGCCTTCAGACAACTGTCTTGTCGACTGTCTTGATTCAGGCATTCTCGCTGCTGAAAGCATCAACCGCCCTCACAACGGATTCAGCCAACTGCCCTGACAAGGCCTTCAGACAACCGCCTCGCTTCCACTATCCCTGCTTCAGGCATTCTTGCTGGCGAAACCAGCAACCGCCCTGACGGCTTTAGCTAACCGCCCCGCTGCTTCAGCCTCCCGCTCCCGCGACCACTGTCACTGCACCAGCCTCCCGCTGCCGAAAGCATTAACCGTCTTGGCGGTTTCAACCAACCACCCCGTTTCCAGTGTCCCTCCACAAACATTCTCGCTGCCGTCACCAGCAACCGCTATGACGGCTTCAGCTAACCATCCCACATCCACTGTCCCTGCTTCAGCCTCCCGCTGCTGAACCGCCCTGACGACTTCAACCAACCGCCTGAACGACTTCAACCAACCGCTCTCACGACTTCAACCAACCGCCCCGTTTCCACTGTCACCACTTGGCCCGTTTGTTAGGGTACTGCTCCGGCATTCGCCTCGTGTTGATCGGAGAAACCACGGAAAACTACCGATCAGAGCAGCCGGTCTCTAGAATTCTCGTCCAGACAGTGACTGAATTCGACCTAGCTGAAACGCTAGTGTCGAAAATCCTACCGCTATGGGGAGTGGGAACCTAGGACCTCCCGGTCAGAGGCGCTGCAGTGACATCAGTTGACGCACTGAGCTACCGCTCCCGGTGCTCCCACTGTTCGTGCTTCAGCGACCCACGACGCTGCGTTGGGGCGGAGGACCTAGAGATCCGAGTCCCAACGGTGGCGCGCTTTTGATTCGAGATTTTCGCAGATACCTAATGGAAATTTCGACGCTGTTTGGAGGGGAAGTGTAGCTTCCGGCTGTTCTGATCGGTAGTTTTTCTTGACTTTCCCTATCGACACCAAATGAATGCCAGTGCTACACCCTATAAAATGGGCCACGGACTGAGAGCAATTTTCACTTTCGTCCTTGCCCCCTCTTCATCTCTTTCGTACTTTTTCACTTACATGCCCTGCAAGTACCACACGTTTCGGGAGACTAGTCGGGAGCTCGTTCCGACTAGGCCAGTGACTCGCTGTCTGAGATGACTGGAGTAGAATCCTACCCCCCACGAGCTGGGGCATGTAGGTCGGTGTCGGATCTCACATATCAGCCTGAGATGCTCACGATCACCTCCCAGAATATAACATGAACTACACCTACGGGACAAATAATTAGTTCCAGCAGTTGACGCGCCCGGAATCAAGATATAACCAACTAATCTTCCGCCCTCGTCCTTCTCCTACACCGGGAACTGCAGCAACTTTGGGTGCCATTGCCTCCTCCGTTGCTATACACCTCAATCAACTCTCTTCTATTACAGCCCGCACGCCCAGCCTATGGAATTTTGATAATTGCTAGATCAAGACGGAAACTTCCGTAAGCTTTACCGCCAGCCTTCCCAGCCCTGTCCCTAGCCCTGAAACCAACTGATACCAGATCTGTAACCATTCCCGCTTCTTCTTCTCTTACATCCCGTGTTGCTGACCTACTGCCGCTTCCCCGCCGAGCTGTCCACTTTGTCATCGGCCTAAACATCTTTACTTGCACAATCACCGACTGGTCACTTCTCTCGCCCTGACGTGTTCCTACCTATCACCGCTTCGCTACAACACTAAGTGCTGCTGTCTTCACTAACTGAGTTCCTTACCTCCGTAGTCGCCCCTTCACTAGGGATGGCAGAAAACTTCTATGTTTTTAAAATATCCATGTTTTCCACCAGATAATTCGATAAATTAATATTGATATTTAACTTTCGAATTTTTCTTCACATCGATATTTTGTTGCAAAAACATCGATGATTTTTAATTTTTTAAACATTATTTTAAAATAAAAGGGATTAAGCACGATGGAGAGTATTAGCAATCCACAGCAATATCGTTGTTTTGTCATTCTCTTTATCACGCTACACATTTCGTCTGTGCAATCTGAGGAAGTTTGGGAGCTGCTCGTGTTATGAATGTGTTAACGCGAGGCGTGTCATTGCCTGAATCAAAAATGAAACACGAAATCGATAGCAAAACACGATGTTCTTTATTGTTAATTTTATTCTTTACATTCGATAATAATTGTTTCATACTACTAACATGCTGGTAACCAAATAATAAAATATATCCCTTTTACGTAATGTAATTAAAAATGGAAAGAAAAATAGCATGTTTATTAGTGTATAATTAAAACATCGATGTTTTAAACAACGAGGTTTTTTCGTCGATGTTTTCATCGACATAAAAACCTCTTAGCGATGTATCGAAACATCGATGTATCGATGTTTTCGTAAAATTTGCCATCACTACCCTTCATCCTCTCATCACTTTCGCCTGCTCGGACTCGTATCTGGCCACGCCCCGCCTACGCAACTCCAAACATTGCAAATCCTCTGTATTCGCCTGCGCTTCCGGTGGCGACACCACCACTAACATCAACGTATTGTCTCTCTCCACATTTCCACTTCCTTCTCCATCTCTCCATCTGCCGGCCACCGACTCGAAGTCCGTCTTCTTCTTTCCCTTCTCCATATCCTCTTTCTCCGTTTCCTTCTCACTGTCTCTCCTACCCTCGTTGTCTCTTTCCCTCGTATCGCCGCACCCTCTTAGCCGGATGCCGCTCGACCGCCCACCGCCCGCCCATCGCCCGCCATTTGGGCGTTGCGAGCGGTCGCCGCCACAGCCGGCGCCGCAGCCGCGGCCAGTTCTCTCGTAAGACTGGAAAGAGGAAATGGACTGGAACGAGTTGCTATTTTTTCTGCGCCGCCGCCGGAGTTCCATGAACTCGCCTCTTGGAGCTTCCGTCGCCGCCACGCAATTGTCTTGGGCTGGAGAGGTCCGCGCCTGCTGGTTGGCTGATGGCGAAGACGGTCCCATTGCCAGCGGATGGTGGGTTCCGCTCCGGAAGAGGTATTTTACAGAGGAGCTCGGTGATGTTGTGGCACAAAATTAAAGTTTTTCGTTTTGAAATTACTGTTCTGGCCACTTGAATTAACAAAACTTACCCTGCCTATTTGTCTCTTTTTTTTCTACACTTTCTGTAAATGTCCGTCATGTAAATTACGTAGAAGAGTTTTCAGTTTTACTGGACCATCCTGTGGTGATTAAATCTCGAATTAGGAGAAAAAAACGTGTACTAGCCGTACCGTGAATAAAAGTCGACAACCCACCTTGCCCCAACTATGGGAATTAAGGTTTGACGTTGTAAATATAAAATTATGGCGTCGTGGTAGCGAAGTGAAGATACAGACACGAGATCGATTTACAAATCTATTTAGTTACAAGATTTACACTATGTACAGCTCTGGAGTTACGTTCGCAATCTAGCTCCGTGACTCCCCGTCCCTAGGCTAGTGCATCCTCCACCCATGCGCTTTACTGCGCCGGTGCCCAGACAAAGTGCAACGCACCCGCAGTGTCACGAGGAATACACGCCCGCCCTCGGAGGAAGCAGTTGCGTCCGCACTCGAGACACTATGTTCTTCCTTCCGCATCGCTGCTCACTTATTTTGGCGGTCACGTGACCCTCCCCCCGGTCTTCCTGAGAAGTAGCCGCCCGGCCCACATGGGTATGCACGCTCACAGGAGAGTCACTCACCCCTTCCTGCTCGTCTTGCGTCATGGGGGGGGGGGTCACGACCCCCTCCCCTTAGTTGGCCCTGTTACGCCCTACCTTTGTTCCCATGTGGCGGTCTGCCCTCCAACGCCCGCTAGCCATTCAAAAGTCTGGCTGTCATGTAATTTACCTCTGCTGTGCAGTTTTTTCTTCCCTGTAGCAATATTTTCGTCTATAAATGTTTCGACTTCACAATTTTCAATCAATAGCAAAATTATATTGAAAACAATCTTTTGAAGTTGTGAGAAGATTCTTTGGTGATCCCGTATAAGACATAAACCTTCAAATCTCGAAAATATTTGAAGACACCATAACATTCCGCTTTTAGATAGGTGTCACGGTTCTTGGTCTAGCCAGTTTCTAAAATCTATATTCCTCGACAATTAGAGATCTCTGTTAGTCATACACATTAACTGTTAAGACGTCGTTAGCATAGCATGTGTCGTTTCACTGAACAAACATCATCTTTTTTCTGCTTAGAGAAATATCTGTAAGCTATTTAGGAATTAAAGAAAATATTTTATGCTAATCCATTTCAAATTGTCTCAGATTCACAACATTAATACTTGAGTTTATATTTCGCTGTATGCAAGTTCTTTCTTCTCCACTTTATGTATCCCCATTCACTGTTATTGTCAGATTTATTCTCATTATTGTCATATTTGTTGTTTACAGTGTGAGATACTGCAAAATGCTGCAAAAGTTGTTAGGAGAGGACGTTCAAATTCTGAATTTGTGTCGTGGGAACCTTTGGAAAAACGCAGAGAAATCGCGTATTTGTGCATTATTCAAATCAATAAGAGGGGATCGTCCGTGGGGTGAAGTACGGGAAAGACTATCTAAACCAACTTACGTCGCGCGGAAGGATCATGGTTTCAAAATTCGGCAAAGAAAACAGAGAACAGATGTAGGTAAATTCTCATTTGTAAACAGAACGATACAAAATTGGAACAAATTACCTGCAGCACTGCTGGAGACTTTTCCTCAGAATGTCATAAATTTTAAAATTAGACTAAGTAAAAATGGTTAATAGATTAATTTTGTAAAATTGTATTTGGTAACATGTAAATATTTTAATGTTGTTTGATGTTTGCTTTGTGTATTGTTAGTAATTCCTTAGTAAACGCTATCACCTGAAGTATTCTATGTATTCCTAAGTAGCAAAATAAATATTCTATTTTATTCTATTCTAAAATTAAGTTTTTACTCTTCGTCAAACCATCCAAATGCGGCAAGATCTAATTCAGCATTTCAAGAGCGCCAGATGCCCAATCTTCTGTGATATTCTGATTACCATCGTTCTGAGCGCACTTAATTAAACGCGAATTCTTTTGACGTACAGCTTATACTTAACCTTCTCCTTAGTGCAATGTGACCTACCGAAATATTTATCTTATAAATATTCCCGACTCCATCTCGATAACCCACATAGATATGATTTATTCACAATTTCTCATGACATCAATTATTATTTTGAAATGTTTCCTTACGGATAACATTGGATGATTATGTGAAAAAAATGCTCTTTAATTGTTAGAATTAGATATATTTTCGTTAATGGAATTGGTGAAATAAAAAAGAAACTAACTGGACGAATTGTTTCACTGGAAATTCAGATATTCCATTACTTACCAGCCTTTGCTCCTCACCAAAGATCAGAAGGGAAAATATACATTTGAGTAATAGACAAGTTTATTCAGCAGCTTAGGTCCCTTTCAGTTACGTAAATCTTCTATTAGAATATTTTTCAGATTATCATCACCCACAACTCCACACGTGCGATTTTTTTCAGATCGTAAATACCTTTTGAAAGTGCAGCTTATGTCCACTCTTCGTTCCGCGTACAAGACGAGGTTTTCCCAGAGAAGAAGCGGCGTTAATTATCGGGACCGCCGCCCCAGTCAGCGTCCATTATTAAATCGCTCGCGAGTCCATTCCCCGATCAAAGTTGCGCCTCGGCCCGCGTCGCCGACCGGGAGAGCCACGCCCCCATACGCGGTTCCCGGAAACAGCAGCAACGCGGCCGCCGCGGGCGAATTAGTTTCCCTTCGGGGGACGAGTGCAGAGCAAATTGCCGTGGAAATGCCAACATCCCGAGTGCCAAGTAACCCTCTTATCGAAATGGCTATTAACGAAATTCCATCAAAATACCTGGCCGCCCGCCCGCCCGCCCGCCCGCCCGCCCGCCACGCCGCGCCGCGGCCCAACACCGTCACACAGGCGCCGCGCTGCAAAATGTAAACACGCCCTGCGCCGCTGTTGATTACGGTAGTCGCGCGTTGCGCAGTTTAAATTTGCTGCCATGAATAATACACTTCGTTCCGACCTGGTGGCGCTGGAACTTGGGATAGGTGCGCCCAAATATGTGGGACTGGGAGCGGTGGCTCAGTGCGTCAACTGATGTCAGTCTCGGGTACTGTCAGGCAGGAAGTTCGAGTCCTGACGGCGGAGAGATTTTCGACACTAGCTTGTGAGCTAGGTCGAATTCAGTTGCTGTCTGGAGGAGAATTCTAGCGGCCGGCTGCTCTGATCGGTAGATCCGTGGTTTCTCAGATCAACATCAGGCGAATGCCGGAGCAGTACCTAACAAAAGGGCCACTGACCGCGCGCGATCTTTCCTTCCTCTTCCTTGTCCTATCCTCTCCCTATCCTCACACACACACACACACACACACACACACACACTAACATTCACTACACTACCACACATGCCGGGAGACCGGTCGGGGACTTAGAAGTTGTCCCGGGGCGGTGCCCCGCTGGTGGGAGATACCTGGTTGGGGAAAACCCCGCTAGTCGACGATAGGTCGGCGCCGGAATTCGCCAGTGGGGGCATCTATATCTGCAACCTTCTGATGAAATACATGCACTACACGTCGGGACTGACCTCAGTAGTTGACGTGCCCGGAATCATCAATCAATAAAAAAACCAAATACGTGGACACGCGGGCGGTGGGTTCGATTTCCGGAGAAGGTGTAGTTGTTTTCAACTCAGATACCTGGTATGAGAAAACTCTTCTAGCCGGTATAACGATTGCTGCCGTATCGTACCGTCCAGAGGAGGAAGATTACTGTCATTTCTCGCGAAAAAGCATGCCCTATACTTCGAGACTAATGACCTTAACTACTATCGTGCCCCTAAACACCAATTAATCAATCAACCAATTTCTTAAGTCTCACCTGGAAACCTTAATCCTTCCTAATCCTCTGCCGTAATCGCTATTGTTCTAAGAGAAATCTTACCCGCACTGTGGACTAACTCCCTATTTCCTTAAAATGACGCGAGAGACTTCCAGTATTAACAGTTGTGCAGCTACGAGGTGGACTCATGGGCTACAAGTGATCAGTTACAGTTCAGTAAGATACAAGTATGTGCACTCTCCACAGATCCGGTAAGTGGTAGGAGTTCTCCAAGTTTAAATCTTTAGATCACTCTGAGACATAGAAATAGCAGCTAGGAAGGTTTCTGGTAAACCCAGAGGAGTTATTGAATGAAAGGAGAAATAAAATATCTGACAGCCAAAATTTAGATTGAAGATAATGCTTTTATTGTTCACAATACATAATTCGCTTCATCAGCCTAAAGTTTTCCCCATTGTCTTCTCGATATGCATTTATTAAATGGTATTTGAGGCACTTTGCTGTCAAACTGTAATGAGTCTTGGTTATTAGAAGAGTAAAATATAAAAATTAAAAAATCGCTGTGTCTCTAAGAGAGAAACAACGAAAGAATATTTTGTTACTCAGTAACGTACCTGATGGCGGGGAATTTATGAGGGTGGAAGAATCATAAGGATTACGCTGGTTGTGGTAGAATGTGATGTGCGAGTGTGTGTCCTGAAGTTTGGGAAGACCTTTGTAGAGAGTAAGTTTGAGTCAAGTTCTCCCACTTGATCCACAAATTTGACATCTGGTTGCGATAAATTTTCCACAGAGAGCTCTGGATCGAAATGAGCCGTTCGGAATGGTTATTTTTATTCGCAAAAGAGTTTCAAACTACTTTTCTTTCTCGGAAAAGCTCTTCAATATTCTACCAACTACTCTTCGTATTTTAATATAAATTTTTACGTGAATGTTTTAAAATGAAGTTCTTTCAAAATTCATACCTTACCATAATAAACTGACTTTTTGATACATTTTCAATTATTTTCTGTGTAATTATCTTCATGCAATACGAGTAAACAAAATTTGATGCGCAAAATCACAACTGAATATTGCGTCACTCTTCGTGGCCAAGTGAAAATTCAGTGTTCATGTAAGTAATGAGGAAACACTTGAGAGAACTTCGAGAATAAATTGACAATCATTGCAGAATATTATTTATTCTATTTTCTTGTATAATGTGATCACTGTGTGCTTATTAACTGGGCTTCCTTCTGTTACTTTCTCTTTTCATCTCGTCTTCCCCTTATTTGCAGGGGCGGTGCGATCAAAAATCTATCCTGCAATAAAAATGATTACAGGGATGACACACGACATTCCACTAGGAATACGACCAAGTAATTATCATTATTTATAACGCACTCGCACAATTTAACCAACAGAATTTCATTTAAGTCAATATTAACCGAAGAGTTAAAGAGGTGTAAAAGAGCTCTGTGCAAATGTGGTGTTTCTTTAGGAGTATTACATCACGTCGGGGCGGTATTTCATTATTAATATCCTCGCCGACAAAACTATTTCCGCCTTCTTCGCCGGAGACGTGTTTGGTGAGATCGCCATCTCCTGTGGGGAGTTGGTCCTGCGCGCGGCGCGGGTGGGAAAACGAATCATCGAAATCGAACTCGATAGAAATCGACCGGCGGCGGCGGCGCGCCGATCTCATCGCGGAAAGTAATAATGCTCTTAGCAGAAGATTGCGCTCGCAGTTGCGTCCGGTGGGCTGGGCTGCGTCGCTGCACAATGGCTCGAATCGAACGAGATGGCGCCCTTACGAAACGTTGGGAAGTAATGTACAAATAAATAAATAAATAAATAAATAAGACCATAATAACAAGTAAATAATAATTAATAAAAAGTAAATAATAATTAATAAAATTAAATAATAATTAATAAAAAGTAAATAATAATTAATAAAAAGTAAATAATAATTAATAAAAAGTAAACAAATAAACAAGCTAGTGGTGCTAGAACAGCACATACTTTTTCGCATTAATTCTAACGTTTGCAATTTTCGACAGTTCAAAGAGATCAACTAAAATTAGATCTGCGCCAACCTATGTTGGGTGTCCCTTGTACTACCCTTGATCCTTGGGGGAAAAATTAAGAAAAAATTTGGGACTGTTTTTGACAAAAAGTTTTTCTTTGTAATTTGTATTAATATCTCGTAGAGTTGGGCAGTTACGCAACCACAGTAGTTCGCATACGTTTCTGAACTTGTTCGCCCCCCCTTCGAGACTAGATTTCATAACACACAAACATTTTCGTCACTGTAGGAAAAATATACATTTTAAAGACACGTATTTGAAAAAAAAATATTGGTGTTATTTTTAATTAATATTGTTTTATTTGAAGAAACATTTCGTTTAGAATGTGTTGCGTTCACCTTTCCTTACGAATGTCACCGACAATTATTTGCAGTCCATGACACCAACACAAGCTTTCCAGATACCTCGCCAGCACATAACACCACATCCCATCTTCTCAGCATTTTTCGGCAAACTGCCTAGATTTGTGCAACCTACTTCAGCCAAATCATCTTCACGGCCAGTCAATTAATTGGCTTCCTGTTCACCATACAATTATATCCACAGTTCAGCACTACCAATGGCAAAATATTTTCATTCAACCTAGGAACTCATTCTTTATTAACCATTTGTAAGTTTCTTTCTAATAGGATAATAGGCGAAAATATTCGAAAATTTAGTAAATAGTATTCGAAAATAGTATTACTATTATCTGTTATCACATTCAAAATTATTGTAAACAGGGTGTGTAACATTGAATAATAGTTATATGGGGTTCGAGTGATAAAAGTTGGATTCCTCTATGCGAGTTTGAAATGATGCATGACGACTCCAGTAGGTCCCTTGGCGCAAACCTACGAATAAAGCAAAATGCCCTTTACTACGTGTGTCATGCACTACATTTTAGACAGCCTTACTGACTTCTATTTGATTTTAATTCAAATATACAAATTACTAAATGATATATTGAGGTCAATAATTGGCGATGCAGTTAGACGAAAGTTATTTTTTTTGTTGCATTCACAATTTTATCTGAACATTTGAGCGTCGTCTCACTTTGTTCTAGTGGTTCCAAAAAGGTGAACTTTTGGCACAGCCCTAAAATTAATCGCTTTTACTAGTGGCTGTCTAAAACGGATATTTCTTCTGATTTGGACAAATTAGAATTATTTTAAAAATTAATTATTTTTGAAATGTGCTTTTAAATAGGTTGTGTATATTTAAAACGGTTTAGTACTGAAAATGTGAGTAAAATCGTCAGTTATGAAGAAAGAATAATAAAGTACCGAAAGGTTTCTAAGTTACATTTTTAGTTTCCGAATTGACGAACTTCCCTTGAGAAAATTAAAGAAATTAATTACTCTGGTATTTTGACTTCAAGAAAGAATACACCACTCTTCTTTACAATATAATCATTAGGCATAATACTTGTTGAGAGGCGTTTGTTGCTCCATATTATTCTACATCTCTAACATTTCCTCTGCCTGTTGGCTCTATTTCACTTATTTATTTGCACTTATATGCTAATTGGTTTTTAATCTTTAATTTTTTCTGAGTTATTGAAATATCTACTTACTTGTTCACATATGTCATATCTTTGATATTCTTGTACAGCGAATCTACCAACACATTAAAGGAGCTTCATTTCTACTGCTTCAATTTTATTTTCTCGTATTATTTACGGATATACGGATATTGATAGATATCTATACTTAGTATAGAGAAAGTTATGTAATGCTGTGGAAAAAGAATTTCGAGAATGTAATGGAAATACATAACGTAGATTATCCTGATACCGAAAAAGCTTTTGTAAACAACCATCCATCCGTCTGTCAACCTATCTGTCCGTCTGTCTGTTTACGCGCCTTCTGTTAAAACACTGACGCGTAAATTATTCTGAGGAATTTTGGCACAAAGTGCGTTCCACGGTTGATCGGGTCCGACTCAAAGAAATGCAATTGTAAAAAACTTTGGCGATACTTTACATGAAGACCCTGGTACATGTTCAAAGTTTTCTCTAAAATCGTTGAATATTGTTTCTTTAAATTTCTTGTGAAGATAGAGTTAAATACTCTTGGAATATAATATTGATCCTATTTTTTACTGTTAACCCTGGAGTTTTGAAAATTACAACAGTTTGAATTTATTTTCTGCGTCTTCCTAAAACAGTATTGAAAACAGATATTCTCTTCAAATGAATTTTTTTTCTCCATAATTAGTTATCTAATTAATGTCGTGTGCATTGTTTTGGTAGTTTTAGTTGTTTTCGCGCAATTTTGAGTGAAAAGTGCAAAGAAAAAATTGCATTGAAAGTATTGAAACAAGATTTTCTCACAAACCAAAGCTTCAAATTTTTTCTTTGAACTTTTTCTTTGGATAGTGTGAAATGAACAAAAAAAATGAAATTACATTGAACGTTAAACGTCGAAATTACACGAAACGTAATTTCGATGATTTCATTTGATTTAAAAAAATGTAATTTTTGATCGTTAATATTTATAATACGGGCGATTTTATTATTTGTTACTTTTGTGAGAAGTGCTTTGATTGATTTCTAATGAAGTTTCTTGAAAACACAAAATTTTGGGTGAAAATGAGCACAAATTTGAGCATTATCAGAAACGCTGAAACGTCTTTTTCTCGAAAACGGCTTCAAGCTGTTTATTTAATTGCTTTGTTTGTATAGTTCTATATGCACTTATTGATGTGTCATAAATGCTGTTTTAATGTATCCTTTTGTTTCATTAAAAAGAACACAAATACATTTTTTCAAAGAAACTTTGCAAATTTTATTTTTCACTCATTTTTAGTAATTTTATTAATATGACTAAATAACAATTTAAGTCACTGAATAATAATTTAAGATACTTAACTTCGATATTTATCAAAGTTATTATAATCAGTATAATATTAATATTATTGTTTAATTTTGAATCCTGTCGTTTTAATTTAACTTCCTATTACTTAAACTAAAGATAGTTAAGGATCTTAAATTAATTATTATATAAATTAAACATTATTAATTAAATATTAATTAAATATTAATTAAATTAAATTAACTTCCTATTACTTTAATTAAAGATCGTTAAGGATAAGTCTTATGGATCACTTCACCGTCGTAAAATGAGAGATAAAACCGTTACCTTTAACTGAATGAAAAAAAAAAAAGAAAATATAAAATTGAAGACGAAATGTTTTGCACCTTCGCCATCGAAATACTGTGAGTACCCTTGTGTCATTTCGGCTCACTGTGCAGCGGCGGCAACGACGGCATGTCGGCGGCGACTGCCGTCTCACATGTTGGTTCTGCTTAAAAGACCTCCGTCTGGTATAGGCTGAGACAATTACGTTAGTAAGACCATCTAGGGAGTCGTCGGAACCTGCAAGCGGCCGGCCCCGCACCCCCACAGCCATGTATTTTGATTACATTACCCACCTCGCCCAATGTTGATTACCCGGGACTCCCGAAACACTATTATACAACAGGTTTAATCTCCCACCGGCCGTCCAGATAACACGTTTTCTCAAGATACCCAATCTCTCCTACACTCACCTCAATTACACACACACACACACACACACACACACACACACACACCGCTCGGGGCCGGAGGTAAAAAGGACTTAACGACAACCCACCGAACGACCCCCTGTCTTTCCCGCTGTTTCTTTTTAGACATTTATTATCACATTCTTTCAATTCAATAACAGAGAGACCTTCCACTCAACACAAAAAATTAATGTTTAATAATTATTTTATAATGATAAGTAATCTCCAAGCGAGAGGTGCCCGAAAACTCTGAAGATAAACATGACGATACCCGATCGCAGTGTTCAACAATCTAAAGATCATCTTTCAGATTCGCACAAAAAAGTTTATTGGAAGAAAGAAGCCGTCGCGAAATGTATTAAGGCGCGCCGTACCGATTGCGATGATAATCAAAGGGGTTCCGCGACTCCACAGATAACATCGTACACGTTTGTGGACGGGGTATGCATCAGCCAATTCGCGTTCGCTCGTTCTTGCTACTTCATCCCTTAATGGGCTCATCGTTTCATTCTTCTTCCCCTTCAAAGGAGACCGATCTGTGAGTTCACCGACGGAAATTAAGAACCACCCCTAACTCCGCTTCACGACCGGCGCTTGTTTCCGTCTAAACACCGCCCCTTGGCGAATGTACATAATTGCTTGCCCTTGAATGGTCAACACCATGTGGTATGATTTATATACGCACACAATGCGTGTAATGCAGGCACCTGGCTGGGGTCGAGGCGACTGCGGGCGTTTGTACCATTAGGACTTCCCGCCGAAGTCACGTCGTGCGGGTTAGAAAAGAAAAATCAATAGGAAACTCGTTTTGCGGCGCCGCTCAAACGGATGCGATGAGAAGCAAAGGGTTGAGTTGAGTTAGAGAAGGTTGGTTGTAATGTGTTGCGAATGCCAGCTTTGAAATTTGATGGTGAAAAGCCACCCGGTGTTATATCATTTTTACTATGAATACTAACAAAATAATTGTCATCAGAAGAGAAATTAGTCCACCTTTTTATAATCTTAAACAATCATATTAGTTTCAATAATAGAAGCGACTACGGCTGTTTGCATGATTATGGCAACACACTGCAGTCTCACAGTATATATTGGATTAGTAAAGTTAATACGTGTCACTTTTCGTTTAAAGACGGTCTTTTACGTAGTCTTTTCTGTAAGTTATCCCAGGTATGAATCTCATTCCAGTTTGTTTAATATTGTGACAGGAAGCGCTTCAAATAACTTCAAATGACGTTTATCGAAAACTCAGCAGTTTTTTGTGAAAAATAGCTTCAAATTTCGCATTTTCAGTAACGCTTAAAACGCAAAAAACGCAATTTTCTTATAAACGCCTCCCAATTTTCCGGAAAATGCCATTTATGACGAGGTTTTACTCTTCTTTAATATTCTTGAAGTAATATTTCGGTTCTACTGTTAGGAAACAATTGTTCTCCACAGAATTCCTGAGTAGCCTATTCGATTTATTCGCTTAAAAATTGTAATGTCAGCCGTTGTGTGTAATCTAAGTTTCCTATGCCCTCTATCAGCGCCATTGCGGTTCGGCCGATTTCGGGATAACTAAAGACAGAGATTTCCTGATGAAGAACAGTCCAAACCAAATTTTGCTAGCTGGGTGCACTTGAACGAATTAAAGATGCTTCGATTTCATCAGTATTGAATCCAGCTTCAGTTGTTCATCTGAACTGATTTTAATCATATTTTTTACGTTATTTTTCTTTGTTTTTACTCCATTTTTAAAAATATTTAAGAGCATTTTATTGATCATTTTTGGCAATGTTGTAGGTCATCAAAATCCCAATTTATCAGGTAATATTAAATAATTCTTTGCGATCTGCTCGTTGTTTCAATGACATTTCTCTGGTATTTTAACTAATACCACATAAATATCAGTATATTTTCACTTATATCGAACACTTCTTGAAAACATTTAAAATACAAAATTTTATAACGTTTTGTTTTGCATCCCCAGTGACTGAATTTCTCATATCACGATAAGTAAATATGAAATGATCTCGAGAATTGTTCCATTTTGTATTCTGTCGAAATTTCGTAGCGAGAATCAGGAACAAAACTTTACGAAAATCAGTAGAACTAATGAGTGCTTTTGCTTGTTCTATACTCCGCACAAAATATGGCCTATTCCAAATAACATTGTTTTTTTCATTCCCAGCCTTTGGAATGATCTGGGAATTTGTATAAGTTCTTACATAAACATTGCGAAAAAAATATGAGCTACGATAACTACCGAGACTTGTGATTTTACGCCCCACATGCAGTTAGTTTCAGTTTCCAAAAGTTATGTCTTTAAGACGTTTCTCAGCGTCCTTGGTAACCTTTTGATTGCATGGCATTGTTACATCTACAAGTGAACATGATTTGTTTCTCCAAATTCAGAATATTATTATCATTATCATTATTATTATTATTATTATTATTATTATTATTATTATTATTAAATTCAGAATTTCAGAATATTATCATTATTATTGTCATTATTATTATTATTATTATTATTATTATTATTATTATTATTATTATTATTAGAAGTGGTCGTTTTAATATTATGAGTCCAGCTTGAAGACTATCAGTAGTTTGTTTCCCCTGGTTGCGTTACGAGCGCCACGCAAGGTAAGATTGGTGGTGGAGCTACCACCTCACTGCCTCCAAACCTGCAGGGCTATTTATTCGGTTTGATTATCCTAGACGCTCTGCCTTCTCTGTGGCTATGAGCTGCGTCCACCATTTTTGGGAAGTCAGTTATTGATTCCCTTCTAGTACAGAATAGGAGGATCCCCTTTCAGAGAGAGGAGGTGAACCTTTGCACATAGTGTATTCCTTCCGTCGTATGGAGTAGCTTCGGTTAGGAGTGGGTTAGAAAAGACTACCTATTAGTAAGAGATGAAATTAAAGATATAGAGAAAGAGGAGATGAGAAAACAAGAAAGGTGTGAGAAAAGTCGAAGAAGTGAAATGAACGACTCCATAGCCCTTGAAACCTAATAGCGTCAGGCTCGAAAAATCACAAGGGGCCTAGGATAGCCACATAGGAAAGATGGAAGGAGTGAGGCACGAGTAAGTGGAAAAAGTACTACTCAGGATAGGTACCACCTGGAACTGTGCCGCCGATGGAGGGTTGGGTAGGATAATGGATATGGTGGCAGTGTGATGAGTAGGGTGGGGAATACGACTGATGGGGACGTCGTGATACCACCCTTTGTCTGGCTCCTCAACTGAGGTCTGTACAGCCTAGTTGACTCCCGGCAGCAGCACTAATCGATTCTTCAACCGGTCAGCAATGCTACTCCTGTCATAGTTCTTAGTTTCATCGGAGCACAGAAACCTCCTCGTCCGCACGGTCAACTTTACCTTAAGGCAGTTTCCTGGAGGAGGGTGTAAATCATGTAATGTATGCAATGTAAATCAAGAATGGAAAGACTTGAAAACAGTTATGACAAAATCTGTTAATGAAGTACTAGGTAAAATGTATAGGGGCTCAAGGTAGAAAAGATTAAAAATTTGGAATGAGGAAAAATAAAAACATTAATTGAAGCCAAGAAAAAATATTATTTAAGATACTTACAGTCACAATCTGATCTAGACAAAATACCTTAAAACAAAAATGCACCATAGTAAAAAGAGAAGTGAAAAAATTAAATAGGGAAAGTTGGGACAGATACATTAATGGAATAGAACAAGATGTGCATGGTGCCCAAAATAGAGCATATAAAATTTTAAAACATTTAAATGCTGAAAAAAAAACACTTTGCGCATAAATGACATCTCATAAAGAGAATGGCTAAAGTATTATAAAGAATTATGATCGTCAAACATAGAAAAAAATGAGGAGGAAAACTGTCTAGGAAAGTTTGATTTTGTAGACCCAATTGAATATAGGGAACTGGAGGAACTGAGACTCATTTAGAAACAGTAGATCTCCTGGAAGTGACGGACGCAATATAGAGCTATTTAAATATGCGCCTCAAGAGATTAGAATAAGGTACCTGTCTACACTGAATGCCCGTTGAAATATCTATAAAATCCCAGATGAACGGAAGAAGGCAACAATCCATCCAATATTCAAGCCAGGAGATGTCAGCGATTGTAATAATTACAGAGGCATCAGTCTCCTGAATACTGCATACGAGATCTATGCAAAAATCATTACAAGAAGGCTAAATAAAATAAGCGACAGACTTTTGTCAGAAACACAAAATGGATTTCGTAAAGGGCGTTCATGCTCAGATTGTACATTTGCTCTTCAACAACTAATAGAAAAAGACGTGAGTACAATCTGCCTACATAAATCCTTTTTATAGACTTCGAAAAGCTTTTGATAGTCTCCAGAAGTAAATTATGTTTTGTAATGCGATTAAACGGATACTCAATTCACATGATAAATATAATCCGAAGTATATATTCAGAAACTTATCTTTGTGTGGGCAAGGAAACAACAGAACACTTCATTGATGTCAAACAGGAATGTCCGTTGTCTCCTACTCTTTTTAATATATATTGACCATACCACAAGAGAGTGACAAGAAAATGTACAATTGTACATTTTCTTGCACATGTATAATGTACCATTTTAAATTGAATGTCACAATTTTAAACACAATTTTATTCGTAGATGATCAAATAATTTTTAGCATCTCAGACGATAATCTCCAAATAGCTGCCCATCAACTTCAGAGAATAGGCGAAATCTATAATCTACAAATTTCATCAAAGAAAACGAAAGCCATGGACCATTCCAGGGTAAAAATCATTTAAGGTGTAATAATAGTTAATAGTAATTAATGGTAACAGTGTTGAACAAGTAAGTAACTTCAACTTTATCGGTTGTAATTTTTCAAACTGACAAAAAAAATGATATATAAAAATTCAGAAATTTCAGAAAGTGTGAGGAACTATACGAAAGACCCTCAGACACAAAAGCAGGTATAGGCACAGAAATTTTATAAAACAATGGCAGTTCCAATGATAAACTATGGATGTGAAAATTGGGCCTTCAATAGAATAGATAAGAGAAAAATAGAAGCAGCGGAAATGAGATTTCATAGATCATTGGATCTATTTAATACTGGACCATAAAAGGAACTTGGACATCAGAGAGGAATTAAAGATCTTCAACCTAACTGAAAAAATAGATATTCTGAGAAAGTATTGGCATGATCATGTAATGAGAATGTCGGAAGATCGAATGCCAAAAATCCTCTCCAACTACAACCCGTATGGGCAGACCAATAAGGTAATGGATGGTTACTCTTGAAGACGGTACGGGTCAATAGGCTCAACCCATGATTATTATTATTATTATTATTATTATTATTATTATTATTATTATTATTATTATTATTATTATTATTATTATTATTATTATTATTATTATTCCGAGTTTTTCACTCTCTACACTACATGCAGGAACATTCACCTGACCATTTCTGGTCTAGGCTCGGTCGGTCTCGCAGAGACAAGGCACGAACGAATGATACTCTCTAGACATTTCAGTCAATTTTTTCCGAATCAGTAGTACATCCCAGGAATTCTCTTACTATTCTGCAGCTGTCAAGTATTACTGCTTTCTGCTTTGCTCTATTCATGAAAATGGTAATTCCAACACTTGAATTGCATGCACTGTGTGTTTTGGGATTAATCCTGTGGTGGACATGATTATCGGTTGTATGTCGATATTCTGAAGTCTCCATTGATGACGAAGCTCTTGAGCCAGCGGTACATATTTCCGAAATTTCAAGTGAAATACAGATTCTAGATTGTTATTGTTGAGGACTGCAAAATCGATTATCATGACTTTTTTCTTGAGCTTGTTTAGAACTATTATATTTAGGCTGTTCAAAATTGTGGTGTCTCATTATTATTATTATTATTATTATTATTATTATTATTATTATTATTATTATTATTATTATTATTATTATTATTATTATTATTATTATTATGTCGCAAATTGTGGGTTCACGCGAACGTGCGGTTTTACCCTCCGAGGCGCAGTCATATTTTTCCCGAGGGTATGCACGCAATTTTAATTGTGGGGAGGGATCAGAATATCTTTGCAGAGTTCATTTTCTCGCCCAAGGTTTGTTAAACCTGCGGGATGTAGTAAGGAAATGATGATGATGAAGGATGAAATGGACAATCAAAATGATACAAAGACACTCGCACGCAGAACCATGCCAAGGGCGGGACTCGAACTCGCGATCATTCGGTCCCAGACCGCCACGGCAGTAGTGCCTTAGCGAACTCGATTGCCTGGATCGGGGCTATTATTATTATTATTATTATTATTATTATTATTATTATTATTATTATTATTATTATTATTATTATTATTATTATTATTATTATTATTATTATTTTATTATTAATTTATTTTATTATTTTTTTATTATTTTTTTATTATTTTATTATTATTAAATTGCAATAAAACTCCATGGAAAGTTGCTATTATTTTGCTCTACCTTAATCCCACCCTTCTGGACTCCAAGACCGCTCCCGTTTAAATGAAGCGTTGGCGGGGCTGCACGTGTGAACGGTTCCCGCGCCGCCGCCTCCAAGTAGCGCCGGTCGGCGACCGCCGCGCCACCTGGTGGGCGCCCGTCTTTTGTCGAGCTCGTGCCCCGGAGCGTCGGCCGATAATCCTATGGATGCCTCTGCTTTGTGTGATACCTCCCACGAAGAGCTTTAATTAATAATGCATCACCTCTTTCCTCTTCGGACGTCACTGCCGTTGCCAACGTTGCTGCCGCCATCGCCACCACCAGGATCGACTCCACCACCAGGATCGACTCCACCACGCCTACTAATGTTAGCGCCACAACCACCACAATCCCCACAGACGCCACTGTCGCCGAAGACACCTTTGACGCCACAGTCGCCATAGTCGCCACAGTCGCCACAGTCGCCCCAGTCGCCCCAGTCGCCCCAGTCGCCCCAGTCGCCCCAGTCGCCCCAGTCGCCCCAGTCGCCCCAGTCGCCCCAGTCGCCCCAGTCGCCCCAGTCGCCCCAGTCGCCCCAGTCGCCCCAGTCGCCCCAGTCGCCCCAGTCGCCCCAGTCGCCCCAGTCGCCCCAGTCGCCCCAGTCGCCCCAGTCGCCCCAGTCGCCCCAGTCGCCCCAGTCGCCCCAGTCGCCCCAGTCGCCCCAGTCGCCCCAGTCGCCCCAGTCGCCCCAGTCGCCCCAGTCGCCCCAGTCGCCCCAGTCGCCCCAGTCGCCCCAGTCGCCCCAGTCGCCCCAGTCGCCCCAGTCGCCCCAGTCGCCCCAGTCGCCACAGTCGCCACAGTCGCCACAGTCGCCACAGTCGCCACAGTCGCCACAGTCGCCACAGTCGCCACAGTCGCCACAGTCGCCACAGTCACCACAGTCGCCACAGTCGCCACAGTCGCCACAGTCGCCACAGTCGCCACAGTCGCCACAGTCGCCACAGTCGCCACAGTCGCCACAGTCGCCACAGTCGCCACAGTCGCCACAGTCGCCACAGTCGCCACAGTCGCCACAGTCGCCACAGTCGCCACAATCATCACAGTCGCCACAATCATCACAGTCGCCACAATCATCACAGTCGCCACAATCATCACAGTCGCCACAATCATCACAGTCGCCACAGTCCCCACAGCCGCCACAATCGCCACAGACGCCACAGCCATCACAATCAACACAATCACCATCATAATCGCCACTGTCGATTCTTCATTGCTCTCTCTTCTATCACCGTCCTCTCCACCCTACTTCCATCTCCACCTTTTTACTACCACTACCACCACCACCACCACCACCACCACCGCCACACCCTCTCTGCCCGCTTTTCCGGCGGCGTCAGAGATAAAAGGATCCCAATTGAAAAGAGTATGCTAAGTAATGGTTAATAATCAACTAACCTCCTCATAAATGTTTTCTACCTCTGAATGCTAGGTTTATTATACCAACAACTCCCCCTTTTCATTGTCTTTTGCGAGAAGTTCCCCGTAGTCTAGCGACTGGGTCGTGTTGGCAATGAGCAGCATGGCTTATTCGTGGTAGTGGTCGTCTATTCGTGGGTGTGTCTAAAAGGTTTGTAGCGCCTCCCTTGACTGCCTTCTCGTTAATGGAGATTCATCTGTAATGCTTTAATGAGGTTCGCCGCTCTTTGTCCGTCGAAGACATGAAAATTAGTTTGATCGTGCATATTACATGAATATTCTTCATTGAATTTAACTTCTATAGGTAAGTCTCGTAGAATTCTTTTATGATGAATAGATTTTCTTGGAAGCTCGATGAAGTAAGTGTCAATGTATTTGGGTCATTTGTCTGCGTGCTTACACAAACTGCAAACATGACTAGTTACTTTAATGTGATGAAATGCATTGATAACGTCTGAGAATAGATGTGCCTTCCCATCTCTTTCGAAAATATTGTTAGTGTTTCGGGAATAGAATACGATTTTGGGTTCATGAAATCACCATTTCTAAAGCATAGACTATATGTTCTACCTACGTATACATTCTTTGTATATTATGAGCTTGCACTTCAACGTATCTGAAATTTTTCTATATTTATTCTTCCGTCCAATATTTTTTTTGTGTAAATCATCAATTACCCATATATTTGCATACATTTAAGAGAAATGTATTATTATTATTATTATTATTATTATTATTATTATATGCTAAAATATCGCTCCAGAAGGGTCGCTGGTTCGATTCCCACCCGGGACTTGGATATTTGTGTATATACTTGTATATGTGTTGGTAATTGTCCATTCGTCCTTCATCTTCATCATAATTTCTTACCTCATCTCTCAGGGCTAGCAATCTTGTAATGTAAAAATGGATTTAGCACACAAATGCTGCCCCCCCCCAAAAAAAGTCACGTGCATTTCCCCCCGGAAAAATATGACTGGGCATCGGTGGGTACAGTTGCAGGTTCGCGTGGTCTTAAGATGACTGGTTCGCGACAAAAAAAGGAAAACTCCAAATGAAGGAACGCAGTGTGGCAGTTTAACAAAAAAGTGAATAAATACAAATACAAAAATTAAAACACAATACATACAAATATAAAGAATAGAACAAATAATAATACAAACCAAAAACATAAAAAGCCAAATAGACATATATAAAAAACAGGCAATATGTGAACTACTCGCATCTTCCAAACTACATTACCATCACTTCACGTAACGGCACGACTCCACAGCACTGGATGTCCCTTCGCTACCTAATAATATCTACATTAAAGATAAGCAAATTAATGTACTTGACACAATGCACTCACTTTTGTAGACTTTCTGTATAAAGTCACTGCACTTCACTGCATGCTACACTTGCGCTCTTGAAAAGTCTCGAATACATAACTTGTTTGCTTCTAGGGAGTCACTAGCAGCTCTGTTGGTAAACGTTTCCAGTCAAAAATGATCCTTTTTACAAAGTTGAATTTTCCTTTATTCATTCTTTATTTTCTGCAATTTATTTTCGCGCATGGTCGTCCCTATTTGAGTAACATGGCATTTCAAGCCTTTTAATGCAGCTTTCTAAGCTGGTTCCTTTGTGCACACCTTCAAGAGGGCACCCAGACGTACTGCCTTTCTAGTTTTAACTGATGGTTCCCAATTGACATTCGCCCCACTGCTTCTGTTCTCGGATTTAATCACTTTTCTTGCATTCGGTTTTATTTTTGAGTTTCACCGTATTCTGACTTTTATCTACTTTATTATAATTGTAGTGTCTGTGATTTTAAAATGTCTTTTTCATAACTCATGTGGTAATTTTCATGATATAAAAACTCATACAAATTGTTTTTCTTGGTTTTGGAGGTTTTTGTCTGAGCTAATCTCAGCAATTTAACTGATTTTTCGTAGAACTTGCACTGAAAGGTAGAGTATTCGGCTGAACATAAGAGGCGGCTCTTTTTTCTGTTCATTATTTTTTGTATTAATAAAAATGCAATTAAATTATATTTGTCGAACGGTTAATTCTATCTAGACAACTGAACCGTTTTAATGATTCTAAGGATTTTAAGGAGCCATCGGTACAGTTTGATTCACTAAGGCTATAAATATGCGACGGGAAGTTTGCCTGGAGAATGCAATAATGCATATAATGTTTAGTTTCTCTGGCAACGACAGCGATAGCAACCCCGATTATAGTAACGTGAGAGAGCAATACGGGGCGGGGTATGATTCAGGCGGGGCGGAGTGAGATCGCCTTAAGCATAGTGTTTCTTGACAACACAAGATGGTGCAGCTAGGCGAGAGAAGCGAAACAGAAATTCGAAAAATCTGTGAAAATTAATTATACTTACGTGACTCAATCTACTTAATTTATTTGTTTGAGAACGTTGCATTACATAATCATTTATACTTCAGCAAATACCGTAATGACTGTATTTATTCTGTAAATCTGTGACTGTATTTACGATTCGAGTTCTCAGTATATTTTTTCGGGAAATTATTGAGTAAGTGTGGAGATCAAACCAATGTTGCTTGTGGAAGTAACGTCATTTATGGGAACATACATTTGTGAGAAAATTGATATGGGTAAATGATCATTATAATTCATTACTTTACATAGATCCATGTACGGTAGGCGTCTAATTTAATCATTGGAATATAGTAAGGATTAGTTTTCATCTGACCAATTTGGTAAAGCCCAACTAAATATTTTGCTTAGTGATTCTGAGATTAAGAGTAATTGAATCTTAACATTTCTATAATCCGTTTTAATACTCATTTCCCTTCTTTAATAATGTATACTGCTCAATTCCTACTAAAACGTTTTTATGACATATATCCTCATCTCAACTAAACGTGTTGTCGAGGTTCTTTGAGTCATTGAGGAAACACTGAGATACTCCTTTGGTTTGCTTCTGAACTCAATATAGCTCTTTTCACTAGCAAAACACGTAAAATGTTGAGACGTAAATCATGTATGAAGTTCATTTTTATGAGTAAGAATAATACGTCATTGTGCGCACACACATTTTCCATCATATTGAGGCAAAAATCTCATTTAAACAGTACCGTTGTATTCAAAATAACGCGTACTTCATCTTATATTTGAATACACAAAATATACACCAACAATATTCTTGAAGCATAGTAATTCTGTAATAACCTCTGCGCCAGTCCCAAACACCTCATGGCTTACCACGAACTCGAAATACAATAACAATTTAACATAGTTAAGTAACTTGCAACACGGAGACCAAAACCAGATTTACATAAATTCATGAACACGAATCTGACTTAACAGCCACCGAAACATCCTCACAACTCCCCGAAGCTTCGCACTAAATCCACGTGTGTTCCGGTGTATGTGTGGTTGGGTGAGAGAGAGAGAGAGAGAGAGAGAGAGAGAGAGAGAGAGAGAGAGAGAGAGAGAGAGCGTGTGTGACTGTGGGTTGCATGTGGTTGAGCCGGAGAGGAATTCCGTAGCGGCGGCGTGTGCAGGCTATAACACAGGCAGTGAGGACAATGGCAGGGCTGCCAACGCAACAAAGCGACAGCCAGGTGGTTTATTATGTAAATCGCGGAGCGGCCCGGGGCATCCCGCTGTATTTACTTGAATAGGTTGATGGATCGCGCGATAATACGCGGATTATATCTGAATATCCGTGAAAGTAAGTTGTCGCTTGGCAAGGTACAGCTATTTTTCGTGCCATTATTTTTGTAATTTACTCATTCAATGTGGCTTGTACGCGTGAAGTATTTGCCCGGTGTCGTAGATTCCCTTTGTTACCAATTACGCCCGTCACGTTAAGCTGCAAGGTGTGTCCTACTTTGGGAAGAAGAATAGGTGCTTATTCGTGGTTGTACGACAGGTAACGCTTTATTGCAAGGCGATGCAGACAGTTTTCTATTTTTTGAGCTTTATATTCCCCTTCTCTGTGATGTTTATTTTGGAAAATTGTATGGAAAATAATGAGTTTGGGGCTAAAGGATGATAAATAGGTTATCTGCCTGCTTGAGTTAAAAAGAACGTAGCGCTTATTAATCACGAGTTACTAAGTAGCAGTTGCACTTATTATTTTGGTTTATAATGAATGAACCTTTGGATTCATGAGTAAACAGTACAAGAGATGTTTACACATTGAAATATTATTGAATGGTCTTAAGATTAGAAAACTTGAAGATAAATACCAATTGGAAAAATATACAACGGAAAAATTAATAAAATCTGGTAAAATGTTGTACTTCTTCTTCTTCTTCTTCTTCTTCTTCTTCTTCTTCTTCTTCTTCTTCTTCTTCAATACTTCAATATTTCAATACGTCTTCAATAGTGAATCTGTTTTGAAATCATGTGTAACCAACGTTCAGGATGTCATTACACGCAACCCGACCTGTATTCTCCTAACAAAAGAAAACGCATGAGGTGTCCGTAACAACCCCAGCTTTATTATCATGATGAAAATGATGTGTATGCACACGTGCGTCTTCACGTACCTTGCCAGGAAGTCGTACCTTTTGTTGAAGTGAGGTACACATTTCCCGGATAGTGGTGCCATTGTAGCAAACTACCGCGCTACACATCTATTTAGTCTTCGTGCCGAAATACAATTTGTGGTGTTACATCAAGTTTCAGATTATTTTAACGTTAAACAGTTTTTTAAAAAATATTAGTTTGAGATAGCTTAATTATATTTTCTTGAGATAGTTATCTGGTTCAGCAATGTACGAAATAGAATGGCTCCGTGCAACAACTGTTACCTCTACAGCGTCCCTGACCGAGAGGTTCTAGGGTACGAATAGCGACGGGGGCTTTTTTCTAGACTAGCTAGAAAAATCAATTGCAGCTGTGTGATGGAGAATTGTAGCGGCCGGCTATTCTGATCCATAATATTTCCATGTTTTCTCCGAGTACTACCAGATGAATGTGAAAACAGTGCCCTAACTCCCATTTCCTTACACTCTCACAATTACATGCTCTTCACTACCACACGTCGTGAGACCAATCGGGCGCTTAGAGCTGGTCCTGGCTAAAGTGGTACCTCGCTAGGAGAGCGTATTTGGAACGCGAAACCAGCAAGCTGATTTGTAGGTCGGTAGCAAAACTCACGTTCTAGGGGGGGGAGAAAACGCCACCGCCCCCGCCACCACCACCACCACCACCCGGCTGGAAGATGAACTACATTTACGGGACTAATGACCAAAGTAGTTAACGCGCCAGCAAACACGACTCATCCACTCGCTCACTCAATTTCACTCACTCCTCTGCCACTCTCCTTCACTCTCACTTATTCTCACTCACTGTCACTCATTCTCAATCTCACTCACTCTCACCAATCTTTCATTCTTACTCTCATTCTCTTGCTTACTCTGTGTCGTTCACACTCACTCTCTCTTACTAACTCTCATTCATTCTCGCGCTATCTCTCTCACTCATTCAATCACTCTGCATTCGCTGGGATAGACGTCTTTCTCATCCGGGAGCACTTTGGTGCGATGTGATCAGGTTGTGAACACTGTGCTTGAGTGTTTAAAGTGTGTTTGTATTATTACTTCAGATTTTTAAATATTTTATTTATGAATTCACTTAAACAATGTAGTACAGTGAATTATGAATTCACTTTAACAATGCAGTACATAACACGTTCTTTTATTCACAATTTAGGCATCCAGACAATTCATCATCATTACACTCAATGTAATGAAATTTTCTAATATACTAACAAAATAAATTGCAAAATTTCTGTTCATCATGCGAGATTAAACAATTTTATATTCTATTTAGATGAACGATTTTTGAATCATCATAATAACAATAATTACTTTGGCAGTGATTCGTTAGATAAAAAAAGGATTCATAATATAATAATTTAAATTAAGAGTAAATAAATATAGAATGTACGAATTTTTTCTAATTCATTATATGTTTTGTACTGGAAGATTGTATTTCTATGTTTAATCATTAAAAGGTGGTACATTCAGAGATTTCAATGTTTTGATGTCATCATATCCGTACAAAGAATGTAGTATTCTAGCTTTAAATGTTGCATCATTTGCATGATTTATCAATTAACGCTAACGTACTTTTCCTGATAGCAAATATTTGATGTATGATTAATGATTAGAGATATTTTGAGACCCTTGCTTTCGCAGCAAATTTCTTTAGTTATAGAACATATTAATTTTACTAGTTTTCTTTTTGCCGCCAAAACGGAACAATTTCACTATTGTGATTGAGAAGACGAATATTATTTGAATGATCTTTACTAGATAATCGACAATTGTTATTGTATTATGTTCAAATACAATTGAACACATTTCAGTTGCACGATTTTTATACATACGTTCCTTTTAAAAATAATATTGCACCATAGTTTAATAACATTTTATTCAGTCACGAGATTTGTGTTTTTAGAAATAATTCTACGAAGTAAATAATCAGTTACAGTCAGTTCCTAATCCCGACGTATTGCCGTGTTACTCTTTCAAAGAGCACCGCACATAGCAGCTCCTCAGAGAAGTGATGATGCCTCACTTAATTCCCCAATATGTTTGGCTGTTTGGTTGTGTACAGTAATATCCGATTTTTGCAATCATGATACTGTCCCATTAAATACACTATAATGAAATGTCAACTGTTACCGCAATCAACAATACCATGATCATCTCGTCAGCTTCTTCTACCTCACATCAACTTATTCACAACCGTCACCATCCCCGCAGTCCAGAGCCTGCGTGTCATTCACTAACTGTAAATCCATTTTCGATCAAAAGATTTCCATAATTTAGCCTTCACCAGATTTGTCTTCAGACTCTTTTACTAGCCAACAGGTAAACATTTCGACCGCCAATCATATTTATTTAAATACCTTGCTACCGTAATGAACGTGAATCCTGATTATTTGGGGGCCACGCAATTAATCGATCTGAAGACGGTGGAGTATTACTAAGATATTTTGTTAGATTGGGTATGAGTCGGACCACGCAATTTGCAATTTTTAGAAACCTCGACATTCCCTCTCTTAAACTGATCTAAGCTGTGATGAAAAGACCTCTGTCACATTCACCAACTCTATCATCACCCTCGCCACCACCACTACTATCATCATCATACCACCAGCGCCCCACACCACCACCACCCTCCTACCACTGCCACCCTCCTACCACTGCCACCCTCCTACCACAACCACCCTCTTACTACCACCACTCTCCTACCACAACCACCCTCTTACTACCACCACTCTCCTACCACCACCACTCTCCTACCACCACCACCCTCCTACCACCACCACCCTCGTACCACCACTACCCTCGTACCACCACCACCCTCGTACCACCACCACCCTCGTACCACCACCACCCTCGTACCACCACCACCCTCGTACCACCACCACCCTCGTACCACCACCCCCCTCGTACCACCACTACCCTCCTACCACCACTACCACCCTCCTACCACCATCCTCCTACCACCACCACCACCCTCCTACCACTATACCACCATACCACTATTACTACCACTACCACTACCGCCACAACCGCCGCCACTCTCGGCCGAGCTGCTGCTTCCGCGTCCCTTTACCCGTCCACCACTCACCCCATTAGGGCCTAACACTCGCTGATAAATGTAATAGCGCCGCGTCGGCGAGGGCGCCTGGCCAGCGGCGGCGGCGGCGGCACCTCGTATGGAGATGATAGCGTTTAATCATAACTTTCCCTCCGCCAGGGCCCACCACGATAATCTCCGCATTCGTATGCAGGGGGCACTGATGCCGCCACCTCCGCCGCCGCCGCCGCCGTCGAGGCTGTCCTTGTGCACATTGGGCCGACGCGAATCAAATGGTCCGTATGCGGAGGGTGCAAGCAACAATGATGGAAGGCATATGGATGGGTAGAAATGAAAATGGGACTTTCTAATTTAAGAATTCGGAAAGCGTTTAAAAATTTAAGGACGTCTCAGATATTTGTGATTTTTTTGTTCTAATATTTTCAATAATAATCTCACAGATTTTCTATTGTTTTCTGGCACGCGGTCACAAATATTTTAGGGTTCTATACGAAAATTTAAGAAAAATAATAAATATAAACCGTCTGACTTACAAAACAAACAAGGACAATGAAATGTGTGAATCTTTCAACTTATCTAATACTTTAAACTTCCAAACCTTTCGGGATATTCATGATTTTTAATATTTTCTGCCTTTCGAAGTCACTTTTGTAATTTGAATTTATTTTCTAAAGTGATCTTCATCTTTCAGAAGTATTAAATTTCCGTGTCATGGTATCATCAACTCTGGATCATAATGCCAGATCAATATAATCCCAGTAAAGTGCTTATTTAGGAACTCGATCTTCTCTTGACAATTGATTACTGTTGCACGTTTATTTCTCATACGATTTTATATCAGTGATACACGATTATTACTATATGCAAGTTTCGATTGGATTTTTATTCAAGGAAAACTACCGATAAAAATACCGATTTTTCATTTATGTATAAAACGGAAACTGGATGAAAATGTAATAAATAAATTAGAAAGAAAAAATACAAAAATATAACGTAAAGAAACCTTACAGATTAAAAAACTTTTTTTTTCTTACTTATAAGCATGACTGGCATGGAGACACTTTTGTTTCTGGAAAGAATCATTGAAAATAAACAGATATTTGGAAAATGGTTCATTAACATAGGTTCAGTCTTGTGATCCATTAGGTTAAAACACCTGTCCCAATATCCCAATTCATCCCCGGCATTTTGCCCTACTGTGCAACGGGAATATCACCACGTTCATTCCATCTCGCCCAAATCCGCTCACACGTACGTCACCAAAGCACTCCTCTGCGATGTCCCGGACACTGCATGTTCCCTGGACGCGTCAACTTCTAATCAAGAGTGTTTCCCAATTATCCCAGTCACCCTTAAGCCCCCTATCCCCTCCGCTCTCCCCTCCCCACCATCCCCGCAAAAATCGAGACGAAATTACGAGAAGTCGTTAACTCCGCGAAAGCACCAACAGTGAGCGGTGGATGAATCTCTCTGCTCCGGAGATACGGACACCGTTACGGCTGTTCGCGTGTGGGTCGGGTGGCGCGCGAAGTGATGACGCGAAGGGGAGAAGTCGCGCTGCGAGGTGAAGCCTCGGCCTGCGAAGTGGGTGTGAAATTTGCGGCTGCGAATGAGATCGAGTGGAAGCGCAATTTGTGCGAGCTAGGGTTGTTTGTCCTCTCGCTATTCGCGCTTTACTACTATTTCAGGGGTCCCGTTAGGAGATTAATAATATTTTTCCTTTTTTTTTTTTTTTTTTTTTTTTTTTTTTTTTTTTTTTTTTTTTTTTTTTTTTTGCGCGCCGTGCGTGTGTGTATGTGTTATTTCGCCAACAGCTACGCCACGCGTGCTTTCCGTACACAGGACACTCCGCCCGCCCCTCTTCAATTCATTACGGCATTTCGCGCCGTGCGTCATATTTAGAGGCAAATCGGATAGCGCCCCTTGGTGCTCCCTCTCTCGCGCGCGCTCTGCAGCACGCGTGCGACAGCAATGAGGCCGAATAAAATATTTAAACACTCGCAGCCGAAACGCCGGTTATCAATTCGCGCGTTTTCCCAATTGTCGCCGGACGAATCTACGGCACTAAATAACTTTTCCATTTATCAAGCACGCCCCAGGGCGTGTCGTGGGAATGCGAGTCCAGCGCCCCGTTGCCCGGTAGCCGCGATGGCGGTGACGGTGGTGGTAGCGCCGTTGGCGGTGGCAGTGGCAGTGGCAGTGGCAGTGGCGGTGGCGGTGGCGGTGACGGTGGCGATAACGATGATAACAAGAGCGGTAGTGTGGGCAGTAGACACGGCAATGAAGGTGAGGATGGCAATTGTGGTGGCAGTACCGGTTGCAGCGATGAAGATGGAGATGGCAATTGTGGTGGCAGTACCGGTTGCAGCAATGAACATGGAGATGGAGATGTCAGTGACGGCAGTAGTGATCGTGATACGGCGTTCGTGGAGGAGATGGCGATGTCGGTGGTGGTGGTGGTATTTGGTGGTATTGGCGGCAGCGAAGATGGCGATGGCGGTGTGGCCTGTGGCATGTACGTGTCAGTGCAAGGCTTCGGGAGTGCCGTAGGGTTCCTATTTCAGCACGCGAAGGCTGGGGCGCCGTACAATTGGGTTAACAGTAAAAAAATGGCCCAAATGTAAATGAAATATGAGATTATCTTTCCGTTTCAACAACTACATGCGTTATTCTAAGAAGTTGCAAACCTTGAACGGAATCTTATTGATACGAAAGGCAGGGTCTTCATATTGCATTTGAAAAGAGAAAGAAATGGGTTTCTTTTTGCACACTCATCTTAAAGCAGCCATTTACGTACAGTTAACCGTAGGTAAATTTTATAATCCTCAGACTACCCCGATAAAAATGTTCTTAACGGTCTACTTTGGTAAAACCACGCATAATGTGCAACAATATATAAAAAAGTCAATTAGTGCTGCTGCACCCCGCGCCATGATTAATTCGAATGCCATTGACGTTACCTTTCATCGATGGCTCTGAATCTGGCAATTCTACCATCTTGTCATGGCATTCCAGTCCTTAAGCACGACAGAGCACAACAGTATCGAAATGGACTTCACATTACCCCTTAATGAAATAGGCGTCCATGACCGGTCATACAAATGCTCTCGGCTATCCCGGTGACACGGCGCCATGTGATTACGTTTCGATCACATACTAATATCCGTCTCGAACATGTCGTGTCATGTATTTCGAAAGTAGCACCCAGAATAAATGGACATAAGAAACATCACAGAAGATCTGAAATATAAACACTGAAGATCTGAAGGAAACACTTCTGAAGTATTGTTTCGAAAAAATAATCCGAAAAGAAATGAAATTCTTATTCACGAGTTGTCCTTCTAATATAGCTGACATAATTGGCAGCGATTTTGAAGATACTTTATGTGTCCATTTGAATGTTCATTAATAACCGTGGATTTGATCGACTTACGTCTTCATCGTGCATTATTGGTTCTGTATTTTATGTTTAGCCTAGAGCAGCTTTTACCCCCCAGAGTTGGCGTACAACCTTTAATTTGATGTTGTAAATAACGATGTTCGCCAACTGTCGTTTTCAGTCTTTCGCGTATTTGAGACGTGGTGTTGTAGGATAACGTGATAATTTGCCATGGCCTTCCACTGCACTGTCCAGGTTAAGAAAATCATACCGTTCGCGATATTCTAATCCCGTATCCCTTACGTTCAGAATATCTATCTCTGTTACGTTCTACGCATATTGTGATGAATTTGAACTTTGTATCGACGACGTTCAGAATAAATGTACAATATTAATTGCAAATACACTACTTTTGATTATTTACTGTTCACTTATCTCAAGCCTAATGATAGGGTAATTATTCTTCTTGATTCTTTTTTGGTATAATAAATATTTTCAAAATAAGTAACAAATATATTCTTAAATTATTCTAAAACTAGATTTCTGTTTTATAAACTAAATGTTACGTAAATATTTCGCCGATTCACAGTTTTAACTTCACAAAACAGATTATGCTGATCAATTAGCAACCAAAATGTATCGTGAAGAGCTTCTATTAACATATCTTTAGTTAATTAATAAACTATTACAAAACCTTAAACACCGTTTGCTATATTCGTAATCCCTAAAAGTCTCCTCGACCAATACCCTTTAATGTTTTATATACCAACAACAACCAAGCATAAGAGTTGAAAATCAATGCTATTTTCGAAACCACCAATACACACACACACACACACACTCTCTCTCTCTCTCTCTCTCTCTCCCTCTCCCTCTCTCTCTCTCTCTCCCCCTCTCCCTCTCTCTCTCTCTCTCTCCTTGTGTATATATATATATATATATATATATATATATATATATATATATACACACATATCTTGAGACGTAACTGTTACGTAGGTCAGCGCTCATTCCTAATTTCGGAGTTTCCTTGTGTTGGCCCCACTGTGCGGAAGGCAAGCCGGCCGCCCGCGTGCGGGAGCCGGGCTGCGCTTAGGTATCTCCCCGGTAAATCCGGCATAAAACTCGGCCCCGTGGCGTTACAACTTTATGAGATAGAATGCGCATAACTCTCTTTTCGGTGCCCGATAAATATCTCAATAACTGCGACGAGTTTTCACAGTAAATGAACTTCGCCAGGCGAACTCGTAAAGAGAGGCGGTTCTTTCCACGGCAGTATTGAAATCCTGGGGATGGAAGTGAGAGAGAGAGAGAGAGAGAGAGAGAGAGAGAGAGAGAGAGAGAGAGAGAGAAATAAAAGAAGAGAAAGAGATAGGAAAGAGAAAGAGATAGAAAAGAAAAAGAGATAGATAAGAGAAAGAGAGGAGAGAGAAGGAAGAGGGAGAGAAGGAAGAGGCAGAGAAGGAAGAGGGAGAGAAGGAAGAGGGAGAGAAGGAAGAGGGAGAGAAGGAAGAGGGAGGGAAGGAAGAGGGAGAGAAGGAAGAGGGAGAGAAGGAAGAGGGAGAGAGGGAGAGAGGAAGAGGGAGAAAGGGAGAAAGGGAAGAGGAAGATTGTGTTGTTCTTCTATCTGGTGCCTCTCTTTGGTAATAAATAACCATCATGTGACCGCAGGTGAGGGATAGGGCTCTACACGGGAAATGAGAAATCTGGTGAAGTAGTGAAGGGCTGAGAACAAATATTACAATCCTGGATTGTTGATCAGTGAGTAAATCCCGAATGAGACTATAATTGAGGCAGAAAATGAATGTGGAGAATATGTGAGCGTAAGAGGAAATATGGAAGACATTTTAGTGAACGTGATTTACGCATGAAAATGATGTAGACAGTGTGGGCGAGTAGACAAAGAGTTTGAAAGCGCAAATATAAGTGCAATTTGAGTAATTTGAGTGAAACGTTTAAGTAAAGTGGAAAAGGTCGAAGAAGAAGAAGAAGAAGAAGGCATGCCTATTTAGCCAGACGAGTGAGCAGACAAATAGGTATACTGGTGGGTGTACAAATTGAAATGAAAATTATCTGGCATGAGTTGTCAGCCATGCAAGTTGCCGGCAAGTGGGCGTGCATGCTAACGGGTGGGCTAGCCTGCAAGCAAGCCGCCAAGTTCTTGTGAGGGGGAAATAATGGAAAGTGGGATATACCAAGGGTCTGAAAAGGGAACCTATGAGTGAGAAGATGTCTGCAATAGAAAATATTTACGAGATAAACTATCTTTTACCTCAGTTTAAAAACGAATCAAAGCTATTTATATTTGAAAATGGAAACAGCTTGTAGATTTTTGGGGAAGTAATATCAGGTGTTGCAAGAAGTTCTGCAGATCTGAGAAAATGTCGGAGATTAAAATGTGTCTAACTGTGAACTGGTCTTATTTTTTACTTGCAGTATCACCTTTGCCCAAATAAATGAAATTTTCATGTCAAAGAACAATTTCGGAAAGACACTACGTTGTTTTACATTTCTATTTTAAAATTCAAAATATATTTGTTAACTTTTAATCTAATTCCATCATTTGAAACTGTTGTGTTCCAGTTTTCCACATCTCTTATTATGGAAATTTAATCTCTTTATTATTTTTTTCACAAAGATAAGTAACTGTGTTCGTGATGCAATAAATGAATAATTTCCCTGTATGTCGGTAAGAGCTGATATCTACTTTATTGCCTTTACATTCTGCCCGAGTTTAGACTGGCCAAACTTTCTTGATGAATGAAGCGGTGACGTGGGTCGACAATTTTCACTTAATTCGTAAGTACCCTGGGATCTTTTAATGAAAATCGCATAGAGCTAAGTGCGCGTTTAAAACCGAAAGTTAACAACCAATTTGTCGCCCTTTTCACCGGCTAGCAGCATGTTTGCACAGAAAACGTTACGTCGAGCGAATATCAAATGAGGCTAATTTAATCCAGCCCTATTTTGTGGGTCGGAAAGTTAATTGTGACATAAACGCTAAAAATATATGCAAGGTAGAAGCTTATCTGAAGGCTGACCATTAATTACAGTGTAGCGTCTAAAAACTAATTATCTTTTGGGCTATTTTTAACGCACCACCCGCCTCTTCTCGCCCACTGGCTACACCATCCCTCAACGTCCTGACGATGCACCGTCATCGGACGGAAAAATGGTGAGTTAGGGGTGGGTGAGCCGTCACCAAGTAGAAGTCTCCATCACTCTTCGATCGTATATCTGGCATCCGATGGAACTTTTCGTTCCATTTAGGATTCCGGTAATAAAATAGCGTGATAGGAATCTGTGAACAAGTCGCCCTAAGCGGAAGCCATTAGAAGGGAGCCTTGGGCCAGTCGGTCCTGTTAGTGGACGTCAGACTACCTGACCGGAGGGCCGGGCGAGGATCGGAGCGGTAGTGGGGACGGTGATAGTGACGTAGGTACAGTGAACGAGGCCTGAGGGTCAAAAGGACAGTGGATAGTTGTCGAACGAATTCGATGAAGTTGGAGGCTCGGGCTCAAACCGAATGTGCTAGCTTATGTAATATCGAGTCTACAACTCTTGATGGACAGGAAGATCTTAGGTTCAAGAATCATCGGTGACATATTTCGAAATCTGCAAGGTAGCTGGATCAGAGAATGCCACTTTCTAGATCCTTTGTCACAATTTTTAACCTTTGGATGTATTTCATTATGTAGCGAATTATAAAATTACCAGCTATAAAAGGTAAACTGTGAAATAAATACACTAGAATTGGGTTATTCTCATATACATTTCATTATTAGTATACGAAAATAATTTTCCTAAAATGTACAGAAGTAATGAATTGTTTTGGAACTGTAGTTTGTCACAATAAGGACACATATGTAACTCACATATTGAAATAAACTATTTACATGCAAGCACTTGAAGAAATAATCCATATTGTCTCAATATAAGCAGTAAACGTTCGTATGTCTGTTATGTGCTGCCTTCCTGCGAAGACAGTCCCGACTCAAATTGCACACAAAAACGAAATATCTTCCTAAAATTCCTCTCCGAGCGAGCTACCTATCTACAGCGTTGACAAGTATTTAATAATTGCAATTCAGCTCTTAAGGAGCACATTTTTGTCACTTTGCCCCGCATAGTAAGTATAAATAACCTTGCTAGGCATAACATATACTGATGTGTTTTTGTGGAAATTAACTATTTTTCGTCTATAGTGGGAAATGAATATAAAAATCTGGTACCCGTCTTCGAAACATTCAAATAAATTAAAAATTAATACAGTCAACGTAATTAGTATGACTAGAAATTTGAGGAGGAAGAACTTAAAATGTATTCGAAGAATCATGGCCATAGTTATTTCATGTGTGTGTATGTATGTGTAAGTGTACGTGTACGTGTATGTTTCTGGTGGTGGTGGTGGTAGTGGTGCTTTTAGGGCTAGAGACCGAGAACGTAGTGATAAGAACAGTCTCGATGACCACTGTCTGAATATAGTCTTACAAGATCGTACTTTTCATATCACTAAGACAATCATGGATTGTTCATAATTTTGAGTAATTGAAAATAATTACCATATTTTCTACCTCTTCATTTAAAGGTTAACTGTAGATTTTAGTAACATTTTACAGCAGTTAGGGGTTATTAATTAACACAATGAAATTACTTTGGGTCCAATAATGTTTGAACTTCATTCGGTTTGACCAAAATTAGCGTCAATGAATAACGAATGAAGATGACGTCTATTGACATGAGAAATGCTTGGCACTTTAGTAAATTCTCTTTGTATACTAACAAAATAATTGATAATGTAATGATAATCATGTATTTGTAATTATTGACTGATGTGACTGATTGTGTAGTTATTAATGTCTAAATTCATCAAATATAGTTTAAATATCGCCATGATGAGACTTCAAGAGTGAAAAATACTTGGCCTCACAAAATGATTAGAGAATACTTTTGTGATTTGTACAATGGAAAACTATGTTATCTGAAACTCATTCAAAATTATTTCAAATTATTTACTATTCACATATCAAAGACGACCACTTGAATACTACAATTTTTGTGTAAATTCCCTTTCAATTTTGTTAGTAAACATTCAAGCTTCTCCGAGTCAATAAAACTTCGGTCTCTGTACACCGCGTCGCACGTAGTTTGCAACAAGATGTAAATCACGGAGATACCCACAGGAAGCAAGTAGCTGCAGCCGAGCGTTCTCTTTCAGCGCGGTCCCATTGTTCCAGAAGGCTGTTAGCAAAGTCCTGCGAATGTTTTCGCTTGCGCCAAGTGTCCAACAACTTGGGCCTTTGAATGCGCGAGACGGGGCGTGGCGTGGCGTGGCGTGGCGAGGCGAGGCGTCCGAGAAAGCTGGAAGAGGGGGGGGGGAGAGGCAGGGCGAGCATTTCGCCTGCGAAGGACAAGCGACGGAAGCTGCGCGCAGTCAGCCTACGCCGCACCCAGAACAAACCGAGCAGCTGAGCGTACACGCACAGTGGTCCACTTGCCCAAATTTAATCACGTGATGACGATTTTAACGATAATCCCCTCGATCAGAACAGAGGTTCAGAATGTTTTTTGATCGATTGATGATTCCGGGCGTGTCAGCTGCTAACGTCATTGGTCCCATAAGTGTAGTGCATGTTTTTTCGCGAGCGTTCGTGATGATCTTCCCCCACTGGATGGCGAGATTCGGCGCCGACTTACCTGTCGGCTTGTGGATTTACCTCATCCAGGAATCTCCAGCCAGGGGGCACCCCCAGTCGGGATAAGCTATATGGTCCCGACTGGTCTCCCGGCATGTGTGATAGTGTAGTGCATGTGAGTGGGTGTGAGTATAAGTAAGGGTTGAGGATAGGACACGATAAAGGAAAGATCGCTCGTCCGTAGCTCGTTTGTTACGATTCTGCTCTGGTATTGATTAGAATAACAACGGAAAACTACCGATCAGGTAAGCCGGACGCTAGAATTCTCCTCCAGACAGCGGCTGAATTCGGGAATCGAATCCTAGGACCTGTCCGTTAGAGACACTGCAATTGATGTCTGAGGACACCTTAATTGGTTATTTATAATGTGCTCAGGATTTGATTGATTGATATTTTTTCCCGACTCAATAACTGCTGTGGCCATAGTGCTGTAAGTGGAGTCCGTGTAATACTTCAGGAGGTGGTGGTGAACCTCCCAAGCTGGAACGTCAGAACTAGCGCCAAACTAGCGTCAAACTAGCGCCAAACTAGCGCCAAACTAGCGCCAAACTAGCGCCAAACTAGCGCCAAACTAGCGCCAAACTAGCGCCAAACTAACGCCAAGCTAGCGCCAAACTAGCGCCAAACTAGCGCCAAACTAGCGCCAAACTAGCGCCAAACTAGCGCCAAACTAGCGCCAAACTAGCGCCAAAGTAGCGCCAAACTAGCGCCAAACTAGCGCTAAACTAGCGCCAAACTAGCGCCAAACTTGCGCCAAACTAGCGCCAAACTAACGCCAAGCTAGCGCCAAGCTAGCGCCTAGCTAGCGCCAAGCTAGCGCCAAACTAGCGCCAAACTAGCGCCAAACTAGCGCCAAACTAGCGCCAAACTAACGCCAAACTAGCGCCAAGCTAGCTCACGTTGAGATTTAGGAGCAACATACTTTCCAATTGCCCTCCCGACATTTCCACCTAGCAGGGCATCGCCCCAGCCAGGACAAGTTCTAAGCTCCCGAATGGCCTCCAGGCATGCGTGGTAGTGTATGCATGTAATTGTGTGTATCAATAGGGAAAGGAAGCGTCGAGGATGAGGAAAAAATCGCCCTCGATCCAATTATTAGGGTACCAATCAGGCATTCAGCTTTTACTGACTACAGAAACCAGTGAAAACTACCGATCAGAGCAGCCGACGATAGAATTCTTCTCCACACAATGGTTAAATTCCACCTAGCCATGTAGATATATTGATGTATTGAAAATGCACCACCGACGAGGATCGAACCCTAGGACCTCTTGATCAGAGATACAGATTAACAGATACTATAAGTCGCTAGGGAAAGCTATCAGTTTTGGAACATTAAGAAAGCAACGACTCTGTAAAACTGATACTGCTAAAGAGGGAAATATCTTCTCGCGCAGTGTTGCTATAAGAGATTTAAGAAGAAAGCTTAATAGTTCGAAGTTTATAATTTAGTGGATATCAGGTGCAAGAGCAACCTGCGCAACAGATTATTTTGAAACAATTTTGCCATCTTGTGTATCTCGAAAATCATACATCCTAGTCCCGGTAGATCATGTTTTTGTGTTCTTCGTTATGTTTCTCATGACGAAATTTAACTTCAATTTTCGAGGTTCCTCCTCCACGCGGCATAGAAGTTTCCCCCCAAACGCTTCTATTTAGCAAATATATAAGAGGACACAACAATGTTCAAATTTGGGTTTCAGTGCATAGGTATTTTTTACCTAAGACAACCATGAACACAGTGCGAAATTTCGCCGAGTATCCATTTAGTTTTCTTTATCATGAACTGACCATGTCCCTTAGTTGAGTACACGATAAAACAAATGACGGTTAGTCACCAACCATTAAAACTGATGCTTCACGTAAAATGCTCAAAAGCTGGCATTATGACTTGTTCAGTCATTCGCATTGCAAATACTCTTCAGTGCAGACCGCACCAACATCACGACACTTCACATTTGAGGTTTTCAGAGTGATGATGGTACCTTTCTTGGGATTCGAGCGTATTCAAGAGAGGAGGTGCAACATTTCTTCTTCTTTTCCTAAGCAGCTAATTAACAGTGCCATTTTCCGTTGCCATTTACTGGTTGCGTTTGGTAAGAGGTTATCAGGAATGAATGTACTATCAAATTCTGTTTCTAAATTACTCATTTGGAATACACATTTTAATCGACGGAAAACAAAATAGCCTCTGGTCATGTGACAGGTGTCAAAGGTTTCGTTAGATACCCAGTAAGAGAGGAAAACAGATTAGATTTTACAAAACAATGAAAGTTTCGATTTTTACTGATAAATGTAGGTATTTCAATACGTTAATATACAAGTTCTCTTTTCTAATGTTAGTCTACATTTCGGTACTAGGTGAATACCTGTTGAAGTCGTGTGACGAGGACGAAGGAAGCTTCGATTTTTTACGTGTGCCATTTCAGAACATCCGGTGTTTCCTGATCTAGGCCCCTATTTTCCGTCCATTTAACAGTAGCATTATTGCTGCTGCGGAACACAAGTTTTAATTACTTCCTTAATTTTATTGATGGTCTTATAGCTAATGCCACTTCCCTCATCTCGGACGTTTCTCAGTGTGTTTTTTACCAAGACACAAGGCTCGTACTGGGAGCGGTCGCTCAGTGCATCAACTGATGTCATTGCAATCCCTCTGACTGGGAGGTGTCTCGATGGCGGCAGGATTTTCGACACTAGCTTTTCAGCTGGGTCGAGTCAGTCCTATTTGGAGGAGAATTCTAGCGGCCGGCTGCTCTGATCGGTAGTTTTACATGGTTTCTCCGATCAATACAAGGTGAATGCTGGAGTAGTACCATAACAAATGGGCCACGGACCGCGCGCGATCTTTCCTTCCTCTTCCTTGTCTTATCCTCACCCCTTACACACACATCTACACCACCACACATGACGGAAGACCGGCCGGGGACTTGCTCCTGCTGGCGGGAGATATCTGGTGTGGGAAACCCCGTTAGTCAACGGTAGGTCGGCGCCGGATCTCGCCATCCAGTGGGAGAAGATCACTGCCACCTCTCGATGAAAAAACATGCAATACGTTTACGGGACTAATGACTTCAATAGTTGACGCGCCCAGAATCACTACCAATCAATGAATCAATCAATTACAAGGCTCGTTTGCGGATAGGAAACACCCAATTGCGCATTCTAGGAAGGAATGATGGACAGAATTGGGAAAGGCAGGAACGCGTAAGCTCAGTAACTATTTCTTTCTAATGCTGATTCAGCATGCGCCTGGAATTAGCAGACTTAAGAACGATCTCCCGAATTCTCGCACAAACAGTAGTCTACAGAAACCAAGCTATAGAGCAAGTTGATAGTTAAATTTAACAAATTAAGTAAACCCTCAAAAAATCTTTACAATAAATTATTTTTTCCCTTTTCCCAAAGTGTGTAAAAGGAGAGCAATATAATTTTTAAATATTAATAAGGTATTCTAATCTAAAGTTCTCTAAGAAAATTAATTGGATCTTACAAACACCGAGTTATGCCAGGAGACTAACACTCATATGGGACAACGCAACAAGCTTCAAATATTGATTTTGTATTTTAATGTGTAAATTATTCCAGAGCTGACAATACAAATAAGACTTAATGAAATTTGGGATCTTCCTTGTGCCTTGTAACTATTTACTCAGTCCACTGTGGATGTACGCACGAAGGAGACCGCGTGAAGTGGAAGTAGGCATGAAGAGCGAGGTGAAAGCGAGGAGAGGAACAAAGAGGCAGAAGGAGCGACGAAATTAAGTAGGAAGTACCTTACCCAGGAAAATCCCATATTCCCTACCCGAGACACAAGACGACGCCTCCCTTTCCGCCCTCCCCCTCAATATCCGCCACGTACTTTACAGAGAGTACGCGGGCCTTTATATTTTGAGTCGGTCCTTAACGAGAAAGGGGGGCCCCTAGCACAGTGTCCCGGGCGGCGTTCAGGCATAAACCTCATGCCTGGGGAGGTGGGACGTTTAAAATCACGATAATTTCTACCCTTAAATGTTTTCGTCTCGCAATTACAAAGAACAAATTGTGGAGACGGGATGGGAGGGGGGGCGAGGAGAAGAATGGAGAAAAGATTCGTGGCGAGAAGGGTCAAAGAGGAGACAGAGAACGTCTTGGAGACGTCGAGGACGAAAAGGGAGAAGTAGAGCAGGAGGGGAGCGAGTATAATTGCAAATAAGGTTGCGAAGCCACCGCCGTCTTTACATAAGCAAGTAGGCATTGCAGCAAACTCATTTAAACTGTGAAGTGTTGTGACTTTTACGTGGCCGTATTATCCCATAAGCTGAAGCACTAAGACCTTCCTTTAGGCAGTGGCATCTTTTATAGGGTAGTAAACCGGGGCGAGGTGTGGGAGGGGGACGGAGGCAGGGTGGCATTGCTGCTTCGCCTTTGGCGCCGAGAACTTCTCCTCCTTGTCCCCCTCCCCCTTTCCCCGCCCCTCCCGCCCTTCAGTCCGCCAGCTCACCGTCGTGGGATTTACTGCGGAGGAGGAAGCTTCCGGAGTTTTATAATAAGGCTAATAAGACCTAATAAGGCCTGCCTCTTATCCGGAGGTAGACCCGGTCGCAGCGGCGTCGCTGAGTTTTGTCAGCCTCAGTCATGAATGACTGACAGGGTGCTTCAATGCGAATGTCTACAACCGTCAAAATGTGCTGGATATAGATTTAATAGGGCTCCGCTCGTTCATAAAGAACCACCAAGTAATTTTCAGTAAGCAGGACGAAAACACAAGGATACTTTTATTTACATTTATTATTTGCAAAAAAATGTATCGATATTATTTTGTGATTTTCCAGTTATTTACATTCGTATAAAATAGCAGTTATCGTAGTTAGTAATTTCTTTTATTGTCATAAAATCTGATTGACATTCCTTTATGCACTTTGCACTTTTTATTGCATTTTAGTATTGATTAAATGCATTTACGGAAATTTTCGACATATTTTTACATCTTAATGAGGCAATAATGTAGTCCAATCAGACGCCTTATAGTATTTTCTAATGCCTATTATTCAAGACTAAACTGAAGTGGAACTTCTCAAATATAGATATTAATTTCTCTACTACACTTTCATTGTTTTTATTGATAAGAAGTTCGTGTGATTGCCGGTTATTTAGAAAGCCCAATATTCACTGAAATAGTACATTTTATTTATAATTTAGTACATCATAATTACTTTATTATAACCATAATATGTGTGAGATTCAGATTTTGTTACCCCTTAGATTTTGATTTTATTTGCGTTTTTGACAATTTTGATAACTTAATAAATTGATATAATTAACCAATATACAGGTGAGTCACGTAACTTTAGCAACTCCTGCAATTTTTGAACGATTGAAGATATTGCAATGCAGTTTTCACAGATGTATGCATGGAAATTGGGCTACTTTATACATATTCATTTCATTGTATCACTTGTATTTTACGAGATATTGAGGTCACTTGATTTTTTGCAAATGGAACTATAGATATATGTTTTAGTCTGTCATGTGCGTAAATAGACAAATCCAATGATGTGCATATTGTTATCTGATATATAAGCCCTTTTCGAGTAATTATGATTCTTTTGCGACTTGTATTTAATGGACCATGTAGCGGCTCTAGTGCGCATTAGAAGGGAGGCCCTACCTGACCTTGGCTGGAGGACATTCAAAATATTGCTGACTATTCAAAATATTCGTTAAATACGAGTCGCAAAAATCTAATTTACTGAAAGAAATGTTTATCTAACAAACGACAACATGTATATATCACTGGATTCGTCATTTTACGCTCGTCATGATAGACTAAAAAAGATGTATATTTCCAATTGAAAAGACAAAATTACCTCAATATCTCGTAAAATGCAAGAGATAAAATGGAAACGAATACATACCTTCATTAGTCATATTCCATCATGCACTTCTATTCCATGAAAACTGCATTGCAATCACTTCAACCGTTCAAAAACTACAGGAAGCGCTAAAGGTACGTGACTCATCCTGTACATGTGCATTCATTTAAACGAAAACATTATTCAATTTCTGGCTCTGTAAATGAAAGAAATGTGAACTTTTTCGCATCAATTTAAAAATAAAACCATTTTTTGTATCAAATAGATGTAGATATATCTTTATAATATAGTAATGTATTAAAATATTTCATTTTAGACTTAATACACCATAAATATTTCCAAAACGTTTCCTGAATTTTCAGTTTTCGAGTAAATAGTTAAAAAAAATTCTACAGCCACAAACGCTGTAATAACTCCAATATTAAGCCCAAAACTTGTATTATCTGCGTGTTTTGATCAAAAAGCATCTTATAAACTACATCAATGATTTTCAGCTTCCTAAGAAAATCGAAATGTGTAAAAAACAAACACTCGTCGGTGACATCCTGTGCCCACCCCTTGAAAATGCTAGGGTTTTGAGAAGAAAAGTCGCCTACAAAGACATTAATTTAGCGGCGGCGATGGTGTAGCGGTTAGCGTATTGGACTGCTATACCCAAGTTTGCGGGATCAAACCCGATCGAAGCCGTGGATTTTTAAGGGCGAAAAAATCCTTCGTACGCCTTCCTTCGGAGGGGAAGTAAAGCCGGCTGTCCCATGTTAGTACATTTACTGCATGTAAAAGACCCTCAAGCCTAAATGATGCCTCTGAGCTAAATTCAAATCGCCTGTTTCGTCGCCCAAGTAATACCTTCTTTCTCCCATGGTTGGTGAAAGGAGTGTAACGGAATTTGCGTGGTCAGACGGAAGAGCAGGCCTCACGGCCTGAGTCTCGCCACGTAAAATAAGGCAAATTCAATTCAATTCAATTCAATTAATTTATTCTGCTACAGCTACACTGGCGCATTTACCGTTAAGATAAATAAGCTACAGTTTGGGACCTCAGAGTCCAAGAGTCCTAAAAAACTATTAACCAAAATGGCGAATTTCCTAAAAACGTTTTATGATAATATACAAATTTAAAATTAGTATCATTGTATATAAACGATTGTTATCATTTCTTAATTTAAAATTTGAGTACAAATATTTGAAAGCGTGGTTTAATTATTTAACTAATTCTGAATAAAACAAAATCTGCAATGTCTAAAATATTAATGTTGACAGTAAAAAACGGGGAGGGGCTCAAAATAAACTTTTAGCTTAAGGCCTCGAAAAAGGTAAATCTGCTGCAGGTCTGCTACCATGAACTGATCGTAATTTTTATAGTAAAATTTCGAATAAATTCTCAAAACATCTGAAAGTGTTCCCTCTCTTAATTAATTGTAAGTTGATTTACTGAGAAAACGGCAATTCTCTTAATTGGACTACAGTTAACCATCAATCCGAAAGCGGCGAGTCGAAATGCGAAACAACTTTAGCTCGTGCCACCTACACATCAGTGTTCAAAGCACTTTGCATTGAAGTTTGCAGCTACTTCTCCAAAGGCCTAAACGAAGTCTGCGATGTAGTTTCGTGAATATGCTCCCAACTTCTCGGCATGAGCACCTCTGCGCGTGAACGACTTGGGGCAACCGAACGGGACGGGATATCCTCCAATTTGGGAGGTTTGAAGTCGGGACCGGGTTTTATCTCGTTTCCTCCCAAAGCGAGCAAGGAATCTAAACCGGTCGAACGGGAGGTCGGAGCTTCCTGTTTCTTGTTTAATTTGGTTATCGTTGTGTCAGGAGTCCAAATTAAAGGATTCATTTGCATTGCTGTTTTCCGACATCCCATTACTCCCTGTCTGGTGTCCCTTTTGTAAGAGATTCCGCTGATCTAAACCCTTGTACGTTTACACAGTATTAGAGTGCGTACACAATTTCCTGTAACGTATTAATCGTGTTGGAAATGACAAGATAATATGGGCAGGTAATGTGTTGAACCATATTACAGACGTGAGGCCCAGTTTGTTTGAGACAGCTTTAAGCTGGAAATTGTCTATCAACGAGATGTTGAGAAAAAAAACATTTTCTAAATAATGAGTAATTTTTAATTTTTATGAAATATCAGTAATAAGAAAAGTAAGTGTGGAATGAAAAATTTTAATTTCCATGTTTCTCGTTGTTTTAGAACTAGGTAAGCGAATGAAAAAGTGCGAAATATCAAAACCCTAAGTAATGGAATAACGTTGATACCATCCTGCATATTTGTTAATGCCAGCTCTCTTGTACCAAGAAATCAGAGTACCCCACACGTGTATTTCTCTTACGAAAGTATTCGCTTTTATTTCAGAAATAGTTTCCATACGTAGCAAATTTCTCGCAATATTCACTACAAAACTGGATGAATCACTCGTTATACATTTACTGTCGAGACACCGGCCACACTAATGACGAGACAGTACGTTAACAAAGGGGCAATGGATCGCGATGTTTCCTTCCTCATCTTTGTTCCTTCATCTCCCCTTACCAGGTTGTGTATACCTACCTGCAGAATAATAAATATCTATCTACACTCACACACTTGCATACTCTATAGTGACACGCATATCCGAAGATCTGTCGGGAACATTCAACCTGTTTCATCTGGGGGCTGCGCGACTGTGGAGATAAGTTAAGTTGAAAATACCACAGCATTTGGAGAGGAAAACGGGAGAGGAACATGGGAGAGGAAAACGTCCACCTTTCAGCGTAAAACATGCTCTGCATAAAGGTCCATAGTAATTGACTATTGTCCATTGTAATTGACGTGACCGGAAATTAAATAATTAATGGATCATCCGAGACATCGGCGTAACAACCGCGGAGTAATTGACTCGCTACCCAACATCGAGAAAAAAATGGTGTGTTTTAGGCTAATTCTATTACAGCCGAATTGATACTTTGCTACTCTTGTCAAAGTTGGCGACGAGGCTGTGGGGATTGGTCTTTACGATTAACAAGAGGAAATCTTCAGTCAACCAATGCACAATTTCCGACTCATTTTATGCTAAAACATCTCATTCCCTTATCTCGCGGGGCTTCTCTTTAGTTTTTGAATCTTCCGATTTATAGAGTGGGTTCGTTTGTAGTCCACGTTAATACATAAGACCCAAATTTTCTTGATTGGCTCACATTATCACGTGAAAAATAAGCTAACCCTCTTATTTACGCCCCGAACTAATGTTACACCCTTCTCCTTGTGTGATGCACCAATGCCCGACGTCGCGGGATCGCCCACCGGGCAAAGGATGGGAGCTTATCAAGTCATTCAGCAGCCTAATCCGCCCCGCCCCTTTCTCCTCCTCTCCTCCCCCCCCACACTCGACGCCTTCCAACGAGCGCCCGGTGGCGGCCGATGCTCTAAATATTAGCGGCGTAAGCCTTGTTGACAAGGGCGACTCGCCGCCTGCACGCGGCCTTCGTCCCGCCGCCGTTGATCAATGGACGATCGCTCCCCCCCCCCCCCCCCCCCCCCCCCCCCCCCCTCCCCGCCCCTCCCCGCCCCTCCCCGCCCCTCACGCCCCCCACGCCAACGCCCCTCCACGCCCCTCCATGCCCCTCCACGCCCCTCCACGCCCCACCCCCCGCCACCGAGTAAACAACTAGGCGCGTTTATTGCTTCGCTGAAGGAGGATGGACGCGCGCGCGTGGTTCTTCCTCGAACGCGCGACGCGACGTGTAGACAACTGCGCACGAGCTGCGCACACTGGACCTAAATCCCTGTGCACAGAAACGCCAATTAAAAAAGGTGTCAGGTTTTGAGAAAAATATAAGAATGTAGTATGAAGTTTTATTAAAGTTCACCCCTCTTAAATAGAAACACTCATTTAATATTTAAATCGACTCAAGTTTAATGAGATGTTTACCTAAATATCCATTCTGGAATAATTTCCGTGTCCAATAATTTCCGTTGTTGGGAAGCTACTGTTGTTCGCAGACGTAGATGAACAAGTGGGCAGAGGAACAGATGAGACGACGAACAGATGAGACGACGAACAAATGAGACGACGAACAAATGAGACGACGAACAAATGAGACGACGAACAAATGAGACGACGAACAAATGAGCAGATGGAAACATGGACAAATGAGCTTTGTGGAAAAATCAATCAGGTGTAAAAGTATTCAGCCACAGATACATTTCAAAACGTGTATATCCCTGAAAAATAGCGATTGATTAAGTATTCGACAAGATTATTCGTTCGCTGCCAATAATTCGAAGAGATGAAATATATCGATGAGCAGAATAGAAATATAAGGTAACATTCAGTATACAGTTTATTCTGTGGGATTTTCACAGATAAGTCAAAGCGTATCCGTAAGAAAACAACCCCTCCTATTCCGATCTCTTCCTCCCCACAACACCGTCCTCCTTCCCACTCTTTTCCATCCATCTTCTCATATGTATTTTCCCCAAAATCTTGTAATGAACTTTATATATTGCCAGAAATTTATTTATACTTAGTACCAGGCCTACAGATCGTTAAGTACAGAAATACTCCTTTAGTTTATTGTTCCTTGGGTGTTTCCTGATACTCTCAGGATTTCAGTATAAATCCTCTCTATCTCTATTCTCAATGTTATAAATGCCGGATTTTTAGTTCCTTGCATTAAAGTCGGAACATTGAAGTGTAATGTAATTTTTATATTCACAGATTATTATTTTTAAAGTGTGTGGGTTCCATTCAATTAGGAGCTTCCAATTCCAGCAAAATGTATTGTGTGCGCCTGTTCAATGATTACTCGACCCACTGTGTCGCGTCGCGCGGTGCTGTACGCAGAGCTCATAAAAAGTTGGGTCTCGAAATCACCTGACTTGGCGAGTTCTTGTGCAGGGTGAGCCCGAGGGCAATACTAACTCTCGGAATTATTTGTACAGTGATTTGACATTTGTCACAGTAACTGGCGCGTTTAAATTTCAATAAATGACATAAATACAGTAGTTTTAATAGAGATACCTAAACTTAACCTCTGATTTGTATAATAAAATGCATATTTCAATATTCTTATAAATCTTCCTTAAATGACCGGCGACATATAATATAAAGTTAAAATCATTTTTCCTAACTATCAAAATATAGTTGAATACTTCCCTATTCTCTTCTAATTTGAATACTTCCCTTTTCTCTTGTAATTTGATGCCTAATTAGTTTACTTACAATGACGAGTAATTGCAAAAACCTATGGAAAATTTAAGATACGAAAAACAACTTTTGTCTGTACTATATTAAAATTACAATAAACGTATTGTAAGATGTAGGGAAGAAACAATATTAAACAATAATATAAATCCTTTTTTCTGTGTGTTCTGACTTCCATTATATTTTCATTTCCTGTTGTTAATTGTTTTGAAAAAAATATTGGTTCATTTTGAATTATATGCTTAGAATGCTATTCATTTTTGAGACAGAGGAGAATAAATCAACAAACCGCATAAGTCGATATGTTTAAAGTATCCTATTAATAAATCAGAAGTTAAACTATAAAGTTTTGGCAGTTCATAATTTGTGATATAATATTTATTAACCTATAATAGACTTTTACTTATAACTTCAATGGGTTTGCTGTAAATACGTGTCATTCTTCTTACAACAGGGCGAAAATTTGATGACCATCACCTGTAAAACGCCATGAAGTGAGAGAATGCATGTATACGCAAGATGAATTTCTTGGAAGTTTCCTCTGACTCAAAATCTCTTTGTTCTGAAGTTCTTAGGAAGTTTCAAGTCAAAAGAACAACTTACGTGCATAAAGATTATTTTTATTTTACTTTGTAGGGAAAACATTGTTATAAATAATCATTTAAATTACTATTTCCAATGAGCCCTTCTATGAAATTTTCATCTCGATACCTAATCATATTAAGAAGAACAGAAAATGAAAAGTCGATGACTGTTACGTCAAGACGATGACTGTTTCTTTTTGAAATACAATATTTTCATAATATATTTCAATCCTTTTATCCGAAAAGGAGGTGTAATACGAACTCGGAACATTAGTGTCTGACAAACAAGTAAGGTGACTAATGTGCGAATGAAATTAAAACTAGAAGTTGTTTTTTGATTCAATTTATATTTAGCGTTATTTAACCTATTGACAAGATATACGTGAGCGTGACAACAAATACTTACCTGATATACTAGCTTTTTTATATGACAGTTGTATCTTTTTATACGCAAACAGTCCATGTTACATTCACCCGCCTGTCGCAATCCTGTGCAATGCACGAAAGAGCATCATGCATTCCCTGCTTCTAAGAGCATCGAGCACAAACGAGTCTCCATTGAGAAGTTACGAGAAGAGGAAGCGGTTGTGAATAAAAAGCAAAAGAAGCGTCAATTTGTCCTCGAATTATAACGACAACATTATAACGGGAACACTCCCGCGGGAATGTTAACGCTTCCAGTTTATGAGGCGAGGTGAGACGAGGTGCTCAAACAAGAACGGGCGTGCGTGTAGCCTGGGCGCGCGCAAATTGATACTCTAAATAACGAGGGCGGTTCGTCGCAGGGCGAGCCATTCAACGCCGCTGTGCGTGCGAGAACCGACTGGCAGGTTGGCGGCACTGCAAAAGACTTTCTCGCTTTCTCGTTCGAGTGGTGGTCTGATTATCGTCTCTCGTGTCGTTGCTGACGAGACCGCTATCACTGGATGTTGCGTGTAGACGTGCAAAGTAATTTTCAAATTTTGAGAATATTAAACTAGCGGTACTACATCACATAGTTTCTGGCATTATTTGTGATTTTTGCAATGTACGAAGATTAAGAGAATTCAATGAAATTGAGATCTGCGCAATTTTTTAACGTCCTTTTCTGTATACGAGGAAAATTTAACAGAGAATATGTTGAACTTTCTATACTTGCCTTTACATCAAGCAAAAGAACGCTAAAACTATATTGTGCATGATCTTATTTAAAGACCTAATTATTTATACAAATTTCATGAAGCGAAAAATCTCTTCAATCAACACTATTGTAGTTTTTTAATGTTATTTATTTACTTATTTAGCATTGTATCGGTTTTATAAACATAGTACTTGGCTTTGTTTGAGAAAGATAAAATTTGGAACCACTTTTTAGGGAAATATAATTGTATTTCACCAAAAATTACGCAGAAAGTACTCATATTTTCGAAATATTTAGGAGTTTAGGAGGTTAATTATAAACATTTTAAACTCCTTTACACGCTTGCACAGCGTACGTTATTTGTTTAGTACAACCCAGGGATGTTAACAGTTCTAAACAATGAACAGAATGAAGTCTAGTAGATTGTTCCCGAATGACGAAAGTGCTGAAGAAGAGTTGTAGAATTCTCAACGAGTAAGAAGAATGCTACATAATGAATTTAGATTGACAACGAATTGCGAGAATCTTCTAAACTAGACAAACATTGATTGAAGAGAATGTTCGAAAACAATAGTTTTTGCAGGGCGAGATACGCAACGTCATTGCGCTTGTGAGAATTGATCAGCAGATCAGTGCCGTTGCAGCCCGATTCACTGGCAGTGGTGGACTTCTCACAACGCCCACGTGATGGTCTGGAAGATATCTATGTTACTCCAGTTCAGCTGTGAGAAAGACTTTCTTGTATTATCGGCAACTCATACTGAAATTCAGAATGAGATTGCCGTTAAGACATTTAGATTTGCCAAATTTTGGATAGTGATTATTGTCTGCCTACCAATGAGAAAGTTATTATTCAGATTCATTGCATTAATTTTAACGTAGTATTTAGATGTGCATTTTTAAACTTGTAGATCACATGGTTAATCACGCTGAGATATCTCTTTTATTACTCCTCGAAATAAATGTTCCTTCATTTGTTTTCTGTAAAAATATTAAGTGAAACGACCAGGTTGTAAACCTACTCCATCGATATATGTATGATGTAAATCGCTGTTTCACATTTCGAACATTGTTCTCATTAAAACAATGTAGACTACCCCATTTCCTAAGTTAATTATAAATGAAATACACATAGTATCGAACGTCTTTTTAAGATTTCTATATAATGTCATATCATAGGGGGTCGGGGGCCATGTCGTCCTAAAAATGTCTTATTACGTTAGGCTACGAGCTCTTTTTGACATTTTATTCCCCAAAATAGGTAAGTTCCCTGATAAAAATGACTTCTGGGACCCATTGATACATTTAAGTTTTATAGTAAGTATAACAAACGAATGGACATACTTATCTATCATTACTGTATCTACGAGTGTATGATTGAATTTTATAGCCTTATTGTCTAGGAATCTAAAATTCAGTAGTGTAATATTGTAATTATTAATTAGTTCATACTCTATTTTTCAACAATTAAGAATATTTTTATGTATTTTTGATTTTAACTGTTTTTTTATATATTAAATTGCATTAAATAAAATAGACTATGCAGAAATTTAATTAAATTTTCCAAAACCTATAAAAAATTGGAAATAGTGCATTGTGAATCTACAGTGTAACGGATGAAATAGAGGCAAAAGCATGAAGAACCTATCGCATCTACCTACGTAATTGCCAACGCGGAATCCGTCCTAAGCTAGAAACCTTTATAAAATGCTAATAAAAATACAGCAAAGACCGAAAGCAGCTAAAACGTCGAGAATGTACGAAACTGCCGCGAATATTGGAGTGGATCCTTCCCTTTATTTTCCTGCTGTCTTCTTAAAACTAATGAAGCTACTTGAATAAACTATGTCTTCCCAAGCAGACTAGTAACAAGATCCTTTAAATGAGATGGTGTCCTTGCGAATACATCTAAAGTGCCCTGAAGACGTCTGAAAAATGTTATTTCCTTCTGAGAACAACATGATTAAGTGCTGAAGTTTGAAATTGTTTTGTCGGCAATGGATTTCATAGCAAGATGTGCTATTCCATTCTCTTTAACTTCTCTCGAGATATGAACAGAGTAACAGAAATTTTAAAACGATACATACAAAAAAGCACACAGTGAAAGGAAGCATTGAATGTTTCGACACATAATTTCCATATTTCTATGTTTTTTGTCACACAATAGAGGAAAATACTATTCATTAAAAAAGTCTTCGGGATATTTTGGCTTAAGGCCACCCTACACTGGGCATAGAATGAACCACCTTGTTGACTCCACTCGGGAAAATAGAACTAAGGCAATTTAGAAACTTTTGTACGTTGTTTTCCCTATAAGAATATTTACTAGTGTTTCATTTACCTGGTGGATTCCGTTATGGAGGCACAAAGTATTAATTCGTTACATTGAACTGCTGTATTGCGCAATATAATAAAATATTAAAAATGAAAATCATTTCATGTAAGTGCATGAATTTTTGCGTTGTTGTAGGATTACCATCAAAAGTTTCTCTTAATATTTCTCAATGTACAATTTTAATTTTTCACAATGTTATAAATCACAATGTTCAATTTATACCATAATGAAATTACTGTGAGTGTAATCTACATTTGAAACTTCCCAATGCGTAATGTATAATAGAACTCTTCATGCTTCAATAGTACAACCTTCGCGCGTTATTTATTACGGCTACACAAAAAATAATTCTTCATTAATGAATAGCAATAGCGTTTCAAACTAGAGAAGGGTTAGGCACATAGTGGAAAGCGACAGAGTTGATCGGGAAGGGTGGGAAATAAAACGCAGCAGCAGACTCATCTAGCAATGACTTCTGGTGAGGACAATAGGCGGGTGACTAGACGAAAAAGAAGAAACGGGAAATAGATGATTGCGTGACTGTGAGTCGTACAAACGGGACGTAGAAACGGGACGTGGAAGCGGGACGTGGAAACGGGACGTGGAAACGGGACGTGGAAAACGAGACGGGGAAAACGAGACGGGGAAAACGAGACGGGGAAAACGAGACGGGGAAAACGAGACGGGGAAAACGAGACGGGGAAAACGAGACGGGGAAAACGAGACGGGGAAAACGACACGGGGAAAACGGTACGAGGGAAACGGTACGAGGGAAACGGTACGAGGGAAACGGTACGAGGGAAACGGTACGAGGGAAACGGTACGAGGGAAACGGAGATGGTGAAAGCGAAGCGGAAACCGAGAGGTCTGGCCAATATCAGTGCGGAGGCTGGGGGGGGGAGGTGTGTATGGGTGTGTGGGCGGGTGCGGAGATGCCTGCGTAACGGGGCGTCCCGCACACGGGCAGCGCGTGCCAAGCACGCCGCGTCCCGCGCCGCTTGGCGTATGGCCTGTGGCGTGGAGCGTCCGCGCCAACCGCCCCTTGCACCGCAGCCGCTGGCCTCTGTCCATGAACCACTCAGCCGTTCTCACATCTTCACTTCACCATCTCCTTAAATATAATAAAATTAAAAATATTAATAAAAAGTAAATTACTTGATTTTGTTGAGGAATTAACTTAATTTGTCTGGATGGTGGAGGTGGCAAAGAGCGTGTACTGTCTCAGTGCTTCGTTCTGCAAGGTCGCGTGTTCGAGTCCCACCTTGGGCATAATTGTGTTTCCCTTGTCTCTCATGTATGTGTTGTCGTAGAGGGCGTCGCGTTCAGCTGACCCCAGATCGGAGGAGCCCGCAAGTGTGATGGTGCATGAAGTAACAGAGTAATTGGTGGTTGGCTGTAAAAAAAACTTAGAAAAAAACATTTATTTGCGAATAAGTAATACTAATTATTAGTAGTAGTCTCGAGGTTTATCTCATTGGTCAGTGTGCACGCTTTTCATGACGCGACCCTGGGTTCGATTCCTGATCGGGGCAAGATTATAATGTGCGTTTTCATTGCAGTGTCCCAGTATATGTTGCTGTGAGAGAAAACACACTTTTCTGGTTGAGAATACTTGATTATGGGTGGGGAGCTAGCCACACGTACCCCCTTATTGCATGGCTAGGAGGCCGGGACTCTGCTGTTAGGCCATGTCCCATACGCGGGCTGTCGCGCCAAGTACAGACATTATTATTATTATTATTATTATTATTATTATTATTATTATTATTATTATTATTATTATTATTATTATGTGCATAATTTTGTAAATAAATAAATTTTAAAATGTATTCGAGAGAAGGCTAAGGTCATACGGACTTCGAGTGATGCTGAGTCTTCTTCTCATCTTCTTATTTCTATCAACTCTCTCCTAACTCTTCTCATCTAGTTTCTCCCTCAATTCTTGAAATGTGTTTTCTCGCTAACAGCTTCCTTCGATTTTTCCAATCATTTTCACCTTCGTATCCCTCTCCTCTTTCTCTCTCTCTCTGCGCTCTCACCATCTCTTATAAATGTCTCTTGAAATGTGTTCTTTGAATTTTCGTAGATTTTTTCGTGTTGAACGATTTCCTCTCATGTTTTCTTTTCTCGTTTCACTTTAGATTGCCATTAAGAAAAATAACATTTGACTATGATCGTTATATACTATGTATTCGTTTAATACATGAATGTGTTTCTCTTTCTTTGAATTGGGTGAACATTAGTCGAGAAAAATGTCCCGTGTCAATAATTTTAAACGAAATAAGTTATACTCGTATAAAAATTTTAGGTCGATCATAGATGATGATGTTCGATTGCTTGGGTGATATATTTCTTTGCCGTTTTTAAGTATATGGAACTAGAGTAAATATATGAGTGAATTCTCTTCTTGCAATCAGGTCAAGGAAGTAATCACTACTACGGATACGCAACTACAGTCTCTGGCATAATGCTTAAAATGTCAAGAATGTAAATTTTATTGCACTGTTAAACATTGTATATTTCAGAATTTGAAGGGTGTAGTACTATTCTGGCAGTTTTCAACTTCAACTACAATCCTTGATATGCTTGTGACCAGAAAGGTATAAAATGGAGACTGACCGTATCAAAATGTATGAATACGTAATTAAAAAAGTAAATTATCCAGTTTTCTTGGAAGATTAGTACTTCACTACATTAAATATTTTGCGAAAACGAACTCACTTCTCTGGAACAAAGATTTTCGAGAAAATATTAACAATCAATACTTAGAATAGAGATTTTGCCATTGAATTAGTCTTCGCATTCTTTCTCGCTTTATTTCCAACTTTTGCGGTATTCGAAACTTCTGAGTGTTCAACGAAAATAAGTCCTGGGTAATTTTTAAGTCTCCATTGATATTTAAGAGGGGAAAAACAAAGAAACAATTTGGAGTTGTTTTTGAGAAAAAAAATTATAAATGACCCTTACTTCGAGCAAAAAGTACGCGAAAACTTATATTTTTTGAAAATAGCTTATTCAATTTTGAAGCACTAATTTTTAGAGCAGATTGTAATCAGACAACAATGTAGCTTATCAAATTCTCCAGTTTTTGTCAGATTTTATTTCTGTTCCACTGGCGCGTTAAAATTTATGAAATTGTTTCTAAAGATACGCGTAGCTTATTAAAAACGCACATTGACTTGCTGTTAATTTAAAAACTAATGCACGTTAATGGAAATGCAACCAAATCTTATATTTTTATAGCAAAACATTGTTATCTTTTCTAACTAGCAAAAACTTTGTTTTAACTTTGATACAGGTAAATTAATTACTACCCGTACAAACTGATTTTAAAACAAATTAGATATTTTTGAAAAAATCTTGCTTCTAAAAATGTTTATTTCACGCAAAATTACGCGAAAACTCTTCATATTTTGAAAATGTTGAACAAGATCTCATTTAAAGATCTGTAATTGTGATGAAATGATTTCGTTGCTTAAAAAACTCTATCTTCAATATTGTAATTCGAGAAAGACGTCGAAAAAATTTTTAAGTTTTGTACTGTTCGAAAATTTAGAGAAAACAACGAAATATAGACATGGAGGGCCAATTTTTATAAGCAATCTTTGCTCTATCCGAGAAAAAATTCAAGCAACAAAATCGGTAGCATCTTTAAGAAAAAAAATGTTGTCCTTAAGGACTGTACGAAATATAAAGAACTCTCAAAAATTAAAAATTCCTTTTCAAATGCAAGGTAATCAGCCAGAACGGTGGATAATCTCAAATTTAGTAAAAATCCTTCTTATCGTCTAGCCGGTAGCGGACAAACGGACGGAGTTTTTCGTAAATCAATTTTTCGGTATCACGGGCCTACAAACCTGGGATTCTGCCTACACAACATTAGAGGAAGTAAATTAGTACATATCGGAACAGGAATTATCCGCTTTTCCGTTTTCAGGGTTCTACCACAATTTTTTCGTGCCGAAAAATTGCCATTTCTTGCTACAGCATTACATAACTTCCTCTGTACTACGTATTTAGTACGCGAGAAGGTAAAAAAAACGGGCGACTGTTTTTTTTTTCCCATTCTATTTCCTGCCATTCTGAGTAAAGAACTGAAATAGTGCCTTCTAAGTAAAGAACGGAGCGTCTGAGTGTGGTGGGGTGGGGAGGGGGAAGGGGGAGGGGGAGGGGGAGGGGGAGGCGCCGTGTCGTGTTGGGGCGCGCGCAGCCGCCTCATCCGTCTTGCCAATGAGGCGCGAGGTGGCGCCGCCGCCGGCGGATCCAATCCTCTGCAATGAGGCGGCTAACTTGCTGGGGCTAATGTGGCGCGGCGGTGGCGGCGGAGGCGACTGCGGGGCAGCCTTGCTCCTGGCGCGCGATGGCGATGACGGGGGGGGGGGGGGCGGAGACTTCAAGGCCGTGCTGTCGATGGCGGCGGTGGGGAAGAGTGGGGGCCAGGGAGAAGGGGAGGTAGCAATGGTGTGGATAGTGCTGGAGCGGTGGCAATGGAGGTACTGTATCATCAAGAAGGAAAGAGAAACAAGTCCGTGTACAGTACATACTTTCTCGCAGTATTAATACCGTATACGTGATATATTATCCTTCATGAACCTGTAAAGCTGTTTCCAATCAGCAAATATTTCTTCGCCGCGCTATGGCGCGAACTCTGGTTCGTAGGGTCAGCACGTTAACGTTACAGCTACTACTGCCCTGTCCATTATAGCCCCACACCACCAGTATCACTGTTGTCAGACTCCAACTTCTCCCATACTAAAAAACTAAAAACTAAAAAAAATCAACTTTTGCATTTTCAGTTTTCAAAAACTCAGAAACTTTCATTCATATTATTTCAACATTTAGTTTTAAAGATTAGATTTAATTATGGAAAAGTCTCTATCATTAATTTTGTTATTTAGGAAAGTAAATTTTTTGTTTGTAATTTTCGAAAATACGAGCTTTTGCGAAAAAATCAAAACTGCACCATTTTTAAAAATCTGAGAGAAAACATCAAAGAAAAATAAGAGTCATTATTCAGAAATTCTTTAATAAATTTCATTAATTTCAAGCAAAAGTTACGCAAAAACTACTTCTTTCAAAAATGTAGAGACTTTATTTCAAGATCTTATAATTTACGTCATAGCGAAAGGAAAAAATCTCTATAAACAAAATTGTAGATTTGCAATATTATTTTGTATTTAAAAAAACAAACAAACGGGCATTTCGCCAAGAGAGACGTCAGTCTTTTCTAACCATCTAAATCTGTGTGAGGAAAAAATTGAAGAAACATTTGGAGCAGTTTCTGAGAAATTACACAGGTAGAAAAGACGTTTAATGTATTACATGGATTATGAGGCAGGAACTACTAATATTTTCGAAAAATTGTTGTTGACCTTATTTAAACGTCTATATCTAAAGCATATATATTTTATTAGGGGAAAATATTTATCCTTTTCTGGTAGACAACAAAAATTGAATAAATATTGAATGAAGGCGGCAAAATAAATTCAGAACGAAAATTAGACCAGCATCTATTTTGTCTTCGCGCTATCACAGGAAAATAATTAATACAATCATTGGAGTCGTTTCAGAGAAAAGATTGAGAATATACAGCCTTCGTTCAAAATTCCCAAAATAAAAACATCAAACGAATTTCAAACTCACAGGGACTCGAGTTCGTTCAGTTCGATCTGGAAATATCAATTTTGGAGCAAATAGTGAGATCGGCTTTGGCGCTAGCCTTGACCACCGACAGAAGTTTTTCTATATTTAACACCAAAACCAGTGGAGACTCTCTGTGATTTACTGTGAGGAGAAATGTTTGCTTGCCTTACCCACGTTTTGGTGTCAACCATTGTTTCAGTACGTGGATTCCCTCTATACATATATTAGAGGAAGAAGTGAACATTTAGGAACAAAAAGTCACTTTTTTATACCGTATCCCCACAATACGAATTTTTCTGTCAAAAAGTAGCAGCTTTCTGCCGCAGCATTATAATACTTTCGCTTCTCTCTTTAGGCCCCTAATAAGGCCAAAAAGTCAAGAAGAGAATGTAAACGGGCTGAAAATGGGAAAGAAACTTTAGTTGGTTATGGAGAAAGGAATAGAGGAAATGATGTGAACTAAAGGAAGAGAATCGAACTAAGATGAAAACGAAAATTAATGTAGAAAAGGAAAGTGGGAAAGTTGTTTTGAGAAAAGTAATGAAAGGGAGGTGTTATTGGAAGGCAGATGTCTGGAACGGAAGAAAAGAAAAGAAACGTTTGAGATAAGGGGATCACAATGAGTGATGGTGAAGATGAAACGGAGAATGAAGAGGAGGTGAGGAAGGAATGTGAAAGAAGAAAATGGGGAGGGAAAGAGAGAATATAATATTGGAAGAGATAGTAGAATTATAAAATGGTGAGAGAGAAACATCACGAGAACGAACAAAAGGTTGTGGAAATGTGGTATGAGGAGGAGAATTATTGCATGAGAAGAGGGTGATGCTTTGTAGAAAGTGTCAAGACGTTAATGTTCACGGAATCCATCGCAAGAAAAGAACGAATAAAATAAACAAAAATATTAACTAATACGAACATAAGCTGAAAATTTCTCAATATGATGTGTTTTGCGGATTCGTAGAAACACGCTTAGATGAAGGAGGGAACTGAGGAAGATGGTTGCTTCTTGGGAAGATGATGGGTGCGTCGAATTCTCTATGGTGATTCTGAGAACCTTGGGAAATAATGAGATACTCTGAATTGTAGCCAGAAGCTCTTCGATGGGTGTTAGTTCCACTCCATTCCCGACAACGTCTTGCGTTTCCCTTTGGGCAAAATGCCCAATCTCATTGGATAGGATAGTCTGTTGGGCCAGGAATATTACAGACTCCAGATCGCGTACGTACACGTTTAAATACCATTTACCTACACTTATATGATAATAATCCACCATGGTCTTCAGCCGTTGTACTGTATAAACTATGGCAGAAGTCCAACGTATGAATTGTTGCAATATATATTCCTTGTATAACATTTATTATTGATCTAACGTAAGAGCGTAGAAATTGAGGAATTTAGGGAAGTAGAAGTATGAAGGAGAAAAATTGGGATTTAAATTGTTAAAGTAGAAAAATATTTAATCTTTTTCTACTCGCTCTCCTTTTTCTTACGTAATTACTTGTGCGGCGAACTGACTGCATCTACAAAGGAACGATTGTTCATTCAATAAAAATTAATTGCGATAAATGAGTGATATTCATTCAGAAAATGATAACTTATTGTATAAAACAATATTTAAGTTAAATACCGGTACTAAATATGTAAACATTATCCTCAAAAAGGAAGATAATTTGTTATACGTAGTTCTACGTAATTTCATGTAAATTAAGAAATACTGTTTGTTTGGCAAAGTTCCTTAAATATCTAATAAAAATATATGGTTATTAATTTCCGGTGCAAGTCACAATTCAGATCCATATTACATTGTAAAGTTTGATGATTTTTAAATGTAAAGGTAAATATGAATGAATGATTATAAAAATACGATAATAATTTACACAATATATTTTTCCTCTATTTCATGCCATCGTAAGTAATAATTGAACTCTACACTGACTTCATTGAGACGAAATCGTTCTCGTATAAACCTACCTTACTTACACGGCGCACACAGTGTCCAGCTATAGTACTGCCACCACTTGCTACGGATCATATGAAACACGAATCCAGTTTTTTAAAGAAACTCGGAAGGTGGGTTAGGGAGAACGGTAATGCAACATGAGGCAAGTATTATTATCAGGAAGCAAAATAAAACGAGAGGCTCAAGAGCCAACGCGAGTAAATGAAGGTTAGAGTACAATGGCCGCACATTATTCCACTCCTTCTCTCATTCCGTCAAGAAATGTCAGTCTCGTCCAGCAGTGTAATTCTTAGTAAAGATTTGTAGCATATTCTGCGATGTCGGTCTCAAATGAAACGACCACATTTCATAACATTTAATTGAGTGAATATGACACAATTCTGTACGTGCCTGAGTTGTAAACGTTAGTGGACGCTTCAAAGGTTTCTATGTAATGTGTCCCTTTCTTTACCCACAAATCTATCTGTCTTCCTAGATTCAACGTCATGTCTTTTCCTCAAATTTTATCATGCTAAATGTAAGAATTTTTAAAAATAAGTATTAACTTAGTATTTTTGGCCATAATAAATCAGGTTTACCCTTCTTCATATTCATCCTCTCGTCAAAACTGCACCTAATATTGTGTTTTCACTCTGCCCTCTCAGCTCAGCCACAAATGTTCTCTCTCATTCTTTCTTTCTGTTGCTCTCTGTCCCGTTCCAACACTCCTCCTTACAGCGCATAGGGCCAGTTGACTCTAAAAAGAGGAGTCACTCCTCAATACCTTAACGCAGAGGCGTCTCGGTCCCGTCTCTACCACAAACCCCGTGCTGTTCCACTACGCTCCTCTCTCCTGCCATCTTACTTAGTCTCGCACCCTGGACCTACCATCTCTGTCCTGCGCCACTATGCCCCGCCACACCCGGCTTTCCTCTGGCCGTGCTCCTTCTCCGCTTTGCTTCACCGCCCACCTACGCGCTTCTTGTCGGGATGTTCCGGCTCGTCCAGCTGTGCCGCGTCGCATCCCGCCTCGCTGTCCTTGTCCTCCCTCCCTGCCTTCCCGCCCTGACCTCCCGCTCAGTCTTCCCACCCTGATCAGTCCTATACTCCCGCCATGTCCCCCGCCATGTCTTCCAACCCGGTTCTCCCTCCCTGTCCTCTCTCCCTGTCTGTCCACCCTGTCCTCCCGCCCTGTCCTCCCGCCCTGTCCGTCCTCCCGATGGACCTTACCCCTTCCGGAGATGTAACACCCACCCGCCTCTTCCCTGCCGGCAACAAGCATCCCGCTACTCCCCGTCAAGCCCCACTGCATCCACTAAGCCACCTTGTCCCTCCCTGCTCAACCCTTCGGCGCCTGCTTCCCGTCACACCTTACGGCACCCTGCTACTTCCCGCCAGGTCCCGCGGCACCCTGCTACTTCCCCGCCCAGCCCTACGGGAAACGCCTCTCACCTCCCCGCCACACGGCACACCACCAGTGTCCCCCCAGCCCTACGTCACCAAGCTCCTCCTCTCCCCGCCGCTCCTTTCCCCGTCGCTTCACGCCCCACCCTCCTCTCCCCGCCGCTCCACGCCGCGTCCAACCGTACCTCATCTCATCCCACCTCGCTCTCCTTGTCCTCTCTCCCTGCCTTCCCGCCATGACCTCCCGCAGTCTTCTCGCTGTCTACCCACTCTGATCTGTCCTGTACTCCATCCATGTCCTCCCTCCCTGTCCTCTCGCCCTGTCCTCTCGCCCTGTCCTCTCGCCCTGTCCTCCCGCCCTGTCCTCCCGCCCTGTCCTCCCGCCCTGTCCTCCCGCCCTGTCCGCCCGTCCTGTCCTCCCGCCCTGTCCTCCCGCCCTGTCCTCCCGTCCTGTCCTCCCGTCCTGTCCTCCCGCCCTGTCCTCCCACCCTGTCCTCCCGCCCTGTCCTCCCGCCCTGTCCTCCCACCCTGTCCTCCCACCCTGTCCTCCCACCCTGTCCTCCCACCCTGTCCTCCCACCCTGTCCTCCCACCCTGTCCTCACGTTCCTCATGAGGTTCCTATCGCCATGCCTGGTCCCATTCTGCGCTTACCGTACCTGCGCCAACCCGTTCTGCCGGCCATGCCTATGCCTTACACACACCGATCCCGCCCGACCATTTTTACATTTCCCTGCCCCACCTTTACATTACCCCTCTTGTCCCGTCCCTCTAAGTTCCGTTCTTGGTGCGCTTTTTCGCTGCACCCATACTGCTCTATCAGTTCTCCCGATGGACCTTATCCCTTCCGGAGATGCAACACTCTCCCTCTTCCCTGCCGGAAATAATCACCCCGCTACTCACCATCCAGCCCCACAGCATCCTCTAAGCCACCTTGTTCCTCCCTGCCCAACCCTTCGGCACCTATTTCCCGTCACATCCTACGGCACCCTGCTATTCCCCGCCCAGCCCTACGGGAAACGCTTCTCACCTCCCCGCCATACGGCACTCCACCAGTGTCCGCCCAGCCCTACTCACCACGCTCCTCCTCTCCCCGCCACTTCACGCCCCACCCTCCCCTCCCCGCCACGCCGAGCCGCGCCACGCCGCTCCTGCCGTGCGCCATAATTTATGTGGGAGCAATTGAATAGCCAGCGGAATAATCCGCCAAGTCCAGAACAGGGAAAATAAGTTTGCATGCTCGCGGAGATTTACGAGCAGGCGAAGAAGGGCCGTAAAGTGTTTTACTTATTTACATGCCTCGGCGGCGAATGGGGGCCATTTGCTTATCAGGCCGCCGCGCCGGTTCCCCCTCCCCTCTCCGCCACGCCCCGCCCCGGCCCGGCGCACCCCGCCCTGCACGCCCCGGGGTCGAACCAGCGTCCGTGCACCCGCTTTTTCACTTCCCGACCAGTGGTTTTCCCAAAAGAAAAAGTTCATATATTCACGCTTGCTGGCCGACCACGTTCTACGATGTGCTTCTCAGGTTCATGCAGTTTCTGTTTTGGAAAGTTAAACTTTTGATTTTATGTATCATTTGGGAAAATGATAGTATGGTGATTCAAAGGTTTTTGAAATTTTTAATAAGGCCCTCCTGACTTTTTTCACCCCAGGCCTAGAAATGAAAGATAAATGTTGCACATTGTATGCCTTTTAGAATAACATTCTATTATATTCCTATATGCTGAAAAATTGTATTCTCAAAAATTATTGATAGAATTGAACAAAAATTTCGTCGTTTATGTAATTTAAAATTTTATTTATTGTTTATAAGCACAATTCTTATGAATGTGCCTTTACACTGATGTCTTTACAATGATAAATTGTATTTTGAATTAGAATTAAATTGTAAGCTATTAATATAATTTACATAAAACTTGCGTTTTATTTTTCTAACAATTTTAAATTGTGGTTCTAGTAGTGTGTTTTTATTATGGTAATTACATCACCCTTTCCCCACATGGGAATTTGTTGCATTGCAAATTGCGCTGGATTTCTGATGTAGCGTTTCCACGACACATAGAAACGGTAATTCACTTATTTTCATTCGTTTATTTTTTATGTTTTAAGTATAAGGTAAAGCCAGAAATAAGTATTACACAGTTGTAGTCACGAGTTGTGTACGTGCAGATTAGGAGAAAATGTGAAAGGTTTGGTATGTCTACGCAGGAAAGTTTACGTATAGCATGTTATCTCCACGTAGTGCAGGTCCGTAAACAGAAATACACGCAATCCAATCCACATGCACGTACACCCGAATGCACTTACGCATATGCGCAAACGACAATAGAATTAACAATTTGAATACAAGAAGAAAAAAATCGTAGATTCTGATAACAATTTATTGGAATTTAATCATGAACTTAACTAATATAATCACTAATCCCTATGAAATCAATATAGGAAATAAGTCGGTTCACTTGAGAAAACCTCATTTATGTTAAACTTATAAACCATACTCCAGGCTGATATCAACAACTCGTATATCATATGTTTTTCAAATACGTATTCACTTACAAAACAAACCTACACCACTGAATGTAATGTTAAATCAAGCAACTCGCCCACTTTCCACTTTGGACATTTGTGAGTTTCGTGCATGTTTAAACACCCAGCGTGAGTTCAAGTTATATACGTCGGGAGAATGGTCGTGAAAAGATGTGGTGACTGTTTTTATTGTTTGGTGATTGCCTGCTCTGGTAAAAGAGACCAGGAACCGGTTGATTAGCGCCGATTCAGATGCAGATAGGAAATATAATTTATTTTCTTTGACTTTCGGTTTTATTCAACAGTGTTGCAGCTTTTATCCGGTAACTGCGATTGATATAAAAACATATTTTGTGGCTAGAGTAATTTTTTCATGACTTTCTTGGAGCAGGTGAAAACACACACACACACACACACACACACACACACACACACACACACGCACACGCACACGCACACGCACACGCACACGCACACGCACACGCACACGCACACGCACACGCACACGCACACGCACACGCACACGCACACGCACGCGCACGCGCACGCGCACGCGCACACGCACACGCACACGCACACGCACACGCACACGCACACGCACACGCACGTGCACGCGCATTTATCGCGTATCGCGCACGCAGATTGCAGACAGACAGGCACGCGACACGCACGCGCACGCGCATCGCGCACGCGCACGCGCACGCGCACGCGCACGCGCACGCGCACGCGTGACGCACGCGCACGCGCACGCACGCGCACGCGCACGCACGCGCACAACGCGCGCACGCGCACACACACACACACACACACACACACACACACACACACACACACACACACACACACACACACACACACACACACAAGTATTTATCAATGACTCTCATTTTTTTCTCTTTTCTATACGCTTAAGAGTTTCACATGTTCCGTTTCTTGTGCATCGGATGTAACCCAACGGTACAACCTTTCCAAACTTGAGGTCACTGGGTAAACCTCTTTCATGTCCCAGGTTACTATTCTTGTATACTAAATTGCCAATTCTTCCTCGATGGAAGCAAAAACGATTTTTTTATTTCATCATATTTCTTTTTACTAATATTTTTTACTTCTAAACTATTATATACTAAAGACAAACGTTTTTATATAATTTCGAGGGATTCTGTTATGAATGTACTATTGAAGAATGTTGTTAGCGTTTTCATCATAAGAACGTGTTACCTTTTAAGCACCAACAAACAACTGAAAATACCAATGTTTCTAATTTATATTTCCTAAATTTAACATTCGAATTGTTTTGTTTACGTATTCAGATTCATCTGCTCTCAAACCAACACAAATATTCAACCTTCTTAAAATTTAGGTTACCGCTCAAACCTCTTCACTGTCTCCTCGTGGTGCTCTTGCATCCTCGATTGCAAATTCCTCCCGAGACAAGTACCAACGACTTCCCCTCAATCCTCCCGGTTCTTTTACGCATTCCCTCTCCGAGATCGAGCGCGAGGGTTCACACGCCTTGTACGCAATGGAGATAATGAACGGCGGAGATGTTTAATTTAATTCACGCTTGAGGGAGTCGACAAATGAACTCTGTCTGTCGGCAGCGCCTGCGCGTCGAAGCTTCGAGATCTACCAACCCCGCATCGCACAGTGGGTGGAAACGAAATCAGAGCTGTCAGTGATCTATTTCTTTACTATTTTTTATCCATTGAAAATTAGTGGTGCTACAATAGGTCGTACAGTACGAACAAAACTACCTGTAATCATTTAGGCCTTCTTTACCAGGTAAATTGATTGTTGCCCTGCACGTCAATTGCTTCAGTCATTTGTCCCGTACGTGTAGTGAATGAAAGTGACATTGATCTCTAGCTGGCTGTTGAGATATGTCGCTGACATACACATCGTATTTTTTTTGGGGGGGGGGGCATCTGCCCCCTTCGTATCTCCTCAGCGGAGCACCCCCTAGTCTCCCAGCACGAGCTCGTCGCTTCCGTCTGGTCCCCCCAAGATGTGTAGTACTTTAGTGCATGCATGAGCAAGGGAGTATGTAAGAAAAGGGGAAGGTAAAGGATGGCGACCGCACCATGATTCGTATCTTGAGTTACTACTTCGGCAGTCGCCTGATCAGATCAGATAAATTTCGGAATACTATCGATTAGAACAGCCGGCCGCTCGAATTTCCCTTCCACACGGCGGCTGAATTAGACTTAGCAATCTGGCAAATGTCGAAAATCCAATTGGGAGAGATGACTCACGACATCTACAGATGTCACTGCAATCCCTCGGACTAGGAGGTCCTACGTTCGATTCCCGATGGTGGCAGGATTTTCGACACCAGCTAGGTCGAATTCAGTTGCTGTCTAGAGGAGAATTCTACTGGCCCGCTGCTCTGATCGGTAGTTTTTCGTGGTTTCTCCGATCAACACTAGGCGAGTGGTGGAGCAGTACCCTAACAAACGGGTCACGAAACGCGCGCGATATTTCCTTCCTCTTCCTTGTCCTATCCTCTCCCCTCACACATACACACATACTTATTTATCAATGACTCTCATTTTTTTCTCTTTTCTATACGCTTAAGAGTTTCACATGTTCCGTTTCTTGTGCATCGGATGTAACCCAACGGTACAACCTTTCCAAACTTGAGGTCACTGGGTAAACCTCTTTCATGTCCCAGGTTACTATTCTTGTATACTAAATTGCCAATTCTTCCTCGATGGAAGCAAAAACGATTTTTTTATTTCATCATATTTCTTTTTACTAATATTTTTTACTTCTAAACTATTATATACTAAAGACAAACGTTTTTATATAATTTCGAGGGATTCTGTTATGAATGTACTATTGAAGAATGTTGTTAGCGTTTTCATCATAAGAACGTGTTACCTTTTAAGCACCAACAAACAACTGAAAATACCAATGTTTCTAATTTATATTTCCTAAATTTAACATTCGAATTGTTTTGTTTACGTATTCAGATTCATCTGCTCTCAAACCAACACAAATATTCAACCTTCTTAAAATTTAGGTTACCGCTCAAACCTCTTCACTGTCTCCTCGTGGTGCTCTTGCATCCTCGATTGCAAATTCCTCCCGAGACAAGTACCAACGACTTCCCCTCAATCCTCCCGGTTCTTTTACGCATTCCCTCTCCGAGATCGAGCGCGAGGGTTCACACGCCTTGTACCCGGCTGTTTAGCCGACAAATGAATCTGTAGGCCTGCGGCGAGCAGATCTAAATCCGATCTCGAAATCAGAGCATGATATTTCTTTACATTTTTTATCTTGAAAAATGAGAAGCAAGAAATGCCACCACTTATAAAAAACATGCACCACATTCACGGGACTAATGACCCTAGTAGTCGACGCTCCCTGAATCACTAACAATCAATCGAATATTTGCCATGGTGAGAACTCGAAGCCTAGGTCCTCCCCGTCAGAGTCCTGGTAACAGTTGTCGCTCCGAGCCAACTCAGCCGGTGCGCCTGGTGGTGGGCGTTGGAGGCCCACTGCCCGCCGCTCCATTGTTCGCGGGGTTCGTGCGGGGCGGGGCGGGGAGGGGCGGGGCGAAGCGCGCGGGAGGCGTCGACCTGTGGAGAGGTTCGGTTTATTTACGCACCGGAAGTGCCCGCCCTGGACGAACGGGTAATGGGTGCGCGTCTGTCGAACCCTCGCCACCCCACCCCCTTCCTCTTGAACGTTTCTCGCGCTTTCTAGACACATCACTCCTCCGGCCTGCGCTGTTCTACATAATGCTTGACTTCTCTGTTCGACCTAGGTCAGCAACATATGAATGTTTGTGTTTCTAAATAATGTGGTAAGCCACTGGGGTGCTGGGTAGCCGAGATCATTATCCCTTTCCTGCCTGATTGATGAAAAATGATTTCTGCACTTTATAATTTTTTAAAAAATTTCTTCAAATTTTTGAATTGTACATTGTGACACCTTTTAGGATGTGATAGAAAACAACATGAAGTTCGATTTTTATTTCCGCAGTATTTTAAGGTGAAAGTTGTGTACCAAGTGAAAACCTATGTACAGCTTCGTACAGCGTCCCATATGGGCACGCTAGATACCTATGAGGGTGCATACCCCTTATGTCAATCCTTATTCATTGGGTCCCCGAGTTTCAATACCGCGTTGGGCATGGATGTAGTGTCGGGGTGGTGTGTAGTGTCGGGCTGGCTTTCGAAACCTGCTCGTCAAAGAGTTAACCTCTCATTTTCGTCCCTTCCCCGCACTGATTGCAAGTAGGTTGGGTGGCGGTGGGAGTTTGTGGTCGTCCTGCAGTCCGAGGGAGAAAAGCGTTGTCATTGTGTCAACGGACCACGACGTAGGCACCACGTTTGAACGCAACCTTTCCTTCCCAAGTGTAACTCAATTCTGTGTATAGCTCAGACTCTTGCCTAACAGGGGGTTGTGTGTATAGTAGCAGCTAAGAGTCTCAGGGGGGTGATGGTGTAGGAGGCTGATGAATGTGGATTGATTGACAAAGACCAATGACCAATACTGAGAATGGGGGTCCGTAAATCCGAAACGGAAATGTAAAATCCCAAAGAAGAAAATGACCTATTGCAAAATGTGAAGCTCTAAAATTGGATTATTATTTCTTTTCATACTTTTATTATCTTCTGAAAAATGTCAATGTTGCAAGAAAATGCTTTTTGTAAGCAGACATTTTCTGAATATGCGTCCATAAATAGATATTACATTTAACATAGACCATTAGTTTGTAGCGCGTTTGATGGAAATATCATGGTTGTCTTAACCTGATGTCAGTGGTTAGCGTTCTGAATGTGTCATGGACTATTTTCGTGCGGTTATAACTGTAACTCAGTCTTCCTGCCTATAACCAGTTTCCAAGCGAGTTGATTGGAATGGCGTGGCAAATAAACAGCCGCTGGCGAGTCAACAGTCCTCAGCGAGTGAAAGGTTGACAAGGAGTGAAAGTTATACTATGTTGACGAAGATGACCTCTTTTTGTTTCTTCGCATAAGAACGTCAACAAAACCGAATCAGAATTCTCACAATTCAAGGAGTGAAAGGTTGACATCGAGTGAAAGGTTGACATCGAGTGAAAGGTTGACAGCGAGTGAAAGGTTGACAGCGAGTGAAAGGTTGACAGCGAGTGAAAGGTTGACATCGAGTGAAAGGTTGACATCGAGTGAAAGGTTGACATCGAGTGAAAGGTTGACATCGAGTGAAAGGTTGACATCGAGTGAAAGGTTGACAGCGAGAAAGGTTGACAGCGAGTGAAAGGTTGACCGAGTGAAAGGCGGCCGACGGAGAGTGATGCGTTACCGACGGATGCTGAATGGACTTACTTTCGCATTTTCGCAATGTGAGTCTCCCTCCATAAGAATCGAAAAGGAATCGAATTCTACACAGAGGTTACTGGGTGAAACAGCGTATATACTTCCAAGTGAAGTTTCTTTGACTGAAAGGTACTAGGTTCGAGACCCGACGGGGACATATTCTTGACGTTAATATTAAAGGCATATTAGTTCTGAAATTGAGCCGTCCGCCTAAAAGAAACGGAATTAGGAGAAACCTAAACGAATAGAAAATAAGTCACATAAAGAGAAATGGTCGGAAAAATTGTTTCTGTTCTTTCATTACCAGTCCTTGTTAGGAGATCGGAAAGTCTGCACTTCCATCTTTTATCATTGACCATCAATAACAGAACATGAAAAAAATGAAAACTAAAGAAATTAACGAAAAAAAATAATTAGGAATATTTCAAGCATAAGGAAATTTTTGGCCATATTTTTCCCTGCTCCTCTTCAGACTCTTTGGTGTGAGATGGGAAATCACCTCTCAATGTGGCAAAATGCCAAGGACTCGCTGTTTATTAATTCACCACAAAAATAAATGTAGAGTATTGGAAAAATTAAAATAATAAATACAACAATAAAACAGTTTTCATTTCATAAATGTTATTATTACCTCGTCAGTTTTAAATATCTGTCATTATGTATTACAGTCCCAAACATCTCGAAACACGAGGATTGTAACAGAGTATCAGCTTCCACATCATCGTCATTTTATTTCACTTTCCTCCTGTCAAATTTTATGAGCATAATTACATTTAATGTACCAGAATTTTAATTTTCAACTGAATCATCAAGATAAACATAGATGTTAGGAAAATTGATCCTGAAATATTTCCTACATTCAACTCACCCGATTATATTCCTTTGAAGTGCACGCAGCTTAAGCGGAAGACATTCCCTTTATGGCCCATGGAATTGCACCCATCTCCTAGCCCCGTGCGTCCGTGCGTCTGGCCTGTGGCCCCGCGGCCGGCAGAGAGCGCTGCGGCGAGAGGTGAGCCGGCAGCTCACCCGGGATGCCTCCTCGACGCAGGCCTTCGCTGTGTAATTGCCGACCGGGCCCGCGTCCGCCACATATCACCGTCGCCCGCTCACCGCGCCACCATTTGCTTCAGGCGCCGCCCCACACCGCCCCCGGCCTCCACCACCGCTCTCGTCCCCGCCCACCCTCCTCCCGGTGGCCGAAGACCGGCGCCGCCTCCCCCCACCTCCGGCCCCGCCCCGCCACCGCACCATCCCCCGCACCTCTGCCCACGCTCCTCCACCCACGCCCCTCCACCAACGCCCCCCCCACCCCGCCCCTCCACCACCGCCCTTCCACCCCGCCCTTCCACCCCGCCCTTCCACCCCCGCCCTTCCACCCCCGCCCTTTCCACCCCGCCCTTCCACCCGCCCTTCCACCCGCCCTTCCACCCGCCCTTCCACCGCCCTTCCACCTGCCCTTCCACCCCCGCCCTTCCACCCTCGCCCTTCCACCCCGCCCTTCCCCGCCCTTCCACCCCGCCCACCTCGCCCTTCCACCCCGCCCCTTCCACTCCCGCCCTTCCACCCCTGCCCCACCCCGCCCTTCCACCCCGCCCACCCCGCCCTTCCACCGCCCTTCCACCCTGCCCTTCCACCCCACCCTTCCACCCCCGTCCCTCCACCCTCGCATCTTAACCCCCGCCTCTCCACCCCCGTCCCTCTGGCGGTCGGCGCCGCCCCCGCCCTCGCCCCAACTCCACCCTCTGGTGGCCGACGTGTACCTCACCATCAGTCGTCTGTGACTGCCCAGGGGAGGTCGAGGGGGCGCCAAGCGTGGAAGAGAGGGTTTCAGGCCAGGGAATCGCCTTCAAACGAGAAAATGTCATGCAGGGTAATCTCCATTTCTCGATTTTCAAAACATTTCAAAACCCGGCCCTAGTGAGTAGAAGAGTATGAGTATGTATTGTTTCGGGGCGCGTCAACTACAGCCGTTATTAGTCCCATATGTGTAGAGCATGTTAAACGTTGTTGTTGTTGTTGTTGTTGTTGTTGGTGGTGGTGGTGGTGGTGGTGGTGGTGGTGGTGGTGATGGTGGTGGTGGTGGTTGTGGTGGAGTTTTCCTCCGTAGGAACAACCATTGACTCGCACGTTGGTCAATGGGTTCTCCCCCTGTAACTATCTCGGCCAGTGGGGCACCACCCAGCCGGGACTGTAGCGACCGACAGGTGTCCTGATATGTGTGCTAGTGTACTTGTCTCGTCGATATTAAATATGTTCACAATATGACAATACTAAATATTGTTTCAGTTTAAATTCAAAGTTTAATGTTTCCTGTTGCGTCCTGATTCTTCGCAATTCAATAACATTTTTATTTTGAGAATCAAAACTTACAATAATATTTGTTTTAATAATTTTATTAGGCTAGGCCAGAAATGAGAAGGGGAGTTATTTAAACGGAAATACTACAAAAAATATAATACATCATTGTCACCTTTTCCGTCACGTTCTTTGACGCGGTTACGCTCGGAGAATATGTCCCGCAGTCGTAAAGAAATCCAAATTGTGACCATGTTACTGAGAATCAAAGTATTTTAATAATTATATTTGTTCAAAGAAACGGTCACCCCGACCGGGATTCGAACCCAGGCCATCTGGTTTACGTCCAGCTGCTCTGATAATATAAAGCTTGTTTGTCGATGTAAATAGTTGCTACAACACAGCAGCAAATGTTTCTTGTTTTCAAACGTTGCCTAGCTTGTTCATAGGTACTAATACCATTATTATAATGCATCTATTTATAGTAAAAGACAGAGGTGGTGTGGATTCAAGAAATTAGAATTCAAGAAAACGTGCGTTGATCGGACTTATACCTCCCCCCTCCATCAACACGTTCCAGTATTTTTCACAAATTAACAAATCCCTGTAAGGTCTTCGAGAAATCTGAGCCATATGTATGTGATTTTAACCTGGCGATGGGACGGATGAGTGAAAAATGTAACACGAATGGATGGGCTGGGTCCGAGAGACCCGGGTTAAATAACAAGAATTACGTAGCAAATATTTTGTTTGTACGAATCATTGTTAGAGGACATCATTATGTTTCACATAAAAGAAAGCATTTATGTTAATATCGTATTATTTAATATTCTTGTCACAAATATTTGGTAAATTTAAGGAGGAGCACAGCGAGTCTCCTTAATACCATCCTCATTATTCCACTGGAAACTTTGACTCACTTCTGAAATTACATTTGAATTAGATTTTTGTTAAATATAATACTGTATAAAATAGCATTATATTGTAATAAGAAATAATTCTAAAAATACGAATACGTACCTACCCGATTACAGTTACACAAGGGAGGATGAGGAACCAAGCAGGAAACAAATTATGCATATAATCATGTACACAACCTATACGGCAGTAACTGTTACACTGAAAGTTACCATTGAAAATAAAAGAAAGGTATGGAGACGAACAGACCGCTGGTGCTATCAGTGTGTGAATGGCACCTCATGTGTCTTTAGTACCTCGTGGGGCTCACAGAGCCTAACCATACGTTGCCGGACAAGGAAAAATATAGGAGTAAGCGTTACCGTGCGAAAACTCTTACATACGGGAACTCGACCTCCACATACATCCTATCGAACTTCCTATAGAACATAGCCAAATAACCCAACTTTCCTTGCGTTCCTCTTCTTTTCTATTTAAGTTCAGAATTCAACATAACTATAATGTAAATAATTGCCCAGAAGTGACCTAAATATAACAAAGCATATGAAGAAAAGTTTTGAAATAAATTATTTATTAGAGCTGTTTTATAATGTATTCAATTTTTAGAAATTTAAAAAATATGTGAAAATCATGTATTCTAATTTCACGAAAAAAAAACGGTAAAGATGACTCAGGGCTTGAACTGATGTCAATGCAGTGCCTGTGAATGGGAGGTCCTCAGGTTCGACTCCCGACGGTGGTAGAATTTTCGTCAGTAGCGACAGAGCTAGATGGGGTTCACCCGCTGTCTGGAGAAGAATTCTAGAGGCCGGGTGCTCGATCGGTAGTTATACGTGGTTTCTCCAATCACCACCAGGCGAATGCCGTAGCAGTACCCTACCAAATAAGCTACGAACCGCTCGCGATCTTTCCTTCTTCTTCTTGCTTGTCCTATCCTCGCCATTAAACTGTCCTGTAGGTCGAAACCCCCCTTAAAGCCGACGTATAGGTCGGCACTGAATCTCGCCATCCAGCTGGGAAAGATCCCCACCACCTCCTGAGCAAAAAAGAATCACTACACGTACGGTACGAATGATCTTAGCAATTGACGCTCCCGGATTCGCTTATCAATCAGTTTCACAAAAGTTCGAATTTCATTCATAGGAATGATGAGCAATTACAAAATATCCAATACAATATGAGAAAGTTTTTATTGGATATTTTGAAGCTTTATGTTAGAAAACAATGAATTTTCAATTTCATTAATTTTTTTGTAATCAAGTGATCTTATCTTGATATTACGGATTGGTCGCCAATTCAACTATTGATCCCCAATCAACCCTTGACAATCATTGCCCCCGTTCAAAATTTCATTGACTTCTAAACAGTCGATACCGATCACCGATACGTATCTTACGATGCAAAACGTATCGAAATTATTACCGGATTCAGGAACGAGGTACAAAGCTCAATGAACCTAGTTTACACGTATCTTTCCCAAAGTCATTTTCCTATTTCTGTAGCAAAGGTTGAACACAAGCCATTTCTCAAGACCGAACATTTCAAGTAGTAATCAAGATATTATTAGTTTTACATATTTCGTAATTTTGCTCCCTTTTAGCCGCCTTGAGAGTGTATCAGTTGACCTGACTATTTTGCATAATTACGCTTTTTTAATGTCCTTATAATCTCCCATCTTGTTACTCACTGTTACTCGTACTCGTTATTCACTGTTAATTGTAGTCACCATCTATCTATTAAAAATTATGCGCTAACAAAATAAGACTTTGCTTGAATTGGAAAATAATTAAAAGAGATAGCTTTTTTTCATATTGTGTGTATTGGGTGTATTTACTGATGACGCACCGAAATCTGGAGCTCAGGGTATGTGGACATGGTTCTATTTTTTAATACACGGTCACCCCATCATTACATAATTGGTTTTGAGTGTTTTCAGTTTTTGAAATTTTCATCGTAGAATTTTAGTCCACTTTAGCGAAACAAATTTCATTTTATATTTAAATGTCAATACTGTTTTCATTATTTGTAATATCAATTACTAAACCACAGTTTTTTGTTTGGACTTCCTCACATGAATTGCTTGTATGTAAATTGTTTAAAATTTATGGCACGTCTATTTAGTTCTGTCGCTTATTTTTGTTTTATTCGAGGAACTGGTGTTTTAATTTAGTTAGCGACCACCAAATGTTAAATAAAGGTTTCATTTTATGAGCGCTTGTTAACATTTACGGTTAAAATATTGATACATTATTCATTCATAAAATCATTACTTCAAAATATCTTCATTATCAGAACGGACAGTTTTCTGCACCAACTATTTTAAATATATGAGATATTCTGATTAGAAGCTATATTTCTGTTAAGAATTGCGAAATCCATTAGACGAATTCTACGACCAAAAGATTGTCATTTTATTTGTTTCCGGAAACATTAAATTCTACAGTCATCAGTTCCGTTAGTGTACTGAATGATACGTATATTCCGGGGAATGGTGGTTGATTGATTGTGATTCTAGGCGCGTCAATTACTGAAACATTACTCCCGTAAGTGTAGAGTATGATTTTCAACGGGAGGTGACGGTGATCTTCCCCCACTGGATAGCGAGATCCGCCGCGGACGTACCATCGATTCACGGGGCTTACCCCAACCAGGTTTTCCCACCAGCGGGGCACCGCCCCAGCCGAGAAGAGTTCTAAATCCCCGACCGGCCTCCCGGCATGTGGGGTAGTGCAGTGCATCTTAGTGTAAGTGTGTGTGTGTAAGAGGTGAGGATAGGACAAGGAAGAAGAAGAAAAGTTCGCGCGCGGTCCGTGGCCCGTTTGTTAGAGTACTGCTCCGGCATTCGCGTGGTGGTGATCGAAGAAACCACGGAAAACTTTCGCTAGAATTCTCCTCCAGACCAGCTTAGGCAGCTGCTCCGGGTGCAAGCGGCCAGCTGCTCTGATCAATAGTTTTCCATGGTTTCTACGACCAACACCAGGCGAATGCCGGAGCGATATGCTATCAAATAGGCCAGGGACCGCACGCAATCTCTTCTTCCTCTTCCTTGCCCTACCCTCACTCCTTAGTTAGACACACACGCACTACACTATCACACACGTCGGGATACACTTTGGAATCTTAGAGCTCGTGCCGGCTGGGGCGGTGCGTCATGAAAGAAACCTGGATAAAGAGTACAACGTTGAACTGAATTGAATTTGCCTTATTTTACGTGGCGAGACTCAGGCCATGAGGCCTGCTCTTCCGTCTGACCACGCAAATTCCGCTACGCTCCTTTCACCAACCATGATAGAAAGAAGGTATTACTTGGGCGACGAAACAGGCGATTTTGAATTTAGCTCAGAGGCGTCATTTAGGCTTGATGATCTTTTACATGCTGTAAAATGTACTAACATGGGACAGCCGGCTTTACTTCCTCTCCGAAGGAAGGCGTACGAAGGATTTTTTCGCCCTTACAACTCCACGGCTTCGATCGGGTTTGAACCCGCAAACTTGGGTATAGCAGTCCGATACGCTAACCGCTACACCATCGCAGCCGCCAACGTTAGCCAGCGTGTAGGTCGGCCCCGGATCTCATCCAGCGGGGGAGGTCACAGATACCTCTCGCAATAAATATATACAATACACTTACGAGAATAATTAGCAGTTGACGCACCTCGAATCACTAACACTGGTCAACTCATTTTGGTGCCTAAGATATTAAACTTTTCCCTGGATATTTCGATGTCACTGATTGCAAAATATGCATTAGTTTTGACCTATCAGATCTGATTTTGTAAATACAGAATTATCATCATTTACCCCACTTCTTCACTATGTGTGCTATTTGGGAGCATCAATAGCATGTGGACATGAAATATTTATTTGACTGATTGATTGATTTTTTTGTGTTTCCGGGCACGTCAACTTCTTTGGTCATTCCCGTTATAGTCCCGTTAGTGTAGTGCATGTTTTCTCTCGGGAGATGGCGGTGATCTTCCCCCGATGGATGGCGAGATCCGGTGCCGACCTATCGTCGGCTAGTGGAGTTTCCCCCAAACCAGGACTCTCCCACCAGCGGGGCACCACACCAGCCGGGACAAGTTCTAACCTCCCGACCGGTCTCCCGAATTATGTGGTAGTGTGGTGCATGTTAGTGTAAGTGTGCGTGTAAGGGGAGAGAATAGGACAAAGAAGATGAAGGACAGATCGCGCGCGGTCCGTGGCCCGTTTGTTAGGGTACTGCTCCGGCATTCGCCTGGTGTTCATCGGAGAAACCAGGGAAAACTACCGATCAGAGCAGCCGGCCGCTAGAATTCTCCTCCAGAAAGCGACTGAAATCGACCTAGCTGAAAAGCTAGTGTCGAAAATCCTGCCGCCATCAGGACTCGAACCCAGGACCTCCCGGTCAGAGTCGCTGCAGTGACTTCAGTTGATGCACTGAGCTCCCGCTCCCGCTTATTGACTGGTGTTAATTCATTGTAAAATAAAATAAATTTGCTTTTATAAATGAAATGTATTGATTAGGTAACTGTATATCACTTAATTTCTCCTCAAAATGTTTTTAAAATTCACAAAATCAACCATTTATTGAAGACCTAAAACGTTTCTATAAATAGATTTTTTTGAGTGACAAATTCCGTATCAATATTGCTGCATGTTGCAACAGTAGTCTGCCATAATATGTGTATCCTATAGTATGCGTTTTTTTTTGTGCGTCTCTCTTCTATTGGTGAATATCTTGGTGAAATCGTTCACCTTACTCTTTACTTATATCAAGTGGAGAATCAAAGAAAACAATACAAGTGACTCTGTAGGTAATGGACCTTAATTCTCATTGCAGTCAAGAACATGGAAATTAAATAGCATTGTTTTCTGTCCTATACTATCCTAGAAAGCTTTTCACAACTAGAACAAAATAAGTCCAGGCACTTGATTCATTTTCGCTTACGGATTCCAAGAAATATGAATCTTTTACGAGCTTTCATATTTGACAGCCATAAAAAATCCCTGCTTGTTGCTTGTTGGTGACTTTCGGAAATGTACCCAACATACCCTGTAAACACAAACCTTCCCATCCCTAACAGCTACACCAATTGCTCCATCAAGCGTAGCTCGGAGAGAGAATAATTTTCTCTCAAGCAACTAAAGGCAAACTGATAACGTTGTTTACCCCTACAAAAATCTCTTTTCTTATAGGCCAAGTTTTTCTCAACCAATGCTCACTGTTGGCTCTGTCTCACAGAATTATATATCAGGGATAGTTTGTGCAGCCACTTTGTTGATCGAGGAGAAAATTCACTATATTCAGATTAACACAAATTACCCATAGATGTTCATAATACTTAATCTTTTTGTAAACTAAAGAAATTGTCTCATACTCGTCTTTCATACAAAATGAGTGACCAATTGAATTAGAGCCGTATTTGTTGCCTTTATAAGAATACACACTTCAAAACTCTCCTTGAGCTGTCATTGATAAGTCGCCATTCATCTGACTTATATTCTGTAAATCCAATTACATTGCTAAAAAGGCATAGAGAATTCAAATTTTTCGCTTTATAATGAAATAGACTACACATATTAATTGAAAATGAATAAATATTTATATGATTTCGAAAGTGACGAAAATCGTTCTTTTCACTGTACCTTCAAAACTAGAGCTGATCACTGTACCTTCAAAACCAAGCAGAAGTTTTGGAATCAGAGGCCCTGAAATACCATTAATCAGCTCTAAAATTTTAGGCACAAAAAATGTATTTTTTGTTGCTCTGTATAATCAATCAATCCTACAGACCGCAGTTGAATTCGACGTAGCAATAGAGTCGAAAGTCCACTACCATCCCTAGGACTTCCCGCTCAGGGTAGCTACAGAGAATGATCGTTGATATGATTATTCGATGGAGGATATATCATGAGGCCAATTTCCTGCTGATTTATGGTGGTCGGAATCTGTCTTTAGGGAAGCGTGAATTTATACGTAAGTTCGGTTCTGCTGTGCGTCCTAGGTTGAATATGGAGGCACTGGGAGATGTGGAGAGTGATGAAAAGAAATCTTCGGACAGTTTGGAAATGTGTTCTTTTATTGTGGGAATTTGCAGTTCATGGTAGATTTGATTGTTTGAAATAAACCATGGGGCTTTAATGATAATTCTTAGAACTTTATTTTGTATAGTTTGAAGTGTGTTGATGTTAGATTTTCTGAAATTTCAATTTTCTTTAAAAAATAATTAAAATTTTTCAACCTAAACCAAAAACATTGAACGCACCCATTCAGGGCGCACACAGTTAGGAAATAAACCAAACGTTATGTATGTTTCTATTCACAACCCTGAAAAACATGTATGTTGAACAGGAAGAAAATAAATTTTAAAAAAGGGTAGCTACATACGGGAAAAGGAAATTATTGATTCCGAGTGAATAGAAGGAATATTGAGGCAGAAAGTGCTCGATTAACCTGAAGTGAACTGAACATCTTACGATAATACGAACATGGATTTTATCGGAATGATAAATAGACACGAATTTTATGATTAGTCAAGGTTTGTGTTTCAGACTGATATTCGCCATCTTTGGAGTTGTATCATATAAACTTTTCAAATTTTCTACATCTGAAGCAAATTACAGCACAAACTTTACAAGTTACAGCGTAACCGCAAAAATTACTGCGAAACGTTTTAAGCTTTGAAAATGATATGTACTGTCTAAATATCCCCGTATTTACAATTTTTCTTACTGAATTTCAGAACTTTCAACTTAGCTCAAATTTAATTTTTGCAAGTTTTCATTACGATAACTCTACGTGACTGCATGATGGCACTCCCCTAAGAGACCTGAACAGTAATTTGGGAACATCTCTTCCAATACAATATATTTTTTCTTCAATTGCTACAAAGAGTAAGTAAATATCATACTCCCATACAGAACAATTTTGTAAAATTAACCTACAAACTAACACATAACCACAATATAAATATGTATTATGTCCTCTAGCATGTCGCTAGTTGACACAGACTTGTTCATAATTCAACAATACTGATTTATCATATTTAGTGAGTCCAACGGACACCATGGAAAGGAAAAAGGGTATGTTTTGTGCAAGTTGTAATGTTTGAGAAAATGTAGTATATTGTGGAAAGTTTCACCACAAAGTTACTTTTTTCAGACGAGCTTATCAAATATATCTTGGTGCGTTTCGATTGAAGAAGGAAACATTACTACTTTCTCCCTGTTTAACGTATGTTATTGCTCAAGATAATTTTCAAATAATTGGAAATCATGCAATGGAGTAATATACCTTCATTGGAATTGAATGTTACAATTGAAATTTCTGTAGGAATGAAAAACATTCAAAGAACTTCAATAAGAATTGATGTTCATAATTCAACAATACTGATTTATCATATTTAGTGAGGCTTAGATTATGTTCTATTGGGATTTCTTTTTGTTAATGTTTGGTTTTTTATTTATGAACGTATTTAAAAAAATTTGAAGCGTAAAAAATGTCTTTCGTATTGTTTAGTAACATTCGGAGTCGCTAGCTGCAACCTTACCGTCGGCGCGCTAGCTTTCACAAAAAACAATGTCCAGCTGTGTTTTTGTTTTATGTGGCAAAACGAACTCGAGTAAGGATATAAATGCTCCAAAATGATTTAACATACGAGCCGGACAGCGGGGTCTTTTGTAATTTAATATTTGTATAATGTGATAATTCACACAAAATATTGCGCCTCTTTATACTGCCTTGTTGGGTAACAAAGCAAACGTCTCGTAGATTGTAATTCATGACGGGGTATATTTAATGTGAAAATTGCTCCATTTACGTTTTTCTGAGTTACGAGTTGGTATATTATTCAACACATGAGAGATATGAGACTTTTTACAAATTAGCACTGTGAGAGATAAAGTAAAAATGCAGCTACAAGTACATAAATTACCTGTATGCCCTTGTGCCAGCTCCGTTTTGGTTAAATAATCCAACAGTAAATACAGAATATTAAAAATAATGAGTTACGCTTTGTAAAATTTCCACTTACGTGTAATAGTTTACTTAATACTTGGTGACAAAGATAAATACATTTCATTATCGTTCTGCACATGATTTCTCATTCAAAGAATAGTTTCAATGTTTTTTTTTTTTTTGCTTTATCTAATAAAGTTCGATTCAGGATTGAAATGGAAACAATTATCAAGCTTTGCATATTTTAGGGATGCACGTTTTGAACTAACGTTGTTGCGAAATGCCATCATTTTGTGTTGATGAGTTTTATCTATCAAGCGCAGTTTTCATAAAATGGAAAAATAATTATATTAAACTCATGTTAATGTTATTGAAAAACAATCAAAGCTTTTAAATAAGTTATCATGTATGAAAATCCTAAAATAATGCGTTTATGATTGCTGTTTGTAAAAGTGGATCATACGCAAGCAGTTTGAAGAGAAATTCTGAAGTTTTGTTGTATTTCATCATTGGCATTATGACTTTCCGTGTACTGATGCGCTATTGCACTATGGTGTGCTGTAGGTATTCTACTAATTATTAAGATATAATTTATACTATAATTTTTAATTCACTTTAGACTTGAGAGAAAAATACAATCATATATGTTCTGCAGCAACACTTCAATTATTATTAATCCTTAATAACTATTCCATTCAGTTATAATTAATCAATTATAATTATTTTTTAATTATAACTCTTCCTTTTAAAATGATTGATTATCAAAATAAAAGTACTAAGCATTGTTTAGAGTTCCATTGAAACGATTTGTGATAATTGTACTAATACATCCTCATTAAATATTATACATCCTCGCGAATTCGGTGGTATAACGGTTCGCGTATCGGACTGTTGTACCCGAGTTTGCGGGTTCAAACCCGATCGAAGCCGTGGATTAAGGGCGAAAAAATCCTTCGTACGCCTTCCTTCGGAGGGGAAGAAAAGCCGGCTGTCCCATGTAGTAGATGTACAGCATGTAAAAGATCCTCAAGCCTAAATAAAGCCTCTGAACAAAATTGAGTTCCGCCTGTTTCATCGCCCAAGATAATGCCTCCTTTCTCCGCTAGGTGGTGAAAGGAGCGTAGCGAAATTTGCGTGGTCAGACGGAAGAGTGGGCCTAATGGCCCGAGTCTCGCCACGTAAAATAAGGCATTAATTAACTAAATATAATGTTATTTCAGTTCTTTTTGAAATTATATATTTCTTGAACTAAGATAATACGTGATAACAACGGACGAAACTTTGCTTAATGAATTACAAGTACGTTTAACGCTTTACTTAACAGTTCTTTACACTAGGAGTATCCAAAATATTGCTCTTACATAACGTAACATGTGAATGGCAATTATTTAATGGCGAGCGACCTCTTCCTTAGTGGGTGCCTGTCACATGACGTCAGTTATAATGTAAGCAGTTTCTGTATGCGAATGTATGCATAAGTACGAGAATTCACTCACAACGCACAGTATTACACTAGCGAAAAAAAATAATACATTTTTATTGCAAAGTTTCCAAATCCAAATTTAAGACACTTTTCTTGTGACAGTAACAATACAAATTGTAGTTATTTGTTTGAATTATTTCGTCAAAATCGAAACCGTTTCATTAGTGTCGACCGTTTTTCTAACTCCTTGATATACTAAATTTCAATGCTGTAAAAGACATACCAACAGAAAGTACTAATTAAAAAAAAAGAAGATAACCAACGATACCGTGGACTCCTCTCACTTGCTCAGAAGTTTCGTAGTTGTCCCCTCGTATCTACGCGCAGTGAAAATTAGCAATATATGAGATTACTTTATGCTAGAGCTGTAAAACGAAGTAAAACAAAGCGAACTATTTGCACATGAATAAAGGAAGTCGGGTATCTCTTGAATGTGAAGGAAAGTGTACTACCAACCGATAACGTTGCCAGAGGAAATGTATTGTATTGTAAAGACCAAAGTAGAGGAAGCGACCAATTAATATTACAAAAACAAGTAATTATTCAATAGTCTACATGATATAGAACTTTACTGCAGCAAATGACAACGGGCCAGAACAAGAAGTGAGAATGGTATTCTTTGGCACAATGACTGAGAAGAATAACGAGAATAACTCATTTCGGAACATATATTTCGTAGTCTTTGTCGACTAGTTTGTCGACTAGTTTATCCCATAATGCTAATATTAACAAACAAGTCATAAAATATTTTTTTAAATTTTGTGAAATAAACAAAATTTGATCTTTCGCAGGAGGAAATTTTCAATGTCTGTACTTGGGTGTATTTACCTTCACTTTAGTCCTAATCATTTTTTCCTCGGATAGCATAAAAGACGCTTAAGAGAATGATGCAGGTCTAATTTTCGTTGAAATCTCTGATTTCTCGAAAATTACAAACGTTCAAATTCTTTTTGGCGTCTTCCTAAACTGCAATATTGAAGATACTTTTGAAAAATGAAATCTGTTCTTTAACGACATCTTGAAATAAAATCATGTAGAATTTTTCGAATATATGTGTATTTTTGCGTAATTTTGGATCGAATCCTGGCAATTATTAATTTTTTAAACCTTTTTATCAAAACAACCTCCAAATTTTTCTTTATTTTCCCCCCTCGTATTTATCAATGGACGACTAATTGGTGCTAGTCTCATTTCCAGCGAACACTATTTTAAAAAAAATCAATGATTTAACATTTCAAAATTGAAGATAGAGATTTTGCCTTAAAATTTATTCTAAAAATTAGTCCTTTAAAAAATTATGTACATGTTTTTGAAAAACGAGTAGTTTTCGCTTAATTGTATTCTTCAAATTCTTTACACGAATAGAACAAGGAACTCATAAAATAATGGCGCAAATTTTGAAAACGTTGAACTTTCTGAATTTCCGAAAACGGCAAAATTAAAAATAATGCGAGAAAGTGCGTGCTGCTGTAAATCCACTAGTTGAGCAGTGCGGCTGACCTAGCCCGATTATCTCTCGCCCGATGATCTCTCAATGATCTCTAGCCCGTCTCTCTGCAAATCATGATACTTATCAGAGTACTGTCAGTTGAACTCAAGTTGTACTCAAGTTGCATTCAAGTGATTTTTTTGTTTTAAATTAATGTGTATACGAATGTATCAAGCATTTCACCTTCTTGTCATCAGGAATGGATAAATTAGTTAGATCCCACTCAGTGTAAATATCCCGGTTAGCTAATCCTCCATTTTTTTCTCGGAAACCGTCACGTCGTTTGTAGTAAAACAGTGATGAACACTGAAAAAAGTTCAGGGAATACAATTACGCGATCTGAACTCGCTGGTTGAATTCACAAGCGAACCTACCCTTGCCAGGTAATACTAATACTGGCACAATAGGTGACTTGCACTGCCGCGCGGAATGCTAAGACCTATTCTACTTGCTTTCCATGATGGATAAGACATGATGGATAAGAGCCCAAAATTTATTGATTTATTCTTGGAAATTGATTTTATTACATCGGAGCGGCTTTTTTCTGTATTCAAAATTCAAGTAGTATATGGCTTAGTGTAGGGTTCACAGAATTATGGAAACGTGCACAGTATTCACTTCTCCCCATAGCACGTAACACACAGTTTTAAACTGTTTTTGACGTAAATTAATAAAAAGGTGCTGAGTGCCGTTGGGAGAAGATTAGTGTAGACAACGTCGAGATGTCTAATGGAGCAGTTGAAAGCATGTTGGAAATTTTAAGACCGAATCATTTGTGTATATTGCACTCCTTCGCCCAACGGTCTCACGGCGACACCCCCGTCTCCTGTGAATGTAAGCTTCTGCGGCTCGACGCTCCTCGGTGGGTAAGGGGTTAACATACGGGCCTCTAAACCCCCAGAGCGCGGGTTCGAGCCCGCCCGAGGTATGTGGACCTTCTGTTGTATTTGCAGGATGCAAGGTAAGTTAAACAGTCAATGTTTAATAACCATTTACTTTCACCAATAACCAATACACAGAACAACGTAACAAATACTGTACAATAATTCTTAACGGCCTTCTTGCCTCGCCGAGCCTTATCGACCGCAGTGGCGATAAGCGTCGTAACGTGATAGCTGGCCGCAGTCGCCTCGAGCCTCCTAGTAGTGCGCGGCGGGTTACGCCGCGGTCGGGAGTGTAGCGAGGGGCGGCAGTGGCCACCGAGGTCGGCGTTGATCGCCTGGCTGATACGTCACGGCTAGTGACGGTAGCAAGTGCCGGCGGTAGTCTGCAGTCACTTTGTAGCGCGCCACAGATGGCGCCTTGACCAGGCGTGTAGCGAGGGCGGCAGTAGCCCCCGAGGTCTGTGCTGATCGCCCGGCGGATACGTCACGGCTGGTGACGGTAGCAAGCGTCGGCGGCAGCAGACTGGAGTCCTCTTATAGCGCGCAGCAGGTTACGCCGCGGTAGGGCGTGTAGCGAGTGCGGCGGTGGTAGCTACGCGAAGCGGTAACTGAACGGGAGCGCCCTGCTCCCGACCATGCCTTTATACCCCACCGCCCGGTGAAGGGGGAGGGGAGGGGCTGTGCCCCTCCACTAGCGGCGCGGCGGAGCGTAACTCCGTTTCGTCTTCTGATTGGGGGGATACCACACCTTCGAAGGGCGAAAAATCTACATTAGCCACGTCAGGCTTGTGGCATGTAAAAGAACCCTCGCGGATGCCCGGCAAAATTAAATCCCTCCCACAACATCCCGCCCTAAAGAGATCTCACTTTCTTCCAAACAGATAGTTTGGATGTAGTTAACTGAGTCCGACATCTAGCCGAGAAAGTGAGAGTCACACCCCAGGCGCATTAGGGGACCGTCTGCAAGGTGCGCCTACTCGATTAAGGTTCCTAGACCAGCTCGGGGGTAAGCTTCTAAAGAAGCCGAATCGCAAACACGGGCGCGGAACAACTGCCTAAGGGCAGAGTCCCCGCCGATAGTCCCATACGACGAACAAAGCCTCTCAGCCAACGACGCGGCATCATTCGAACAGCCCAGAAGACACCTCCGCTGATTGATGCAGTTTGATGCAGTCAAAAGCGATTTTATTACGCCCACTTTTTTTATATTGTAGCCTGCCTGAAGATGCATGTACAGTAGACATGTGAAACATTGCAAGAAAATTTGTAAAGAAAACGATTTGAATCAATAAAACGGAAACTTCATTATGTATTTAGTTCTTTAAAGATACCACTACAGTTAAATAATATGCGTTTGACTTCTTTAATATTTAATCACATTCAAATAAAAAATCTACGGATAAAGAAGCCCAGAAAAGATGTACCGCCCTCCTCCCCACGCTAGTTTGAGACTGCACACGGGTAAGAAATTTTGAATATGTGTAAGGATGCAATGCCCGTTACTAATCATTCAAAGGCCCACGCATGTACAGGAGTAACTACCCCTGGGGCCAACTAATTATATTGCACCACAGAATTTTGAAACAGTAAAAGAATGAAAACGAAATTTTGTTTGTCCTTATAAAGACGCAATGATTTGATTAGAAATGTACATAGTAGTGTAAGTACCACGTTCGTAGAAGGTGGCGGAGAGTTTCCTCCGCTGGATTTATTTATTTATTTATTTATTTATTTATTTATTTATTTATTTATTTATTTATTTATTTATTTATTTATTTATTTATTTATTTATTTATTTATTTATTTATTTATTTATTTATTTATTTATTTATTTATTTATTTACGTTAAAAAAAACAGTTGAAACGCCGACCAACACCTCGGCTTGCAGGGTTTTCTCCAACCAGGTATCTGCTACTAGCGGAGCACCGCCCCAGCCGGCACACATTTTAAGCTCCCGACTTGGCTCCCGACATGTAGTGTAATGAATGTGTCAGTGTGTGTACGTAAGAGGTGAGGAAATGACAAAGAAGAGGGAGGAAAGAATGTTCGCGGTCCTTGATCCGTTTGTTAGGGTACTGCTCCGGCATTCGCCTGGTGTTGATCGAAGAAACCACGGAAAACTACCGATCGGAGCTGTCGAGAACAAGAAATCTCCTCCAGACAGCGGCTTAATTCGACCTAATTGACAAGCTAGTGCGGAAAATCCTGCCACAGACGGGACTCGAACGCCACTTTCCGGTTAGAAGCAGTGACATTAGTTGTTGCCCTAGCGACTTTTGCCAGTGAATATAACTCGAACACAATCCGCCTTATCGCAATGAATCTCGAAGCTAGAGGGACATCAATATGTTGAATAGTTAGCATCAGCAGACACTGCTTCCGCCAAGGCTATTACCGGCCGCGCGTGCGGTAGGCCGATTCCTTTGACGCCCGTGCGCGGGGCGTGCGCCTGACGCACGTCCGTTGTCCGCGTGCCTCAAAGGCGTGCGCCGACGTGCGTGGGCAGTGCAGAGGAGTTCCAAAGCCGGGCACCGCACGCTGTCTCCAAACAACGGAAACGTGGTCAAAACCTCGAGGAGCTGGCTCGGGTAAAATGAATGTGCCTCGGTCACATGACAGCTGTGTCGTAAGCAGTCACACGGTATGAGAGATTGTAGGGTACGGGCAATACGAGAATAGGCACAATGACACAATCAAATATTTGCATATTCAGTCAAAATCGAAAAGTTTTAATCCCGAATTCCTGGTTATGTAACGAAATAGTAATTGGTACCTCTCACATGGCCGAAGACATTTGTGCGCCCATTAGAAATTAGTCACATAAAATTTCAATAAGTAATATGTTTGCTTGATATATTGATTGTTAGTGATTCCGGGCGCGTCGACTGTTAAGGGCATTAGTACCGTAAGCATAGTGCAAGTTCTTTACTCTCGGAATGTGGCGGTGATCTTCTTTTGCTGGATGGCAAGATCTGGCGCCGACCTATCGTCGGCTAACGTGGTTTCTCCAACCAGGTATCTCCCACCAACGTGGCACCACCCCGCGCGGGACTAGCTCTAAGCTCCCGACCGGTCTCCCGGCATGTGTGGTAGTGCAGTGCATGTTAGTGTAGGTGTGTGTGTGTGAGTGTGTGTGTGTGTGTTTGTTTGTAAGGGGTGAGGATAGGACAAGGAACAGGAAGGAAAGATCTCGCGCGGTCCGTGGCCCATTTGTTAGGGTACTGCTCCAGCATTCTCCTGGTGAAGATCAGAGAAACCACGGAAAACTACCGATCAGAGCAGCCGGCAACTAGAATTCTCCTTCAGACAGCGTCGGAATTCGACCTAGCTGAAAAGCTAGTGTCGAACATCCTGCCACCGTCGGGAGTCGAACCTGCGATCTCCTAGTCAGAGCACAACAGTAACATCAGTTGATGCTCTGAGCCACCTCTCCCGGTATAAGTAATATAATGTAGTAATATAAGTAATAAAATAATATAATAAGTAATATAATTTCGATGAATAATATAAGACCCCCTTAAGACTGCTCAAGGACAAAGAGAAGTGTTGAAATACGCGGACAAATCACTGCAAGTTGAAGTTCTGCATGAGACATGGGTGGTTTTACCATGTGATTGTTTTCATACTCTTCATAAAAACATCTGAACAGTAATTCCAACGACAATCGTTCATCATTGGTTGTTCACGTTCACCTCTTTAGTTATCTGCACGGTGCTTGATGAAGGGGGAGAGTATTGCGAGAGAAAAATATAGTAACTCCCACTATGATTCTTCGTCTGTCTCGTGCAGCCAATTCGCAGACTCACTTTGGAGCATTTGGCCGTCACTGTAACTTGGTGCTAAATGCAACTAATCATAAACCAGAAGTTGTCGATTGCATTCCAGATCAATGTGACTAGAATTTTGAAAAACTAAATCACTTGCGTTAACTAAATAAAACAGTTATTTTAGTTGAAAATATTAAGTATTCCCCATGGTGTCTTAATGTTAAGTTTTATCACAATGTGGCTAGAAAAAGTGCTCAATTCAATTCAAAACTCCATGTTTTGTCTCAAGTAGAAGAACGGAATTGTGTAAACAATCTACAGTTAATCTTTGTTTCTCCCGCACTCGACACGTTTGCCACTGTTTATAAAACTAGTGTTTTTTTTAAATACAGTGAAACCTTAACAAAGGGCGACTCCTATTAACGACGATTGTTTCTTGGAACATTGATTTTTCATGTGGTCAGAGCAACTGTACTGTATTTTACCGAAGGTATTCGTAGTTGTAACTTTTAACTGTGGAACTCGCACAAGCGTATTTATTCAGAAAAGAAAGAATAGTGCAATCTAGCAAGGAAATTACAAGGAGCAGAACAAGAACAACTGGCAGTCACATTCTACAACAATTAGCCTTAAACCAGGAGACTTGGATTAGATTCCCAGCCTGCTTGAAAAATAGTTTGAAAAATTTAATGTAGAAAAAAAAACTTTTGCCCTCTTTTTCCCCGAGTTCGGACCACTGTGCGCTGGCGCGTGAACGCCGTCGCCGTCAATACGCGCATAGGAACGCTCTCATTTACACGCGGGTCGGGCATGCATTACACATGCGCGACATCCTCTCCCGAATGACTGCATTATGCGCCAGCACAGATTGTCTCACGGGCCAAGCACAGATTGTCTCCCGGGTGTTTGGGGGGCGGTTCTTGCGACCCGTATACTTAAGCAGAGGCCACGCGACTGCGTGAAGCCGTGCTTTTAATTACGACTTAGAAGGATGTCTCCCACGTGGGAATATATTGGTGTTTTGTGTAACGGAGTAGTTCCAAAAACGTGTGAACTACTTTTAATTAAAACAGTTTAAGGTTTTGTAAATGTTTGAGTGAGTATATTATGATTGAATGTAGACGTACTAGAATTTTATGTATTTAGATAAAGTTACAGTAAAATATTTAGATTCTTAAGACAAATAATTATAAACTATATTAATTTTATTGGAAATAATTTTGTGTATGCAGTCAACACTAAAAATTTCTCCACAAAATGAGGCCTTGACTATTTAAATAAGTGAATGCTAACAAAGATCTTATATTCAACATCAGTGCTGAGAACAGCTAAATTAGCTAACGATAGCTAACAGTTTTATTTCTAGGTTTGTAGGTTGCTTATAGGAGATACAACGTAGCCGGGTCAATGTGCCGAGAGGATTTGTTTTGAAATACGAGTGTGAAAAAATAAATTTTACTCTATTATTAGATTATAGCAGTTAGAGTACCACACCCAGAGTATTTTAGTTTTACTCTCTTTTATCCGAGTACTTAAAGTAATACTTTACGAAGTGGGCGTTTCAAATATAAATGGAAAAAGGAAGTATGAGAGTTTGAAATCAGACATTTTGGGTAGTTATTTTCTGAAATATTCATTCCCTGTAATACCAAAAAATATTGTTCTTTCAGTATACCGTTCGTTCAGTATACTGTTCATATTGTAGTATATCGTTTATTCCGTTCATACCGTATACCGTTCACAGCGTACATTTGATACCGTTTATATTGTAATTCCGTGTCATTCATAGTACACCGTTCATTTTGTAATACTTTTTCATTCAACGAGTATTTCCTCATTATTAACTAAATACTAGCTGACCCGGCGAACTCTGTTCCGCCTTAACAGTCGGTCCCATCTTTTTTTCGCGTCGCACTCACTGTGAGAAACTGTACTATCCGTGTTGAACTCGTGATAATAAAGCTATTGCAGATTTGTGTTTTTCTCTCAAACAAAGAAGAATTTCAAAAAACGCTCTGATATTAAATAGATAATAAAAAAATCTATTACGTAGCAGAGCGGTTTTTTTTTGGAATTGATTTTTGTTTAAGAGAGAAATACAAAGCTGTAATAATAGGGATCGGCTGTTAAAGGCAATAAATAAGCAGATTTTGGAATTTATTAAGTTAAATTGTTTATTAGAAAATGCAAATAAAAAAATTAAGTCGATTAATCATTCATTACTGTTCCTGTATTTTGGTGCATAGGTGAAGTATATATGGGTATAACGTAAATATATAATAGGTGTAGTATATATAGATATAACGGCGAACGAAAAGCGGCTATCATTATCGCCTTCTGTTATCAGTGCGGCGTTACAACAATGGGTTACAACAGGCAACAATTACCCCTAACATGCGAAATCACGCGAAAACGTGCGTTCTCACACAGGAACGCTGTCGAACGGGATAAACAGTATCCTATGTCCGTCTCCTGGCCCTAAGCTTCCTGCTCACCAACTTTCAGCCAAATCGGTACAGCCGTTCTTGAGTTATAAATAGTGTAACTAACACGACTTTCTTTTATATATATAGATTTAATTAATACTTTTATTAATTAATTAATTTATTTAAAAACCTATTTTTATTTGTCTATATTATTTATCTGACCGCCGCCACTCGTGAACCCATTCAGAGCTCGACCGCCGCCGGCTGGAAATTTCCGCCCGCGTGCGCCCCGGAGCGGCCCGCGCGGGATGAAATTCATTTCGCGGCGCCGCTGACGGCTGGCGAAGAGGTCATCCCGCTGCGCGACTTGCGGCGGATTTTTTAAAAAAAATAAAAATTGCCCCGCCGCCGCCGCCGCCGGCAGCTCCACCGCAGGCACTCGTCGGCCGTGGAGGCTGGGAGGGAGAAGGGAAAGAGAATGGGGGGGAGGAGATGGCGTGCGGAGGCGAGGACGCGCGGTAAACAGGCGGACGGGGTGTCAGCGGAACGGGGTAAGAGGGAATTGGTCCGTGAGGTGTGGAAAATAGTGGAAACGGATGGTGGTGTAATGATGGTGGGTCGAGACGAAATGAGCGGGATGTGGGGACGCGTAGCGGGATACGGTGAGGTGGGAAGAGAGGTGGATATGGAATGGTGGACACTTTGTGTGAAATCTGGGGAGTGAGAAGAGGGAAGGCACGGGACGAGTCGTCGTAGGGATGTGTGTGTATGTGTGTGTGTGGGGGGGGGTGAAGCGTGGGAAGGGCGAAGAGAAGGCAAGCCTGCACGTGGCGCAGTGAGAAATTGACGGTCGGAGCCAGGGGTGAAACGAGAGACTTCGTGGTTCGGAGTGTTGGGGAGGAGTGTCGGTGGGAGGAGTGTCGGTGGGAGGAGTGTCGGTGGGAGGAGTGTCGGTGGGAGGAGTGTCGGTGGGAGGAGTGTCGGTGGGAGGAGTGTCGGTGGGAGGAGTGTCGGTGGGAGGAGTGTCGGTGAGGAAACGACGAGCACGTTGACGAGCACGTTGACGAGCACGTTGACGAGCACGTTGACGAGCACGTTGACGAGCACGTTGACGAGCACGTTGACGAGCACGTTGACGAGCACGTTGACGAGCACGTTGACGAGCACGTTGGCGAGCACGGAGGCGAGCACGGAGACGAGCACGGAGACGAGCACGGAGACGAGCACGTAGACGACCAAGTAGACGACCAAGTAGACGACCAAGTAGACGACCAAGTAGACGACCAAGTAGACGACCACGTACATGAGCACGATACTGGTGACATTGGAAAAGTAATGGCGGTAATTGTAATGGGGATGGCAACAGCTATCGTAGTAAGAATGGTGGTGAGAATAGTGGCGGGAATAATGAGAGAGATCCGTGGTGGCGCTCGTGGCGGGGAAGTGTGAGGTGAGTGGCACAACCGCGTCGCAGGACTGGGCACTTCCAGGACGCGCGGTTGCGGGGTGCGGAGCCATCAGGGCTGGGCGTCGGGGAAGAGGCGGGTCGCGGCGTGTAGGGGTGGAGGGGAGGTTGCGCGATAAACAGACGCGGAGGGGCGTGGGGCTGGGCGACCGCGAAACACACGCTGCCCGCGCTTTCATAATTCATTTCATTACCAGCGCGGACAATCGGGCTGGGGCGGTTGCGGCGGTGGCCGGCCGGCCGGCCGGCGGGCAGATTCGGGGAGTGGGGTGGAGCGAGAAGGGAGAGGGAGGGAGATGGAGAAAGGAGGGTGCTGCAGCGAGCTGACAATGTAAAGGGATGTGAGCAGCAGATTCTGAACAGATTCTAAACCTAAAGTTGAGAAAGACTTTGCGGAAATAACTATAAAATGTGGACAACAAATAGTAGAAAAATTCTTGCCGCGCTGAAATTATATTAAATAAGAGATATAGAGGGAAGTAACTTGAATAGCACTCTAATTAAATGTAATTGTCATAAATGCTTGTTCCAAATATAAGAGAAACGATTATGGATACTAGAACATTTTCATGAATAGCTGTAAATGTATTAGATCCTCAATATCCTGTTCACAGGAAATGTAAAAGTGTAATTGCAAAAAGTGAAAACGTAAACTTCAATAAACAATTGTGAAAATCAAAATGTTCGTAAAACGTTTGATTATGTTTGAAATACTAATAAAATTGCTTGATATCCAGGAAGTTAGAATCTATTATTGCACGGATACCATTTCCAGTAATATGCGAGTTGGTGCTGGAAACGTTCATGAGTACTTTTCATGTGCGGGGATATAGAAATTTGTGAAACTACTTATAATATAATTAACTATAATACACTCAACCTTCATGAAGTGCAAAACACCCTTTAGGGACGAGCTCCCGAGTACTCTCAAGAAATAGGAAATGAAAAACTGAAGAGAGAGAACTTGTAAACGGACTGACTGAAATGCGCAACGACGCTGACGAAGGCTAGAGAAAAGATACATCTTTTCAAACTGCGAGTGTCCTTATATCGGATCGGAGTCACTGGGCCGAGTTCAGGGCTCGGCGCAAAGCTGGGGGCCTGGTGAACTGGCGACTGCAGTGAGATCGGGGCGAGGACGCGATGAGGACAGAGTGAGCAAGTGGAGAGGGAGGTTCGATGAAGAGGTGAGTGTATAATGATCCGGGGTAAAGTGGGGTGAGTTTTGAGACAGAAGGCTATGATGACAAGGTGAAGAACGGGTGAAAATGGGGTGTTGAAGGGGTAATAATTGGAACGGTACGGAGAGACGACTGCTGGAGGGAGGGGGCAAGGACAGACGGACGAACGAACGAACGGACGGGTAAAGGAAGTTAGGACGGACGCAAGGAGACGAGTGAACGGTCTCATGGACGGAGCGAGGCCGCACGAGGGAGGGAGTGAGCCCGGTCGGACGGATAGAGCGAGGACGGTTGGAGGGAGCGAGGACGGTTGGAGGGATGGTGGAAAAGAGTCCGGACGGTGGTAGGGAGTGAGGCCGATCGGATGGAGGAAGGATGCGATGCCGGACGGAGGGGTGGAACGAGGATGGACGAGGGACGGAGTGAGGCCAGCCGAACGTAGGGAGCGTGGACGGTCGGAGGGAGGGTGGGAATGAAGCCGGACGTTGGGAGGGAGCGAGACCGACCGGAGGGAGGGATCGGGGCCGGTCGGACAGTAGGATGGAGCGAGAACAGATGGAGGAAAGGAGCGAGGCCGAATGTAAGGAGTGGGAAATGCCGGATAAGGGAGGAAGGGACGGATGCCGGTCGAAAAGAGGGAGCGAGACCTGACGGACTGACGGACGGACTGACGGACGGACTGACGGACGGACTGACGGACTGACGGACGGACTGACGGACGGACTGACGGACGGACTGACGGACGGACTGACGGACGGACTGACGGACGGACTGACGGACGGACTGACGGACGGACTGACGACGGACGGACGGACGGGACGGACGGACTGACGGACGGAACAGGGACGGACTGACGGACGGACTGACGGACTTGACGGACGACGGACATGATGAACGGACGGACTGACGGACGGACGGACTGACGGACTGACGGACGGACGGACGAAGCTACGGAGTGACTGACGGACTGACGGACCGATAAGCGGGGTAGAACGGACGGATGTAGCGAGGTAGAAGCAACGGCCGGAGGGAGCGAGGTGAGGACGGACGGAAAGCGAGATTGCGACAGACGCAGCGGCACCGTGCTCAGGGCAGAGTGAGGGCGAGCGCGACGCCGGCTGAGGAGACGGCGCGAGGGCGGGGCGAGGAGGACGCCCGCGCCCTCACAAAGGCACATAAATTAGTGCGAGCGTCGACCGCGGGGCGCGCGCGGCGACGTGCGCCGGCGACGGGGGTGGAGGCGGGGACGTGACGCTGCAGTAAAAATGGGAAGTAATATTCCTCCTAATGAGCCGGGTCGGGCGGCGTTGCTTTCTGCTGCGAACCCCTTCCTACTACCGGGCGCTCGATTCCACGAGGATCCCGTGTCTCGGCCAACTCTGCTACCGGTGACGTTCGTTGCCATTTTTCAGTCGAAACATCTAGCGAAAGACAGTTAATCCGGGCGCGTTAACTTTTAAGGTCATTAGTCCCGTAAGTGTATTTTAGATATTTATTGCGGGAGTTGCGGTGATCTTCCCACGCTGGATGGCGAGATCCGCCGCTGACCTACAGGTTAGCCAGCGCTGCTAACTCCCGGGAGTGGTAGCACAGTGTATCTACTGATATCATTGCAGCGCATCTGACCGGGAGGTCCTAGGGTCGAGACCTGATGGCGACAGGATTTTCGACGCTAGCGTCCAGCTAGGTCGAATTCCGTTGCTGTCTGGAGGAGAATTCTAGCGGCCGGCTGCTCTGATCGGTAGTTTTCCGTGGTTTCTCCGATCAGCACCAGGCGAATGTCGGAATAGTAACCTACCAAACGGGTCACGGACCGCTCGCAATCATTCCTTTCTCTTCCTTGTCCTATCCTCTCCCCTTACACACACACTCATACTAACATGTTCCGGGAGAGCGGTCGGGAGCTTAGAGCTTGTCCCGGCTGGGGCGGTGTTCCGCTGATTAGAGTTTTCAGGTTAGGGGGAAACCCCGCTAGCCGACGGTAGGGTTGCCATCCAGCGGGGAAAGATTACCGCCCCCCCTCGGAGGAAAAAACACGCACTACACTTACGGGACCAGTGACCTTAGCTGTTGACGCGCCCGAAATCACTAACCAACGAATCAACCAAAATCCAACCAGGTATATCCCGAAGAGATGCAGCACCCCAGAGATGATGCTCTAAGCTGCCGTCTAGTCTCCCGACATGTGTGACCGCTACGTCACCGCTCCCCCCTTCTTGGAAGTCGACATAAGCCCTCGCTGTGACGTCACCAAATTCGTAAATGCCCACACATTTTATTCCGTACTGTTGCTCTTTTATTATTTCCTGAAATTTCTTTTCCTGCTTCTCCTAGGACACGATCTTAATATCTAGGAATTCCCAGAAGTTGTTTCTCAACCGAATAACTTCATTCTTTTCGACCTAGATGCTGTGTCCTTTCCGCTAAGCCCCAGCTCTCTTTGAGATCTCCTGCCCACCATTCATCAGCCAAACCTATCAGCTCAGACAGATGACCCTAGAATGACGTCATATGAAAACATTCCGTCCCAAACTCTCCCGCTGCTCGTCCTCTTTCCATCTCCCTGTCCCCCCACCACATTGTTCACCGTCACACTGTTGTTACTCTCTACAAGCTAGTTAAATATATAGATCGAATTCATCCGCTATTTGGATAAGAATTCTAACTACCGACTGCTCTGATCGGTTGTTTTTCGTGATTTCGCCAAACAACACCAGGCTAATGGCGGAGCAGTACCCTAAGAAACGGACCACGAGCAATCTTCCCCTCCTCTTCATCTTATTTACACCTCTCTCTCTCTCTCTCTCTCTCTCTCTCTCTCTCTCTCTCTCTCTCTCTCTCTCTCTCTCTCTCTCTCTGCTCTGGGAAGAATCCTGGAAGAGACAATACACGCAAACCGATCATAACGGAAATAATGGCCATAGCACTTGATATGCCCAGAAACATCAATCAAAACTCCCAGCCCCACCGTTTGTTTTCCGCCATCTTGTTCTTCTGTCACTCAGCATCTCCCTGCAACCCATTTTCTCCTCGCCACTAATCCTCTCTGCTCTCTCCATCCTCACCCTACCCTCATCTCTTCCTTGCTCTATGTCCTCCCAATCACCTCTTCAAGTCCTATAGATCTTCCTCGCTTCACGATGTTTTTTTTCTTCATTTTTTCCCGCCCGACTTAACGCATCCCAATCCTCATTCCTGTCACCCGTTCCATCTCCAGTTGCATTACCTTACTTGTTTCTTCATAATACCTCATATTTTTTTTTCCTAGAAGTACTTGGAAGTGGTCTTCCAATTGCTGAAATCTGGTCGACACGAATAGTGCTCTTATCATATTCAGCCTCGGCTCTAAGAATATTTTCCGCCACCCTCTCGCACCTCACCTCTGCGTCGCCCCTTTCTCGCGAGAGGTCTTTCTTTTTCCTGGAAATGCTTCGATTGTATTTCACAGTCCGAATGATCTCTTCCCTATTGGCAAATCCTCTCCCTTTAGTATTCAAATCACGCCACCATCCAGCTCGAAGAATCTGACCTAGTTACCGTAGCAAACAAAATTTTAAATATTTATTTAGTAATTTAATTATTGCTAAAATATTTATTTTACGTTTGCTTTTAACAATAAATTAGGTTAACACTAAGCGTATTAAATAATCCTCTCTCTCAAGGCTGAACCAACCTAAACTAGTGCCACAGTATTTAACTATGTAATAAATTCTTAATAACTAGTTAAATACATTAAAACTTGTTCTTTCTATTCTTTTATGATCTATGAGAAAAGTATGATAGGAAGTTCTAAGGAAACACTGCATTTTTAACGGATGAACGGTAAAAACGTGTAAGATTTAGATTAGGTTGATGTACCTCGTATTTGATGTACTTGATATACTGTGCAAACCAACCTTCACCCTACACAACTGTGATCGGCACTCTCACCTTTATTTACCTGCAACGCCTGATGTCTTACGCCTGCAGCCTCGTCTCCTCCTACTTCTCCTCTAACCCACTTTTTGACTTTTAAATTACATAGACCCGCATCAACTCGCGTACTTTCCCTCTTCTTCTCATGAGAGAAAATTTATTTTCCTAGAAATTCTCCACCCTCATTGCTTCCAGATTCCATCGATTTTCACAGCCTGAATGACTCCAACCTCGCCAACCCGCATGGCACAAACTCTTCACTTCACCAGACTCTTTCGTTGTCAGACTTCTTTCAATCACCAACACACACCCTCAGGCACTTAATGCTGATCCTTTTTTCGGGTAATCCTCTGTATTTTCAAAAACTACAAAACATTAACCTTGCAAAAATACAGTGTTAATGATAGAGACTGTTTTCTTCAATCAAATGTTTAAAAAAACTTAAAGTAAGGTCAAATAAAATTTTTGAATGAAAAGGGTTTTTTTCGTAATTTTTGCTTAAGATTAATGAAATTATTCTTTCTCAACATCTCCAATTTTTTTAAGTTTCGTCGGGTAGAGCAAATGACCCTCAAAAAATGGCGCAGAACGTATTTTCGTCCAAATCTGCATTTTCAAAAGTTCAAACAAGAAATTAACTTTTCACAACTACAATATTGATGAAAGAGATTATTCCCTTAATGAAATCTGTTCCCTAAAAGTAAATCTTGATATAATGAAAAAGAAGATCTCTAAAATTTTGAAACTTTGAAAATTTTGCGAATACAATTATTCAGGAAGGGACGTTCAGAAGGTAGAGTATCAGTGATGCTGACGATGTGGCGATAACGTGTCTAGCGTGTAAACTCTAAGGGCCTGAGTTCGAATCCTAATTCAGAGAAACAATGTTGCTGATTGGAAACACTTTTGTATATTCATGACGTATTATAATATTGCGACCGAGAGAGGTGGCTCAGGGCATCAATTGACGCCTGTGATCATGAGGTCCTAGGTTCGAGGCCCTACGGTGGCAGGATTTTCGACACTAACTAGAAAGCTTGGTCGAATTCTGCCGCTGTCCGGAGAAGAATTCTAGCGGCCGGCAGCTCTGATCGGTAGATTTACGTGGTTTCTGCGATCAATACCAGGCGAATGCAGGAGCAGTACTCTAATGAATGGGCCACGGGCAGCGCGCGATCTTTCCTTCCTCTTTCTTGTCATATCCTCATCTCTTACACACACTTACAATAACTTACACTACACTATCAAACATGACGGGAGCTTAGAGCTTGTTCCGGGTAGGGCGGTGCCCCACTGGTGGGAGATACCTGGTTCGGGAAAATCCCGCTAGTAGATGGGAGTCCGGCGCCGGATCTCGCCATCAAGTGGGGGAATATCACCGCCACCGCCTAAGTAAAACACGCAATACACTTACGGGACTAGTGACCCTAGTAGTTGACGCGCCCGGAATAACTATTCAATCAACATTGCGTAATCGATACAAATAATGCGAGAAAGTATCAACTGTTCTAGCACCACTAGTTTACTAGATTACGGAAGTCGTCCAATAAGACCCGAAAGACTCTACAGAATGGCGTACCTCTCATCACAACCTCCAGTTCTTTCTAGAATCGCCACCCCCACCCCATCCTCCGCAGCTGCTGCTCTCTCACTATTACTACTCCAACCATCTTTGTGTGTTACCTTGAAACATTTTACCTCGGCTATTTCTCCCCACGCTTCCTATATGTCTTCTCTAAATACTGTGTCTACTAGACTCTAACAATCCAAATGGGTTCATTCTTTTCAACCCAGGTGGCCTACCCTCTGCACTCAAACTCCAGCTCTTTCTTAAAATTCACACACCAGACACTGCCTTTGTAACCAGGTTTTACCTCCGCCTCTAATTCCACCTTGTCATTCATACCAACAGAATTCAACTCGCCTCACCTATTTCTCCGTCACAGTATTTATCACCTTTTCCATAGGTTTCCTCCTAATTCGTGCTTTGCGATCCGAATGACTCCATCCTCGTCGACAAGAACAGCGCAACCTCCCCACTCTAGTGCCAGCTCTTTCAGAATTTGTCTGTCTCCCCTCAGTCTTCTACAGAAATATTCCATCTACCCTCAGCCTCCGTTGTTGCCATTCTTGTAGTTGCTATTTGAACCCCCTTCACCAGCTACTGACCACTTAAATCATCTTATATCGCCTACATCTCCCATGGATTTCCACATGACATATTTTTTTATGTTCCCTACATATTCTTTCGCAATTTTTGGAACCCTAAAATGAAATAGAGCCATCCCACGTTACCTTTATCTCACAGGAATAAACTCCGTTTTTTTTCGAGGAATATTGCGAATTCGTGATTGCATCCGAATGACTCCTTCCTCGTTGACCCACATGGAGAAATTTTCCACTGCACCACCAGCTACTATCTCTTATTCTCTCTCTCTCCCTTCTCTCTCTCTCTCTCTCTCTCTCTCCCTTCTCTCTCTCTCTCTCTCTCTCTCTCTCTCTCTAAATTCTTTCACCCACTCTAGTTCTCTTCACCCGCTCCCACCACCGCCACTTTCTCTGCCGCACTGTCTTTCTCTTTCGCGACCCTGCGCGTCGCGCCGCAGGAATCCCGTATTCAGGCGGGGTTGCCACTGCTTTTTATACCTCGACACGTCTCCAAATGAACGCCCCGAAATGTTACCGTCTGTATAGGCGAAGGCGTCTTCCTTTCAGAGGCGCGCGGCGTTGATCACGCAAAGTGCCATCATTATGCATATGAAATCCTCATGAAATCTTTTACGTTCATCCCGCCTCCCGAGAGCCAGGCAGGCGCGACGAGGACGGAGCGCGTCGTCGCGAGGACGGAGGGAGGAGGACAGCGGCCTCGTTGTCCTCGGTCTCCGTCCTCTTCGGGGGATGGAACTTGTTTTACTGCGTCGCCGCTACGTGTGAGCCTGAGGAGGCTCTTGCGCTAGCGGGATGGCGTAGAGATGGCGACGGGTCGCGCACTGCGGCCTTCCACACTGCAGAGGTCCCGCAGGGACGGGAATGATGGCTTCTGGGGAAGGAGGGGGGTCTGTAGGGGTGAGGCTGTGAAGTGCCCAGTGGGTTTGTATTTATCTTTCTTTTTTTAAAAAATTTGTTGCGTCGTTGTTGACGCGACGCGTCTTTTAACCCTTGTTGAGCGTTGAGCGGTTTTTCTTGGAGTAATCCTCCGTTACCAAGCAATTAATATTATTACTGTTGTTGAGTAATTACTGTATTTGTCAAGTCTCGTCACGTCGCAGTCAGTCAGTGCCTTTTATCCCTTCGGCCAGGGGCTCGGCACCGTTAGATCCCGAGGTTCCTAGCCGGTCACCCAACCAGGAACCCGCGAGTCTCGAATTCGCTTAACCTTCGTGACTTCACGGAGCGTAGTAAACGAATTCGGCTTTCTGTGTAACAACGCAAGGTGAATGAATGTGTTTGTAGGATCATGGGAAGGAATTGGTGGTGTAACTGATATCAACCATTTTTGTCAGTTATACTTAATGCTGTAGTTCTGGAGGTGGGAGGAATATCTGCTGGGGCTGGAATGGAACTCACGTGGTGAGACTGAGAGGTGTCGAGCTTGTCAGTATTTGACTGCTTGGGTAACGACTTAGGGGAATGAAAACGATGACAGAAATATACGAGATAACTTGTTGAAATTAAAATAAACCAAATTTGACCCTTATACTGAGTGCTCTAGTTCTAGATAAGGATGGGAAGAACAGCTGAAGAGGAAGAATTGGAATTGTTTTATGAGGCTGAATGTGTGTGTGTTGCTCTATATTTAACTTTTCGCAAAACGTTGTAAGAAGAATAAACGTGATTTTTCTTACGAATTTGGAAAAGATCAATATCGTGTAATCGTAAAAAATGACATTGCATCCGGGAGCAACAATGAGTCGTAATACCATTTATTCTCTAATTTCTCTCCCAATTAACACATCGCAGTCATCATTTTTCGTTAAACTCATTACTGGATTGTAAAAATTCCTGCAATAACATAGTTGTACTGATTGCGCATATCGAAAAGAAATATTTATAACATTATGTACCTATCATTAAAAATAAAACACAAGTAGCCCATTTTTATTTTGTCATCAAAATGGGATTTTTTTCGTTAACTGAATATTTTTATTTATGCGGCACATTTAAAGGCATATATTCCACGTTTTGCGTAGAAATGAGTCGAAGTCAGATATTTTCGTGTATTTCTCTTTCAAAAGAAAAGTGAATTAAACTATGTTAATACTACAATATCAACCTAATATTTCTGATAACCTTCGGATAAGTGTTTTCGCTTGCAGCGATTTACTTTATATAATTTTATTTGTGAGCATGAACTTAGTAAACTGGTCTCAATGTTACGGCATCTTGTAATAATGATATTGGTTCTCTTGCATAATAACTTTTTTGTTTATTATAATCTTTGAAAAAATGTTTCTATTATATGCGTTTTGTACTACAGTGTAAATGAAGATTTATATCAATAAATGTTATCTCTTGCACACTGTATTTTTGTTTAATACATATTCTGAATTTTATGCGCGTATACTGACTAAATATTTTCAAGCAAATATCAACACAAATTTGACAATTATAACCCCTGTTCATACAGCTAAATTATGTCACAACAATGAGACGTAATTCATAGAAATTCGCGAGCGCGACGCGGAATTCCGTTGTTGCATTTCATTCTGATATTCCCAGAAGGCTAGCAATTTTTTTATTTCATATATTTCTAGTAAGTTTTAAAGATTTCTAAAAGAGTAATGTGTAAATGTATAACAAAAGATCGAATGTAAGAAATGAATGAAGAAATAAGAAATATATAAATTCTAACGTTACGAAGCATCCAACTGACTGGAATTACGTTCACGAAGCGCAGTCAATTCGGAGCGGTCTATTATCTGTGTCGCGAAATACACAAAAAATACACATACTATAAAAAAAAGAACATGACCGTATTTCAAGATCTGTTTTTGATAAACACATTTCATTAAGTAAAAATTGTATTTTCATAATTGTAGTTGAAAGACGCAGAAAAAAGTTTGAATTTTTAAATTTTCGAAAAATCAGGGTTTTTAACCAACCTGAGACGTGCACCATTTTCTTAAAAGTCCTTTAGAATATCCAACAACAAAATTTCATCAGAAACGATTGAGCCATTATTGAGAAAAAACGTTTAAACAATATTAAAAATTGCTTATATTTCACCAAAAATTACGCGAAAAATACTCAAATTTTCGAAAAATTGGACAAGATCTTACTTCCAAATCTATTTTTAAGGAACAGATTTTATTAAGGAAAAAATCTCTATCTTTAATATTTTAATCGAAGGAAGACGCTGAATTTTTGGGGGAATTTAACAATTTTCGAAATATCAGAGATTTCAAACAAAATTAGACCTACACCATTCTCTTAAACGTCCTTCAGACTATCCAACAAGAAAATTTAATTAAAAGCCTTGGACCCATTTTTTTTAAAACGTTGAAAATGTCCCAGAGGCTTAATGTAAAGTACTCCCAGAATTAAAATATCGATTTCAAATTCAAGGGCCGTGACATCAACCAGATAGATCGTGGAATGCCAATTTTGGAGAAAATCCGTTAAACGGTTTAACCGCTAGCGTTGTTCAGAAACGGACGGGCAGACATACTTTTGCCATCAATCGACTTTTCGGTATCAAGGACCCCCAAAACACCTCGTTTCTATGAAATATGTGGTCTCATGTACAATTTTCTCTTTTGAAGTTTCAATATGAAGCTAATATTTTTGTAACTAGATTGCATTGATATAATCTATGTGAAGGTGGAGATTTCACTAATTAAAAAAATTAATATAACTAAAATGTTCACATTTATTCACTTGTTAACGTTAGTAATTTTTATCCTATGATAACGCATATTTTTGATATAAATAAAATTTACAATTTTTTACTTTAAATGTCTATCTTTTATTTCACGTCAACATTTTAAAGTGTTGTTTGAAAGTTAATTATTAAATTCTCTTGGATGAACCAAGTTTTATTTTGATCCCTTTATGAACGAATTGTTTAACTCTGACGATATTTCAAAAGTATCAAGAATGTTAAATCCATGGTGGAAATAATTATTTTATCATAATTATTAAATCATTGGACTGCTGACTGCGACATCTGCTCGGTTGCAGCCGTCGCTGGGGAAGCTCCGACTTTAAACCGGGTGTAGAAACCACCTATTCGCAGGGGTATAGCGTATTCGGAGGGGGATGCAGCGGTGATGGTAACAAAGGTAATAATAACAAGTACACATTCGGTGACGGCATTGACGTTGTCGACGGCAGGGATGCATACACAGCAGACGGCGAAACCGGAGAAGTTGCCAACTGCAATGAGAGTTTGGGACGATGGCGGCGGGTGCTGTGGAACTCGGGCTTTCTCTCCAGAGGAACAACGACGATACGACACGCTCGGTGGCGGTGGCGGCGGCGGCGGCGGCGGCGGCGGCGGCGGCGGCGGCGGCGGCGGCGGCGGCGGTGGCGGCGGTGGCGGCGGTGGCGGCGGTGGCAGTGGCGGCGGCGGGTTCATCAAGGAGTTGGGTTATCCGGCTTGGCCACATCTGCTATGGTTGCATTCAACTCAGCGTATGCGGATTCGCGGGAGCAAGAACAGTGTCGTACTCAAGAGTATCAATGCGTTAAGTAATGTTAAAGTAAGCTCGAGGTTGGAGAGGGGGATAAGTAACTCCACATAGTTATTAAAACTGACGAACCACTGATCACATTATACCAGAGAAAAAAATACTATGTGTTTTGAAACTCTTAGTCCAAACAAACTAAATATACAAGTAAGACTTTTACACGTATCTAATTTTTTAAATGTCAGTATTCTCATTGATACCTCTACCAATTTTCTATCATTTAATGAAATTTCCGTTACGTTTTTCAAGTATTTAGAAGATAGTGCAAACTTTTAGATAGTACAAGGGAATATTTGCACTTGTTATACTGAAGGTATGAAGAAAGAAATTTGGGGATTTATTAATTTGTTAGAATGACATAGTTTTTTTTTCAAAAAGAAGGAAACCTTTGCATAAACATTTGTTTTCAAGACACTTTATGTGTAAAATAAAGCAAAGGAAAATAGATATTTTACTTTTAATTAGATGAATTCTAGCCAATGAGCACATCGTAGTTACATAATTCTAGAATCAAATTAGAGGACCAGTAATTGTTAATGTCATCGTGAGTAATGTCGAGAAAGTGGTTCAATTGTTGATTTCTAAATTGGTATTTCGAAAATCGATTTTTTAAATTATATTCCCATGTGAAATGATTTAGGCAGTGATTAAAATTGATTCTAGATCGATATGTTGTTTGCCATTTGCAAATAGTCTAATCAGATTTTAAAGCGTCACTCAATATTGATAGGAACGTCATTTACGGGTTAAAAAATGAGATGACAGCGACAGAACTAATCTCATAGGAATTCGATACAAAAAATATGGAGGAACAATTAATATTTGAACCAATTTAGGACAAAAATATTATCTCCCGACAATATTTAAACGATTCAAAATGAAGATTATTAGTTTCTTAAAACGAATTTAGTGATATTAGATTTGTGAAAAGCAAAATTTTTCTGTTAGAACCAGTAAAAACTATTCCATTTGTTTCTTTGGGAACTTTCAAGGTATTGCCAACTCAGTTTGTTCTATTGGTCTATTTCAAAATAAAATTAAGTTAAAAAGATATAAATATCTCGAAATTTCCGTAAAGATATTTATCCCCCTGTTTGTTTACAGTAGGGAGATAGTATCCTTCAACCGAAGTCTCATATGCATATGTGCGAGTCTGTGTGTCCGCGTATGTGTTGGGGATGCAGCAGTTGCGGTGGTATTTGAAGTTCCCTGCTGAGGCGACGGCGGCAGCAACGACGCCCTTCACATTGGCGCTGGTGGGGTGAAGGCGACGGCGGCGGAGGTAGTGCGAGTGACTGTGGTTGGGATATGGTGACGGTGGTTTCGGTGGCGCAGGCGGAGGGGCTGAGATGGCAGGACAGGGGGTGTGGATACAACGGGAGATGTGGAGGTAGTGCCGGTGATGGAACCGGGGGAAGCGGAGGAGGCGGGTTCGATGAAGACATGGTGGGAGATGGTGGTAGCGAAGATGGAAGAGCTCAAGGAGAGAGAGTGCCGCTTATTGTGGCCCGCGAAAGATTATTAGTCAAAAGTAAAAGTTCCTTGCATCGAATCGGGCAAGAAAATTACGTGCGTAGCTCACGGGGGGAGCACCTCCTTATTATAAAAATATATTGTTTAGATTTAAACGTTTTTTATAGTAAATTTAGAAATTCCAAATCATCCCAATGGGTTTGCCTGCGTTGTGCATGGTACAGTCTAATATCATGCATGGTTCCATCCCCCCCCCCCCACAGTTTCAGAGCAGTCGGGCAAACTGCCGTGATCAACAATACGGAGACGTCAGATGTGGATCTTCCGAGTACAGTAAATATGGCTTGCAACCATATTTAATGTTTTAGTGGCGACCCTTAAGGCCTTGCAAGTTGGGCACCCCTGGCGCAGGAGTTGGGGAAAACGGAGGCGGTGGCGACGATGGAGGCGGAGGAGGCGGCGGCGGTGGAAGACCCGGTAGAAGCGGTGGTGACGGCGGGCGAGGTGGAAGCAGCAGGTAGTGTTCGTTGCAGAGTCGTCCTCGCAAGCGACAGGGACGGTGACTGTAGCGGTGCTTGGAGTCAACGACAGCGGTGGTGGAGGTGGTGGTGGTGCAGGAAACGGCCGCGCCCAGAATGGATGTTCCCAGCCGAAGGGCGACTGGATGACCGTCGTATTCCCGCCCTTACCCGCCCCAGCAAGACAATGCCACGACCCATGCATAAGCAAAGGGGAGGCGATGCCATGCGCGACATGAAACTTTCAATGCTCTTCTTTACAACTTCCCGGCACCAAAATTGGGCCTCATGCATAATACCTGCTTCATTTGGGCCTCTTTCTCAGTGCGTCGCTTGTTCCGTTGGAAAGTTGTATTAAAATAGAAATTGCGTGTTTGTTCTTGACTTTATTCATTTCGGGGTGGATAACGTGTGAAAATAACACCTACTTAATAAACAGGAGTATGTTATATGTAAATAAAAGCTAAATGAAGTTAATAAAATGTTCGTTTAACTTTTGAGGTCGTAGTGAAATTCAGTTCGCTTCTATTATGTGACTTCGCTACTCCAACATTCACTAAGTGTTATAGTTTTCTTTGGCCATTTAAGGAACATTTTCAAATACATTCTGTTCAATTGTTGCTGATATTGTTTTCAGATGAATCATCTTTTGTCCAAAACCATGAGATACATTTATACAGTATGCGCACAATAAGAGAAGAGTAAATTTACAAGGAAAGAATGAAACGTTTTTGTAATGGTGTCATCGCCCATCGTAATTGTTTGACCATTCGTGAAGTAAGAAAAGTAATTCGGTAGAAGGAAAGTAATTCATTAATTTCCAATCAATTTAAATAAGTATGTCACTCCATGTCTTTCTTTTAATGTTATAGATAAAATAATGTGGTGATTAATTACACATGTCATATTACGTACGATATGAATAGTGTAAAAATGTATGAGTTACAAAATAAAAACGAAACTAAGTTTTTAGTTGAAAATTATATGAAATACGCATATATCTAGGAAATTTAGCTATTAACCTCAGAGAATTATTGGAAAAAATATAACAGGTAGTTCAAGGAACTAACAGTCATTTTTATCCAATAGTAATGTAAGACAAAATTAGATCACACATAAATTACTTAAAAAAGGAGCGGCATACTTCAATATCGGCAATGCGTGCAGTGCTTAATGCACCGGAAACGTAATTTCAAGCCTTCAATTCAACCTCGTAAGATTTCAATATCTGTGAACAGCAACTATCATTAAATGTATTGCAGATCGTTCGTATAATTCTAGTCCTCTTGAATCAAATCTGTGACCAAGAGCAACCATAAGCTGTAGGAGTTAGACGACTGCTATGAGTTGTGGAAATGGCCTTACAGAGACCATCTCCCGTGTGCCGCGATATCCTCTGTACATAATGCCACAGCCGCGCTACTTGTCATTTGTTCCATTATCACTAATGGCGATCTTATTATCTCTCTGTCACCATGATAACCATCCCCATTGTCACTATCACCACTCCAATGTCATCACTTTGCCGTCTCCATCATTTTCGCTATCACTACATCTCCATTATCAATATCATCACTGTCATATTGCCACCATGACACATACAACTATTATTGTTATCAATATGATCACCGCTATCAGCGGCATCATCACAACATCAGGACTGTACAAATGCATCAATTTGATCAGAGTTCTAGCTGTGGCCTCTGTAACATGCCATATCAAGATCCGAATGGATAGAGAGCTTCCCTTCCCGAACTCATTTCCGTCCTCCAGACTCCACAGGCAGTGCTAGGGCAGGACTCACCAAGGGAGGGGGCACTCACTTGGACAGCCCTGATCGACATCCCCAGCACCACTACATTATCGTCACGAGCACCATCCTCGATGCTGACTTCAACATCAACACTTCTATCTCAACCATCATTACCATCAGCAACATCACTACCACATGGTGGTGGTGGTGGTGATAGTTCACCACCACCATCACCATCACCACCACCACCGCCACCATCACCACCACCATCACCACCACCATCACCACCACCACCATCACCACCACCACCATCACCACCATCACCACTACCATCACCACCACCATCACCACCACCATCACCACCATCATCACCACCACCATCACCACCACCATCACCACCACCATCACCACCACCACCATCACCACCACCATCACCACCATCACCACCACCATCACCATCACCACCACCATCACCACCACCATCACACCACCACCATCCACCACCACCCACCACCACTATAACCACCACCACTATAACCACCACCACTATAACCACCACCACTATAACCACCACCACTATAACCACCACCACCATCACCACCACCATCACCACCACCACCACCACCTTCACCATCGTCATCCCTATCTCCATCCTCATCACTGCCATGAGTGAAATCACTATCGTCATCACTATAAACCATTCCCATCGTCACTGCCACCTTCACCTCCACAACCTCAACCACAACCACTTGTGCTCCACAACCACTTCTCCGCTTCACCGCCTGCGCCGTCGTTCTCCAGCGCCCCGTCGCCTGATTCAAGCGGAGAGCCCGTGCACGCACGTCCCGGATTAATGCCGTAATGCGGGCGGCGGCGGGGGCGGCGGGAGAGAGGGCGGCCGACACGTCTGTGCACGCTTCATTGGCAATTCGCCCGCCGTGTGATCAGGGGGGCCGGGCGTCGAACGTGGGCTCTCGGCTCCGCTCCGCTCCCCTGCACCCCGCCTCCCGCCGTTTCGAACACATTTTTATAATTCCCTTCCTTGCTGCCGGGCGGTGGTCGCTACGGCGGCTCCTGAGGCGCTCCTAGCATGGTCCGGGAGAGTTTATAATGTGGAAGTCAATCGAAAATTGTCCGTATGCGTTTCTTGGGAATGTGATTTGTTAGATGCATTGTGAATGGTGTTATCCAATTTCAGCTAAGATAATTTTTATCGCGATTTTAATTTATTACCTTAGTATGAAAATAAAAGACATTCACAAAAGTATTAACTATAACAAAATGTATAAAATGTAGTTATCGTAATGTAAAATGGTGTTTGGTTGGTTTACAATTATATATCATAAATATGGTTATTATTTGTTCATCGCACAGAAAAGATTGAATGTCAACCTGTTTGAAACGAGGATTCTTTAAAACATGACATAGTGGAAAATTATAGAAATACTTCGACAAATGCGATGCGATCAGTAGACTACAGTAGAACATTTGAAAAATTATCAAACTTGAAAAACTGGAGAATACAAAAAAAAAAAAAAAAAAAAATCTTCCCCTTACGTGTTTAAATTTGAATTATAATAAATTTGTTTAAGAATTAAATTACTTTACGACGATATCCCGATAAAAAAGCCGGCACCGCATTTACAGGCCTAATACCATAGCATTTGACGCGCCCGAAATCACTTCATCAACCAATCGAACTTCTTTCACTCTTGATGTCCGTAAACAATGGTACAATACCAAAAGAACTGAATTACCTCACGACGATATCCTTCGTGTTTCCGTGAACCGTAAATCACCGGATCCACACAGGAGGTCACCGAGCGTTTCACCCCTGGGCGTGATCTCCGCCGCAGATGAACCCGCACAGCGACTGTCGCGCTAAGCGCGGCAATTAAACGCAACATTTTTACGATCGCTGCGTTTCGAGCGCGGCGGGCAGCGACACAGAGCGCTGCGTGAGGCTTCCTTGTTAGGCGGCGCGACACGCAGGAGACGATAGGTCTTAAAAGCGCCTCGCAGCACGTGACCTGCCGCTAGATGATTCCCTTTGAGTGCGGGTGAAATGGACGCCAACCTCGACTGTCATCTGGAAAAGTGTCAGAGGTTTACTCCCTCGCCGACTGTTGTACGGTGCAGCGGTGCGTAATCTGTGCTCCGTGGATTGTACGATTCACACAAATTTCGTCCTTACGGTTCATCGAAAAATATCCACAATGTAATGCACAATAACTTATCTTAAGCGGATTCTGCGTTACAGGGAAACCTGTCTTCAGCAGAAAAAATCATACTCCCGTGACTGAGGACACGAAGGAAGTACAGAATGAGGCGGCCCGATAATACTAAATCGGTCGAAGAAGCGTTGCGGCAACTTAAGCCCTTCAATGGAATCATTCAGATATGCTTTCTATAACGTTCCAGGTTAAATGATTTAAGAAAGTCAGGCAATTAATAGACTAACGGTGCATGAGAGTGCATAACCTTTTGGACGTCCACTCCCAATTGTCATGCTGTACGACGACATTGTTCGGGATCAAACATTCCTAATAAGAGAATAAACTATATTTCAAAAAATATTTCATCAACGAATCTGTTATAAGTTCACAAAACCTCCTTGGAGACGTGTGGGACTCGGCATTAGAAATTCGAGATGTTCTCGCGAGGCAGTTTTCCTAAATAAGTTTGAAATGACCATTTCTATACCTCCAGAGTAACTTTTTATTTCACGTGTTCAAAAATGCATTCTAGTTCAAAGACGGTATGAGATATCAAAAAGATCATAATGACATTTCTTGAAGAACATGAGTTTTAAGCAAAACTAGAAGGAGAAAGATCGGACTAGTGATCACAGATAAGGTGTCAAAATTATTTTCTGCCATTTTCAATGGCGTCTCAATATAAGTACGACCACATTTTTTGGAGCCTTGAGCTTTTGCACACACTAAGATTTTGCAATTAAGAAACAAAAGAGTTCTAAAGAGTTTGCATACTCGTGCGTCACGACGGCTTGCAATAAATGAACAAAGTAAACTGAAAACAGCTTTACTAATGGTAGAAGAAAAAAGACAAAGGGAGTTCCGTTCTCTTTGATGTAACGTGAGCAACAAAAAAACGTAATTCAGAACAATGAGTAATTTTGCTATAACGTTTGTAATGTATGAATATAAGTAATATTAATGTAAAACGATGCGTAACTCCGTAAGATATTTTTCTCATTTATACCCCACGCACGTTTTTTATTTATTTTTAGGTCACCTCAGTTTAACGCCACTTTATCTTCTGTGGAAACAAATTGTACCCTACAGTTCTTCCATAGTCAGGTTTTATTAGAAAAAAAAATCACAGAAGGAAAGCGTTTGGACTGACACATTTCCCCAAGTAGCAAACAAGGAAATGCATGTTATCAACCATTTAATTCCTGAATCTTCGATTTGTCTGGAGGACCATTGATTTACTCCTGACTCTAACAATATTGTTGAGCGTGCGTTAATGAGCTTTGCAATTCTAATAGTATTCTGCAAACATTTCTGTTTGTATTTAAGGATTAGTTGAATCTTTCTAGAATTTGTACCACAGTGAGCGATCCGATTTCCTTATAGCATAGCTGTGACGTAACTGTTAATGTTTGTTGATCTTTTTCTGCATCGAGACTAAACAACAAATAAAAAATGTGCTGTGTAGAGAACGAGAAATTTAGTCACATATTGAAAATACGTCGAACATCATAGGTCATTGATGATCACTCGTGAAAAAAGTGTCAGATTTATTGGTGCATGATATTATAACTGCAAACCAGTGCTCCCAATATGATTCGGCAGAAATGACAGCGAAGAAGAGACCGTGAAACATGTTTCTTTGGACACTGCCACTCGTCACCCGACCATACGCCACACCTAGGCAGGTCTTTACGAAAACGTTTCATTCGGCCTGCAGGTTGCTGCTGCACTAAAGGATGCACTCTTCTAATTACTAACGAGATATATTAATTCTATCTCCTTTAAATTATAATAAAGGCTGTACATATATGATTGACCTAGACATTTTCGATTTTCTTTGTGTAACAAAAGAACATGTAAAAATGTATTATAGTTTCTATGTTTCATATTCATACAATGCGTTTTGTTTCCAGGAATGTGGTCTCGAAATTACATCTCGGTGAAACAGGAGTTGTACGGATTTTGAGTGACACGTTTATGCTCGAATGTTTTAATCAGTGGCTTAAAAAACCGATTCGAAAAAAATAATAGTTCTTGTAAAGAACACTTTTATAAATATTTATACTTTCAAACTAAGACAAACTCTGACAGATATGACATTATCTGCTTGTGTCACTATGTCGGACTTCAGACTCCATTAGGCATAGATATGATATTTGACTTTCCCGGGAGGATACGAATGAGTAAGATGGTAACTATTATATTAATTACTAATTTACCATATTTAAAATTTCAGCATTAACGTAGTCCAAACACATATTATTGAAACGATACAATATATTTTTAAACTATTCAGTAGTTCGGCTAGAAAAGAGACGTCTCGAATAGAAAGAATATACGATATTTATTTGAAGTGCAGCACAAAATGCTTATACTCCCTCCTCTATTTTTCTTCTGCCTCCGTTTTCTATTATTTTCTCTCTTTTGTCTCTCTGTATCTCTCTTCTTTTTCTTTCTCTCTCTCTTCTCTCTCTTTTCTCTCTCTTTCTCTCTCTTTCTCTCTCTTTCTCTCTCTTTCTCTCTCTTTCTCTCTCTTTCTATCTCTCTTTCTCTCTCTTTCTCTCTCTCTCTTTCTCTCTCTTTTTCTCTCTCTCTCTTTCTCTCTCTTTCTCTCTCTTTCTCTCTCTTTCTCTCTCTCTCTCTTTCTCTCTCTTTCTCTCTCTTTCTCTCTCTTTCTCTCTCTTTCTCTCTCTTTCTCTCTCTTTCTCTCTCTTTATCTCTCTTTATCTCTCTTTATCTCTCTTTCTCTCTCTTTCTCTCTCTTTCTCTCTCTTTCTCTCTCTTTCTCTCTCTTTCTCTCTCTTTCTCTCTCTTTCTCTCTCTTTCCCTCTCTTTCTCTCTCTTTCTCTCTCTTTCTCTCTTTCTCTTTATCTCTCTTTCTCTCTTTCTCTCTCTCTTTATCTCTCCCTCTTCTTTTTCTCTCCCTCTTCTTTTTCTCTCCCTCTTCTTTTTCTCTCCCTCTTCTTTTTCTCTCTCTCCCACACACACACACAAACACACACATTCTATATACATACACTCATTCAAATATAAATACAAAAAACGGATGCACACACCGACGTCGAATGAACAACTTCTTGCCCCCCTGAATGATTAATCCGAAGAAAATCACAGGTTCCGATTCTCCATAGGCCCCAAAGGAACGAGTAATTTACTATCACTCAGAGCGCGAATGATCGCACATCGGCTCCGAGGCCGCCAGTCATTACCCCGTTGTCGTGTTCCTTCTGACAGATACGCGGAACCGAAACACAGGAATTTACGGAGCGGAACCGAACCGAACGTCACGCCGCGCCTAACGACGGGCGCCAAGGCAGCAGTAATTAAAACTCCATTACGGGACATTAAAATTCAATCACATATGGTCCAAAATTATACGGACAATGCGAACGCTGTGAAGCGAAGGGAACGGAACGGCTCTCGTTACAGGGATTTGTAGAATGAAAAAAAAAAAAAAAAATAGCTGCGACTGGAGGTGAGGCTGTTGCAGCTGCCCGGAGGCGAGTTCGTGGTAATTCCCTAACGACCCAGCCGCTGCTTGGGGTAGCTGGTGCAGCGGCAAGTGTGGCTAGTTGGAACTACGGTTGGTAAGACGGTTGCTGCACACATTGCAAAATTGGTGGATTTGTATTGGTGAAATGTAAGTTTTCGTGATTGTTGAAGGTAATGATTGGGGTGATTGGTGTGGTGTTTGTTAAGGTTGTTTCATGAGGTAGATGGTGATTTGTTTGGTGAAGCGATTGGTGGGGGGAGCAATTGATGCTGGTGATTGATGGGGATGGTGGGCGCGATTCGTAAGCACAATATAAGAGGCGTTTTCTGAGTAGGACAAACGGATGTTGGTTCCTACACTGCTACAGCATTTACTAATGTGTTCTTAGCTGCCCGGGATGAGCCGCGTCTCAGTCAATGGAGCTGACGTTTCGCTCTGAGGAAGAGCTATACTGTTGAGCAGTACAGCTCTGAAGAAGTCCACAACAAGATGGCCGAAGCGTCAGCTCCATTGACTGAGACGCGACTCATCCCGGACAGCCAAGAATACAATGACTCCGGCAGGGGAAGCCCGTGAATCCATTTACTACTGTACCTGTTACATTTTCATTTTGACTGATGAGGTGATTGTTCCAACAAAGACGAGTCAATTGTGAGGTATTTCTTGCAACATTTAGTGCGGCGGTTGGTGGCTATGACGACGTTTGGTGAGGCAGCTAATGTAGCGAGAAATTATGTGATAGCCTTGAACAATTTTCTACGGCAGTTCTTGCAGTCGAACGGCGGAATTAGGAACATTTGTAGTTATTAGCGCAACTGATTTCAAAACTTCAATAAACGTTTCAATTCTCATTGACATCTCTGAATGCTTCTTCTATTAGAACAGTGTGAATAGCTTTGAATCCTCGCTTGTACAAAGTACTTCTGTGCACTGTTCTCTTTACTCATTCCAGTAAATATTTTTTCTTTCTTTCAAGTATTTATTTGGGTCAGATGAGATCCCACATTATCATTTTAGTTAATCAATAAATAGTAATGGCGAAAAGTGTAAATGCGCCTTGTACATTTCTTGCGTACTTCTTTAGTAGCTTAATCAGCATTTCGTAATATACTTGTTCTTCCTCTTCCCTCAACATCTTATCTTAAACCAGCACGTCACTGAAATTAATGGTGTGAAAGAGATTGAAACAAACCTTGAGTTTATATATCGATCAAGAGTATCAAATTGTCACAGGAACTGATAGCAATAGAAACACACATATTTTCCTTGTCCAGAATGTTGCTGTCATTGACAAGTGTAAAGTTATAGGAATCATTATATAAGAATAAGTACATGCTATGAATATTGAGTACGTATTGCATATCAATATCCGCATCTGGGACAGAGTGCCTTCTGTACATGAGCAAGGCAAAAAGTTTTTAAAATGTAGATTTTCGGTGACTTGGACAAAGAGATCTAGCTAGAAATGAAACCTAGCTAGAAAACATTGATTCCTGTGCACATTTGTACATCTAGCTAGGAAACATTGATTCCTGTGCACATTTGTACATCTAGCTAGGAAACATTGATTCCTGTGCACATACAGCACGGTGTCCCCTCTGCGGGGGGTCTGGCTAAGTTCGCTTAGAGTAACAACTGTTTACATTGCAGCGACTCTGATCGGGAAGTCCTGGGGTTTGGGTCCCGCCCAACAATTCGGGTTTTTCCCACATTATCTAAATAGTTGGGCATTCATCCCTTGTCTGGAGGAGTGTTATAGAGAGCGGTTGTTCTGATTGCTAGTTTCTACAATCAAAACTATGCGAATGCCGAAGCATTATCCTAACACGCGGTCCATAGGGATCGCACAGTCTTTCTTTATTCATCTTTGGCTCTACCACTTTCCCCACAGACACATTGACATGCCCTACTCCACCGCAAATGTTGGTAGACGAGTTGAGAGCTTGGAGCAGGTCCGGCTGAATGGTGGTAGGTGGGGGGCAGTGCTGGAGCTAGACAATTTTGGGCCCGGGCAATTCTGAACCGCCCCCCCCCCCGAAAAAATTAAAAATGTGAAAGTTGTCAAGAAACTATGAGTTATTTTGTTTATTTCAACAAATAACAAACGTTACAACGATTAAGCGTCAAAAAAGTTCTGAAAATATATTTTCAATAATAATTTTAAGTATTTAGTGATCAAATAATACAATTTCCACGGTGACCTTAAAACACTAAAAAAGTTTGTTGTGTTTAGTTAGTGTTTAATAAAATCACTTGTTGTTAAATATATGAAGTAATAAATATGAATTACAGTAAAACCTATTTTAATATTGGCGTCATTTAATGCATTTCTTAGAGTCCTATCTTATAAGAAATGACTATAATTAAAGATTTAAGGTAAAAAAATAACTGAAAATTTATGAAAGATCAGATTACAGAACCGTGACTTATAAAATTACGATAACGGTTTTCTGAAGTTCAAATTTGTTTTCAAATTTTTTGCTCATTTTATTCCCATCACTCCCATCATCGGGCCCTTTAACTTGCGGGGCCCCGGGTGATCGCCCGATCTGCCCATGCCTAGTGCCGGCACTGTTAAGGGGTTGATGCCTGGAGGGATATTTCCCCCTTAATCCGTCGTGTAGGTCGACACCAGATCTTTTCATTCAGTGGGAGAGGGACACCGCCACCTCCCGTGATAAAACATTCCCTAAATTAACGGACCTAATGACCATAGCAGGTGACGGTCCCGAAACACCAATAATTCATCGGCCGCCAGGTAAAGGGGAACTACTAGACGAAGGGACCACTTTGAAAGGTGGGGAAACAAAAGAACGTCATACAGGGCGATGACATTGTAAGAGATAGTGATGAAGATATTTACAAATGAGCTAACTGTAAAAGAACACACTGTCAAAATGAGTGCATGGGCGTAAATTGGAGTTATATTGCCAGCAATGGACAAGAAATAGCTGTCCAAGCGGTCCCTTCTTATAGTAATCTCAATGTACGTAGTGGATATCAACAGATTGATTGATTACTAGTGATTCCGGGCACGTCAACTGATAAGGTCATTAGTCCCGTAAGTGTAGAGCATGTTTATTTTCTCTGGAGGTGGCGATGATCTTGCCGCGCTGGATGGCGAGATCCGGCGCCGACCCACAGTCGGAGAGCGAGGGTTTTCCCTAATCAGGTTTCTCCCACCAACGTCCCAACCGGGACAAGATCTAATCTCGCGACTGGTCTCCCGGCATGTATGGCAGTGTACTGCTTCTGAGAGTCAGTGTATGTAAATAAGTGGTAGGATAGAACAAGGAATTGGAAGGAAAGATCGCACGTGCTCCGTGGCCCGTTTGCGAGGGTATTGTTCCGGCATTCACCGATCAGAGCAGCCGGCCGCTAGAATTCTCCTCTAGACTGCAGTCGACGTAGCTATTTGGGTAGTGTCGAAAATCCAGCCACCGTCGGGACTCGAACCCCGGAGTTTGTCGGTCAGAGGCACTGCAGGGTCATCAGTTGATGCCTCGAGCCACCTCTCCCGGTGGGTATCAACCGAGGGAAAGGCTGCCACATGCGGGCGGCGGGCGCGGGGGCGTGGCAGGTGGCGCACCTCGCCCGTGGCAGCCAATGGGCGGTGGCGACTGCGCCGGCGCCGGCGCCAGCCGCTTAATGAGGCAGCGATGACACGGATGAGGGAGACGCAGCGTGCGCGACGCCCAGCCGCCCCATGACGAATGAGGCGGAGCCCACGACGCCGCTGGCCAAAATAAGCGCTCGAGGGCTGGGGAGCAACTGCCAGACCGGTATATCCCTGACGAAGAAACCGTTATTTTTGTATTAAGTGCATGAAAAGATGCAGTGTTTTCAACAATAGATTTTACACAAAATAAGTAAATTTATTTACACACAAAATTAGTAAATGTCATATAAGAAATTTTTTGCTGTGAATCACACTTGTTTAATTTTTACTCTTAGGTTTGTGCATGTCTATCGAAATAAAGCAGTTTTCCTTCGCTGGGTTCATTCGTATGAAAGTCATTTTTGGTTTTGCGAATTGATTTTTTGAGTGTCTTATAAAAGGATTAACTTCGCTTAGCGGTTTGTATATATTTCTCATATTTATGCGTAGAAAAAATATTCTTTTAAGTTGCGTCTAATATCTATCAGTCGCTATCATGTTTCTCGTGAAGTACTTGCACAATGTTACAATAATGTCATGTGATGGTTAGAGCATCGTAAATAATAAGAAATCAGTGTAAAGGCAGTAATATTATCTTTTTGATTCTTTTCAAACATAAATTGAGCAAGTAAACAAAATTATTTCTTAAAAATAAGATAATACAATAGGATAATATGTATAACAATTTAAGATCTGTTTTAATACATATGCAAATCACACCGATCTACAAACAAAATTTGGTAGATGTAGAAACGTTATGTTAAATTGCTTGTAGACTGAAGAAAAGGTAGAAAGGAAGTCATAATCTATATTAATAAAGTTGAATAGTGTGGTTCTGATTTTAAAAATCTGCTTTTTGATAAGCTCGCACAGTTATGTACACGATGTTAACTCATTCTATTTTTTAAATTTTTTTCTGTCAATATGTCTGTTCTGGCTAATCTCACAATTGGCTAAACCTACATCGATGGAGGTTTCACTAAAAGAATATATTGTCAGTTACACAGGTAATGTGGGATGGAGAATCGCGGAGATGTAAATAAATTTACTTCCATTTTACTCCATTCATACAATTAATTCTCTTTCTTTCCTAATACTAGATGCTGTGTCATAAATATTGTAAATTCCTGGCCAAAAACTGGTTACAAGCTCTAGATAAGTTAAAGAAAATATGAAACAGTAGTACTACCCTTGCTACTGTGTAGAAGTGAATACTATTTATATGTAATGATCAAAATCGTCAATAGAAGAATCAGTAAGGAAATTATTTCGATCCTTAGCTGGAAGTTTCCTTCCTAAAAAAGTGAAGATATAAGACGCGAACTAAAATATATTTTTTGTTGACCAATGTTAGAGTCGTTATCGAATACATCATTTACGGAGAATGTCTAGCGAAGCAATAACCCCAATGGTCCTAAACTCTAAGAAAAACACAAAGAAATAGAAACGGGAAAATGGAGTACATCAGTTGTTGACAATTTTAACTTTAAGTCAACAAATAAAAGTACATTTTATGTTTACGATAAATGAAATATTCTTTATAATAAAACATCTATAGCCAATCACCCCCCTCCGAGAAAAAAAACTATTGGTGAGTCTCTTCAGTTAAAGAACAGTACAAGAACAATTCATTGAACTTAGGAGAAACAAACTGTTCAAAAATGTATGCGCTTCCATATGAATCAGAAGCAACGTTCTTAAAATACAATAACATACAACAAGCTTTACACAACTTATTCGTAACCAGGGGCCGACAAAAGTTTTCTCTGCCAAAAATTAGCTGTTTTTCGGCGCATGAGTACAATACTTTCTCTCCTTACGAAGAAAGTGCGAAAAAGAAACAAGAAAAATCTTCTGAAAAATACATTGTAGTTTAATATTGAAATACAGGCAAAAATATAACACTTGCTAAAAGTAACTATCAATCCCAGAGATAAAAACAGCAAAGAACAAAAGTCAGCGGGAAAAAGTTGATCTTCATAATATTGACGTTGATTTAATACAAGAACCGGAATTTTCAACATTAAAATTAAATACATTTTAAGCCCCTACAATAAACTAACGATCTCCGAAACACTCGCTTAATTTCAAAGACACCTCTCAGTGACAGAGCGTGGACGAAATTGTAGCCGAAGGGAGGTCGTATTTTCAATTCTCTGATTTGCCAACATCATCAACAATTTGCAAACTGCATTGAAGAATTCACGAATAAACTCGATTGCATGTTGTGTTCGCCTCTATGACTGTAGTTTTGAAACAGAACATCAATTTCCTTTGTATTTTCTATCGTCGATACTAATACTGCAGTTCGGTGATTTCGCGGAAAAATGCAATCAATTAAATTAATAATTTCTCTCATTCAATTACCTGTTTTTTTCACTCGCCAAACAAATGTATCTAAACTTCCATGAAAAGCTAGAATTCAAATTTGTGATCCAATAGCACAGAACTAGATTTGCAAAATAAATGAATGACTGTGGCACAATTCAATTAATTGTTTAATGTACTAAGCGTAATCAAAATTCGTGTTTATTCGGAAACAAGAGGAATGAAAAATTACAAAGGTTTCTGAAAATGAAATGACTATTTGGATTCCCTAAAATAAGTTGATTTCGTGACTTCAGAAACCAAATGCGATATCAATCATTAAAAATTTAAAGAAAGTGCTTAGGGTGATGTCAAACGAATCCCAAAAGTACGTAGTGAACATTTTAACATTGTTAACAATATAAAATAAGACTGTTGAATCCTAACTGAGGTTAATACATTTAAGAAGATACCACAGAATATGGTCGAAGATCATCCCATTCCAAATATGAATGCAGAACTTAATGAACCAAAAAGAAAATAAATAACAACATAAACAAATAGATAATAACGACTAAAGCTCTGAAAAGGGGGCCATGGCAAAAGAGGCGATGGACCAGAGGTCAAAGACGATGGCACGGCGGAGGCAAGCGAGGTCGAAGCGAGGACCGGGCAAGGATGGACGGAGACTGAGGTTGTGATGGAGGTGGGGTCTTGGGCAGGGACTGAATCAGGGACTGTCAGGGACTGTGGTAGGGACTGTGGCATGGGTTATGACGAGGGAGTTGTGACGGGGGAGTTGTGACGGGGGAGTTGTGGCGGGGGAGTTGTGGCGGGGGAGTTGTGGCGGGGACGGAACCGAGACGGGAACCGAGACGGGAACCGAGACGGGAACCGGGACAGGAACCGAGACGGGAACCGAGACGGTAACCGAGACGGTAACCGAGACGGTAACCGAGACGGTAACCGAGACGGTAACCGAGACGGTAACCGAGACGGTAACCGAGACGGGAACCGAGGCGGGAACCGAGACGGGAACCGAGACGGGAACCGAGACGGGAACCGAGACGGGAACCGAGACGGGAACCGAGACGGGAACCGAGACGGGAACCGAGACGGGAACCGAGACGGGAACCGAGACGGGAACCGAGACGGGAACCGAGACGGGAACCGAGACGGAAACCGAGACGGGAACCGAGACGGGAACCGAGACGGGAACCGAGACGGGAACCGAGACGGGAACCGAGACGGGAACCGAGACGGGAACCGAGACGGAACCGGAGACGGGAACCGAGACGGAACCGAGACGGGAACCGAGACGGAACCGAGACGGGAACCGAGACGGAACCGAGGATGGGAAACCGAGACGAGAACCGAGACGAGAACCGAGACGGAACCGGAGACGGGAACCGAGACGGGAACCGAGACGGAACCGGAGACGGGAACCGAGACGGAACCGAGACGGGAAATGAGACGGAACCGGAGACGGGAACCGAGACGGGAACCGAGACGGGAACCGAGACGGGAACCGAGACGGGAACCGAGACGGGAACCGAGACGGGAACCGAGACGGAAACCGAGACGGGAACCGAGACGGGAACCGAGACGGGAACCGAGACGGGAACCGAGACGGGAACCGAGACGGGAACCGAGACGGGAACCGAGACGGGAACCGAGACGGAACCGAGACGGAACCGAGACGGGAACCGAGACGGGAACCGAGACGGGAACCGAGACGGGAACCGAGACGGGAACCGAGACGGGAACCGAGACGGGAACCGAGACGGGACGATTGTACCATCCACGTTCGTTTGTTAAGTTGATCTCCCATTAAAGGAGTTATAATCTTTTATTTAATATAATAATCCAGTAGTTGAGAGTAATATCAACGTTGTTGTGCACGAAATGTCAAAATGTAGATTTTTTAAAATAGTTTCTACAACGCATGACTATGAAAACAATTTGTATCTGACCGGGGATATGGACTGGAAGCCTGAATAACTGCCCCAGTTCTCCGTCACAGTGGTTGTCCCCGACCCCGTCCCCACCACAGTCCCCGCCCAAGACACCCCCTCCATCACAATGGAGAGAACTGACCGGGAACGGAAATCGGGGAGTCTGTGATTGGGAGCCATGTCGAGAACGAAGGCGAAGGCGCAGTCAGCAGCGGGGACGTGAGCGGGGGCGGTGGCGGGGAGTCGGCGAGCGGGGAAGGGGGCGTGGTCGATCTCGGGCGTCCCTGAGCGCCGTCTGAGCCGTCTGCGCCGCGTCGGCCGCACCTGAGGCCCGGGATTTCCTGAGAATAATTTCACACTTAATTTTCCCTCCCGCGCTGCCTCACCCTTTCTCTTACAGCCGCACAACAGGTAACAGCAATCAGCCAAGCGGCTCTCTGTTCTGCCCGACCGTCGTAATGAAACTACCTGAGGCTGTACATAATGGCGTCTCATCTTGCATATCACCCTGTATGTATCGTGCAAGTGAAAATTTAAAGCAGAAGTCGTTTCGCGCGAGCGGCTCCTTGCTTCTTAATAGTTTTACACAAAGGCAGATGGGGTGGGAAGACTTCTGATAACCTGCGGGTGGTGCATAAGTAAAACCATTATTCACGCTCTAAATTTAAACATTTGCTAAATTATTTCAGCGTGGACACCATATTCAAATGAATCGGGTGGTATTGCGTAACAGGATTTCTGTGGGAGATAGGCTCCATATTTCATGCATTAATGATGTATGCCTCGGCGTGATAGATTAGCCTTCTTGCATATTCGAGAAATGCAACGCCGGAAATAGACTTTCTTATTGCGTGATGCCTGCTGCAATGTCAAAAAGTCGGATGTAGTCAGAAGTGAATGTTAGAATGTATCATGTACCGCGTTTGTCGAGTTCTGAACTTTTACAATTTTGGAAAATTCAGGTAGTAAATCGGAAATCATAATACGCCATTTTTTATGTGCTTTGCCCTATCAGAGAAAAACGTTTAAAGAAAACATTTGAAGCCAAGAGAAAATTTTTGAGGAAGTGTAATATTTTCTTTGCAGTGTTAATTTAGTAGTTGGGTTAAATATGATCGGAGTTCTTTCATGAAACACTATGGTATAACATAGCCTATTTTGTATATAGTTTCTACAAAGAACGGTCATTAAAATACATAAACAACTAATAATTTTGTTTTGAAATTGAAAAGTAGGCTAAATAAATCCGCGATTTTAAAGCAGAAAGTAACTTTCAAATTCTTGACTGTGATACTGATAAAATTTATATACTTCGTAAGAACAACATAATATTAAACGTAATTTTTTACATTCTTCTCAAGTCTTTATTCCAAAACTATAATGTTTCACAATCAGCATCAAACCAATTAAAATAAGATTTTTCCTTTTGGAAAATAATAGAATTTCAACAAAAAACAAAGCAAACAAAAAACAAAAACAAAAAGCAACAAAAAAACAAAAGAAAAAAGAACAACGTTGATTTCTCAGACAACACAATTAACGAATCGAATGAAAAAAAGAAATATTATAATTACTTTTGAAAACAAAATGCTATCGTAAAATATAAAATCGTAAAATACTGAGTTGATATCAATAATATTAATGGTCAAATAGATCAGTAACAAAACCTGAGTGTGGGAATTAGTAGTTCACAGACAGACGCCTTTGTGGGGGGATTTTTTCTGCGATACCATTTCAAAAATCGTTCTCGCTATCAATATAGGAAGCCGCTGCTGTTGAAACATGTAAACTCCTTGATGATGACCTCGTTGACTTTCATCCACACCCAGCGGCCAATGAACACTGTTGCTCCGCAGCGTTAAAGCATTACAGGTTTCCTAGTGCGAACCAAGACAGCGGAGGCTTGAGGTCGATAAACCGCTTGAAGAGGCTCATTAGAAGTATGTAAATTTCTCCTCAAAAATTACCGTTTCCTCCTAACTACCTCGCTCTGAGTTAACGTTTCCAGGACAAGCCCTAGCAAAAGCCTGCACCGCATCGCCGTACTCCCCATTAACGAAGATAACTCTTACTTTAAGGGCCACTAGGATCGTACTCAATCTTAACTACCCAGACCGTACAGTAATTTCAGACGCGGGGAAAAGGGGTCTTAAAAATAAAATCCTATATTATTCTATGAGCTTTTACTTTTACGCCACAAATTTGCCCCACCCCTGCTTTCCCAGCACCCGGGTCTCTTTGTGCGACCCGAAGCTGGAACAATTAGCCGTGGACGTTTGCTTATCTAATCCAGCTCACACGCCCACCTTGGGACACAAGTCCAAATTGCGTAAGAAGCTGACTAGGGCTGGTAGGTTGAAAGGGCGTGCCTTTTACGTCTTGCGATTAACCGTCGGCTGCTTAGGCGAGGTCTCGTTTCGAGTTGATGGCTCCGGTGGGGTATAGCAGGCCATCAGCGGCGTAATAGCTCGTAAGGCCACCAGAGCGCGTTGCTTCCGTCTGCGGCGCCTCCCGGGGCGGTAGGCGCCCCGAGCTGTCAAACCGCGACGGCCTACATATGCTTGATTCAGCCGGGGGAGGGAGAGAAGCGCGTGGTTATATGGGCCAGGGCGGGAGAACAGGTAGGAGAGCGAGGGGAGAGGGAGGCAGGCGTAAAGGCGAGCGGGTAAGAGTACAGGCCGGTGAGGGGTGAGTAGAGGGACGCACCGGCGTTTGCTAAGGAGAGCGGGGGAGTTGGTGGGTTGTGGGCCAGAGAGCGGGTGAGTAGGCAAAAGAGGGTAAGCGGATGAGAGTAGGAGAGAAAGCAAACGGGAGAACGGAAGGAGAAAACGAGTAAGTGAACGAGTAAGTGAGCGAGTAAGTGGGCGAGTAAGTGGGCGAGTAAGTGGGCGAGTAAGTGGGCGAGTAAGTGGGCGAGTAAGTGGGCGAGTAAGTGGGCGAGTAAGTGGGCGAGTAAGTGGGCGAGTAAGTGGGCGAGTAAGTGGGCGAGTAAGTGGGCGAGTAAGTGGGCGAGTAAGTGGGCGAGTAAGTGGGGGAGTAACTGGGGGAGTGAACGAATGGGCGAGTGGCCGGACCGCCGCCGAAAGTTAACGCCCCCGCGTGCTGAAGGGCCGGTCGGCGGGCCGTATGTGGGGCGACGCAAGCGGCGCAGGTTTACTCCAAGAGTTCATTATAAGTCGCGGGAGAAATATGTTCTCAGGCGCTCGCGTCGGCGGCGCCCCCACTCCCACTGCCACCAGACAGTGGTGCACACTGGGTTAAAAAGGAAGAAATTCAAGGACGGTAATGTAGGTTGATGTTAATTTCAATGTTTATTAGAATGTTAATTCGACCTCTGTAATTGAGTTTAAAGTTTCAGATAATTTTAAAATTCTATATTATTGCTATTTATGCTATTATTATTATGCTGTTTATTTAGATACAGATTAATTTACACACAGTGTGTTTTACATTCACATTGAATATACCGTAAAGGAAATAACAATCATAACTGTTTAACAATATACTTTGGTTTTATTTGCTATTATACAGTTTATTTTTCTTAGGAATGCGCTTTCCCTTTTTTATTGTTATTGTTATTATTATTATTATTATTATTATTATTATTATTAATAGTATTAATATTACGGTTATTATTATTATTATTATTATTATTATTATTATTATTATTATTGTGAAAAACTAACATTCGGAATAGAGTAAATTTAGCACGTTGTATTTGAAAGATAATAGCTTTTCAACATATATAAGCTATTATTAATTAGAAGCTTATTTATTATTCTTTATTTACATTACGGGTGTGATAATTAAATATTTGGGAACTGTAAGAAATAGACTGAACATACAAAAGTTCATTGTAATGTTCAACAAATATTCTATATTATTCTAAATTCCTGCGGACGTACATTGATCACTTAGAAAAGAGCTTACTTGAGGACAGTATCTACCAGACAGCCAAAAGTCAAAATGAAACTTATTTATTACTAAAATAAAATATTAAAATTGTAACTTTGTCCATATCAACTTCTTGTAAAATAATTACATGACTCACGTAGAAAATGTTGATGTCATGATAATCCAAATCAAGTATCCCGAAATGTACTCTTCGAATTTTGAAATTTCGTCGTAAAATTCGAATTCAACAACTCCTAAAACCAATGCAAACAGCCCAAAACGGCTTTCAACAAACATTAATTAAATATATTGAATTTTCTCTACAAATCTGTTCGTTGTGTTCCACTGTGCACTTTCGTCGCGCCGTCGCCCGAGAAATTTCGCGGCTCCCGAGAGCATTTGCGCGCAAAGAGGATTTGGCCGTTAATCCTCACTGCGCAACTGCCGACTGCGACTGCTAGTCGCATGCGACTGCGGCAGCGACTGCGCGGAATGATGTTGTGTATTAAGAAATTGCACATGTTTCGGCGCGGAGTTAAGAGGCACTTCTGCAGCAACCGAGTTGGTCGCGCGGTGTTTTGTGTGCTCCGTGTAGTACACGGTGCTTACTTGCTTTATGTAAACAGGTATTGCTGTCTTCCGCGCAGTGTTTTATCGTACGCTGAAGTATGGTTCAAAGAGAGAGTTTGCAGAGGTGCAGTTAGTTTGTACTGCGAGGTACGTGAGGACCAATCGTTGCGCATCCAGAGATACGACAGTCTTAGAGACTATAAATTATACATTCTACTAAGTTACGAGTATTAATTTTTTAAAGGCTAAAATGTTAGAATTGGAGTGAGTACTATTTTCTTAGCAAGAGCGTCATATTTTTAATTGTGTTTGTGATGGATCAAATGCCACATGAGTCCTCTTTTTGAAATCATGTCTTAATTCTTAAACAGATACCTCTCCGTCTCGAGCATATCTACCTTCCTCTCAACCCCATTAATCTTAGCATCGATCTGTCGTGACATTAGTGATTTGTATTTCTCTCTTTCCTATCTCTCTGATTGCATATCGTATCTCGGTGTCCTTATCGGTCTGTTCTCGTTCCCGTTCTTCTTGTTCTTAATTTATCTTCCACCATCCGTCTCTCTCTCTCACTCTCTCTCCCTCTCTCTGCCGAGCGCAGTCTATTTCTCGCTGTCTCTGTGTGTATCTCACTCTCTCTTCGTATCTTTCTTCTGCCTCTTCAATTTAATTCACATTACAGCAGTTCCTTCTGCGGTATTCTTCTGTCATCTTCAATTTTCTGCCTATCTCTCTCTAATCTTGTGTTATTTACCGTATCTCCGCTTCTCCCAGTATCAACAATAGTAACTTCAACTCCACCTGCTCAATACAAGTGCTTCATACATGCAACCCAAATACCTTCTCTGATCTCTCTCTCTCTCTCTCTCTCTCTCTCTCTCTCTCTCTCTCTTACTCACTCTGTCTCTGTCTGTCTCTTTTTCTCTCCCCCCCCACACACAATCCCGTTCACTTATCAGTTCCAAATCATCATAATTCAAATCGTTTGCAACATCTCAGACGAAACAATGTCTCCGCCGCAAAAATAACCGTCATGCCGTCATCCCGTCACTCCGCCCCCTCGTCATCCTGTCTAACCGTTGCTCGTCTTCTTGTAGCCCGTCTCTCCATCATCCCGTCATCCCGTCTCCCCGTCGTCCCGTCTCCCCGTCGTCCCGTCTCCCCGTCGTCCCGTCTCCCCGTCGTCCCGTCTCCCCGTCGTCCCGTCTCCCCGTCGTCCCGTCTCCCCGTCGTCCCGTCTCCCCGTCGTCCCGTCTCCCCGTCGTCCCGTCTCCCCGTCGTCCCGTCTCCCCGTCGTCCCGTCTCCCCGTCTCCCCGTCGTCCCGTCTCCCCGTCTCCCCGTCTCCCCGTCTCCCCTTCTCCCCGTCTCCCCGTCTCCCCGTCATCTCGTCTCCCCGTTTGCTTGCTCTCTCCATCATTCTGTCCTCCCGTCCTCGCATCCTCTCATCATTCCTCACGACCGACTGTTTTCCCCTTCTTTGATCTCCCCGCTCTCCCGTCCACGCGCTTTTCTGCCTTCCTGACCTCCTCCCTTTCCCTCCCTTCTCATCGGCCCGTCCTTCCAACCACCTGTCTCGCCTCTCGTCCGCTCGCCCGCGCGCCAGCGGCGGCCCTGCGCTTCATACATCTCGATTACCGGCCGTCGGCGCACCTAGCGAGCTCGGAAACATTACAAATGGCCTGTAACCTGCACTTTGTCCCTCGCGGCTGGCGCAATTATTTTTCATTTACGCGTCCGCTGTTGCGAAAACTGTTTGCGAACCTGCGTCGCGCGACGACCTGTCCGCGCGAATGGCGGGGGGCGAGGAGGGGAATGACGTGAAGGAGGGGAGGAGACGGAAATTCCGAGGTTCTGGAGCGTTGGAGGTGGAAGTGGAAATGTGACTACAGAGTCGCCGGTAGTAAAGGGTTGATAAAAGTCGAGTGAGTTGGGTGTGGCGAAGTATCATTGGAATGACGGTGAAGTTGGCGGGTAAAAATGACGGTAATATTGGGTTAGTGGATCTTCCAGAGACTGCTGACTGGTACAATAATAATAATAATAATAATAATAATAATAATAATAATAATAATAATAATAATAATAATAATAATAATAATAATAATAATAATAATAATAATAATAATGCCTTTATTGATATGACGATGCTCGGGCCATCAGGCCCGCTCTTCCGCCAAACCACATGTCAGATGTATACAAAGACCAAACATGTAATATCATATACAAATGTAAAAATATATTTAAGTTGTAAGTAGTTAGTAGAAACCAAGTATAATTTAAATTCAACCTTTAAAAAGATAAATGAAATATTAAAATAGATACAGAAATGTGGCAAATTGTTTTAAAGAATTTTAAAGTCATAGACGGAAGTTAAAAACAATTTGAATTGAATAACATTGCTCCAAATGTTTACGCGCTGCGCAGCAGCGGATGAAAGCGGAATGGCAGAGGTGTGGGAACGGTGTGGGTGCGGTGTGGAGAAGGCGTGAGGAAGATGTGTGAACGGTGTCAGTACCTCAAAAGTAAAAGATTGAAGCGTTGTTTGATCGAACTGACTTGATGTTTCTGAAACTTCGACGGATTTATCGACCAAAGTAGGATCACCTGGTCAGAACAGATTACGAGAAGAGAAAACAGAGGACAGAAGATGTGCATTTGCGAGGATCAGGTGCCGTCTCAACCAACTCGTATGATCTGTTATCGACTCTGCTCTTATGAACTATGTGGACGTCAGAGCTGGTAAAAGATGATCGTTGTCACTGAAGGTGATAAAATCTCCGAAGTTGCTGAAAAAAGAATAAACACAAAATTCTTACGTGTGTCGGGGCTAAACATTTAGAGTGGTAAGTTCATGCTGTTGAAAGTAATTAGTGAAGTCAAAGGTACAATAGCGCGTGCTTGTAGACGGTAGGCAATAAATTTGGATTTTTCTCTAAATTCAATATATTTTCGTTAGTTTAGGAGAGATAACAATTATCCTACGTTACTCCAAAGAATATTTGAAATAATTCTGACACCCGATCATTTTTGAGCACTTGGTAACGCTCGAAAGCACATAGGTGGCTCAGTGTATCAACTGATGTCACTGCAGCGCCTCTGACCGGGAGGTCCTGGAGGTGGCAGATCCTGACGGTGGCAGGATCAACAACACTAACATCTTAGCTTGTCGAATTCTCCCGCTGTCTGGAGGAGAATTCTAGCAGCGAGCCGTTCTGATTTGCAGTTATAGTTGGTATCTTCGATCAACACCAGGCGAATGCCGGAGATGTAACCTAACAAATGGACCAGGGTCAGCTCGCGATCATTCCTTCCTCTTCCTTGTCCTATCCTCATCCCTCACACACACACACACACACATACGTACAAGCACTACACTTCCACACTTGTCGGGAGACCAGTCAGGAGTTTAGAGCTTGTCTAGGCTGGGGTGATGCTTCTCTGATGGAACATTACTGATTGAGAAAAACCCGCAAGTGTAAATCTGTTGTCTAGGTCGGCGCTGGATCTCGCCATCCTGCAAGGGAAGATCACCGCGACATGTCGGGATAAAATAATGCACTTCGCATAAGGGACTAATGACTTATGCTGTTGACGCGCGGAATCAATAACCAATTGAGCGCTCGGTGGCAACGAACAAACACCGCTCACTATTCTCATTTTTGCTCGCGCTTCCAGGTAAAAAATTAAATCTGCAAAGCAAAAACAAAATAAGCGTCGCATAAATAATTATTTGATCTATTTTTTACTCGCGGAGGTCAATCATTAGGGAACTTGGATAGGGTGGAGTTTCATATTATATTCAGAAAGATAATGTAGATGTTTGTATTTGGCATTATAGGATCGGATTAATTCGACTTCTGTCAGCTAATGATGTTCGCAAGCAGGGGTTCCGTTTTTATTTATTATCCACGCCTAGGGGTAAGGTAGATGTGCGGTGAACATGACGTATTCCCTTCACCGTATTTAACATTCTTGGTTTGCTGGAGATCTTCTCTTTCCATACAGCGAAATTGAGACCATTCTAATGGAAAAGTACAGCTCTATTTTCGCCCCCATCGGGAATCGAAACTAGGATCGCTCCACAGAAAGCTAGCGCGTCCATGAGCCACTGGAAAGGCTATTAGAATGAATTAACATATTTTATTGTAGAATGTATAAAATCAATATTGAGTTGAGTTCTGTTGAAAACTAGTTTCCAATTCTTCCTAGTGAACTTTTTTAATTCTATCATCATCTGCGTTCCTTACTGCTCGCTTCATCCTGTCTTGTTTCCCGTTAGTGTTTGAACGTAACATTATGTCAGCGTATTTACAAGAAACTGATGGGTGAAATCGTAATACTCGAGCTGTCACCAGATCATATTCTCCCTTTGATATAAATGTAAAACCATCGGTTTTAAGCACCATTACAACGTTCTCTATACTGTTGAACATACACTTGGAAAGAAAATGGAGTTAGTGACAGGAGTTTATGTCCTTGTTGCACTGCAACTTCCCGAGCGAACAGCAAAGAAAGCGAGAGCGCTGCGATGTGGCGTGGACGTTATTCAGCCGCTCGGACGTACAGGCGTATATCACACTTTATGGCCACGACAAGCTGTCGACGCTGCATCGCCCAGCGCCGGGCTGAGGCTTGCAATCGCTGTGGCCTCGACGCGGACGCCTCCGTCATTCCCGCTGCCACCACCTCCTCAGCCGCCCTTGCCTCGCCTCCGCCTCCCCCGCTGCCGCTGACACCGCCCCACCACCCTGGCCTAAGACGTCGTCTCCGCCTCCACTGCTGCCGCTGACACCGCCCCCACCACCCTGGCCTAAGACGTCGTCTCCGCCTCCACCGCTGCCGCTGACACCGCCCCCACCACCCTGGCCTAAGACGTCGTCTCCGCCTCCCCCGCTGCCGCTGACACCGCCCCCACCACCCTGGCCTAGGACGTCGTCTCCTCCCCCACCGCACCGGGAGAGGTGGCTCAGTGCATCGACGGATGTCACTTCAGTGCCTCTGACCTAGGTTCGAGACCCGACGGTGGTAAGATTTTCGTCAGTACCTTGTCAGCTAGGTCGAATTCAGTTGCTGACTGGAGGAGAATTCAAGCGACCGGCTGCTCTGACCGGTAGTTTTCCGTGGTTTCTCCGATCAACACCAGGCGAATGCCGGAGCAGTACCATAACAAACGGGCTACGGGACGCGCGCGATATTCCCTTCCTCTTCCTTTTCCTATCGTCTCATCTTACTCAGACACACTAGCAAGCACTACACTACTATCACACGCTAGTGGGATATACCTGATTGAGGAAAATCCCGCTAGTCGACAATAGGTCGGTTCCGGTTCTCACCATCCAGCGTGATATCACCGCCACCTCCCGTTGAAAACACTTGCACTACACTTATGAGACTAATGACCTCGGTAGTTGACACCTCCGGAATCACAATCAATGAATCTTTCTATCTCCCACGGTAGCCTGTCTCGCCACCTCTGCCATTACCGAAGTTGTCGCATGCGACTATGCCACGGCCTTATAATAATAATAATAATAATAATAATAATAATAATAATAATAATAATAATAATAATAATAATAATAATAATAATAATAGCGATAATAATAAAATTGTCTTCATTTCTGGCGAGGCTCAGGCCTGAAGGCCTGCTCTTCCCCCTAACCACTTTAATTAAGTTACAATTTTAAAAATTACAGTTGAGGCGTTCGGATGTAATTAATATTAACTGATATGTCGCAGAAGAAAACAAATCAGCTTGTGATTACCATCTTCATTAATTGATCTGTATGAGCCAAATGAATTTATTGTCATTTTTTGTTTATTCTTGAAATTTTGCAAAATGGAAAGACATGATGTAAGGAACATTCTTAAAAAATGAGATAAAAAAGAGCTCCGACTTATTCCATTTAGAATAAATAATTCAAAATTCGCCCTAAATGTCCGTTGTCATTACCCGACATGCCTCAACTGTGAATATTAAACAAAAAAGGGGGGTTATTTTACATTTACGTCTGGGATGCAATACTAGGGACCATTCCGGCACACGCCTTAAGCGATTAAGTAAACCCAGAAAAAACCTCATTCAGGATGGCGGCTTAAGGCCGAAACATTCCTAAGGCCTTCCGCTCAGCCTCTACGTCTGCCGCCCCCTCTCCCTCCGCCACATCCTTCCCTTCCGTTTCTGCCATCGCTACATCGCGTCGTCATCACGCCACCACGCTACTACACCGCCACATCGCCAATCCGCCACACCGCCTCACCACTAGACCTCCTCACTTTTAGGCCAGACCGCCACCGCCAAACCGCCACCGTCAAACCGCCACCGCCAAGTCGGCACCGCCACACCCACGCACCGACAAAAATAAACCACTACATCACATCACCCCCACAGTGCCTCACCGCCACATCACCTCCCCCCCCACACACACACTGACACCTAACACTCCGCGGAAACGCTGCTCATCCACACGTTCAGGCACACAGCTACACTGCTACGTGATCACAAGACCTCACCGCCACATCGCCTTGCCACAGCCACATCGCCTCACCGCTACTCCGCCATCACCGCTTTCTTTCCTTCCCATGGAAACTATGTGTCGCTGAAAGACCGTGAAAAAATCAAAAAATTAGACGATAAAGTACGATTACACAGGTCAACAATCACATTTACGAGTAAGCTTTACGAACACCATTTACAAGGAAATGGAATAAGACCGATTTTTAGCGTAATAATTGGATTCGCTATTGTAGAAAAGTGGTGGATGATGGCGCAATTTGAATCCAAAACCGTAATCTATGTCAAAAACTAGTTTAGAAAAACATGTGTGTCTTTCTGATAATAACAACTTTTATTTTGTAGACGTTAGTTTATTTTGTAGAAGTTTTATTGAATAAATAGGGTGAATGCACTCTCCTCCATGGAAAACACAACAAAACATAATACAATATTAATTCTCTCAGAAAACTAAAATACTGGTAATGCAATGCATGATTCAGGAGTACTGTTAAGCATTTGAGCTGGATTTATTAATGAAATTCAAACAGGATTTTGTGTCGGTCAGAATTTATATACTGATTTGCATATCACATTTTATGTTATTTGTGCTATCTGATTGAACATTGAAAATAGTGCAATATTATTTATGATATAAAATAACAGATAAGTCACTGAATTAAAGTGCTAGCGCGGAAATCATGGATTAAGGGACATAACACCATGACAAAAGAACACAAGATCATTCCAAGCGCTGAAAAAATGACAATATTCTTCCCTCGAGCATTAAAATAATTTCTTGAGATAAATGACTGAAATTTTCATACCTTGTGGCAATACTTCTAATTGAAATATTTGTGTAAATCAGATTGGAACGCAGAGACTACATGAATAAAAACAGACCTGTAATGTTGGGAATAGAAGTACTCAAAAAAATCGGTCCACGTTACCATTATATTTAGAAATCTCATGTCTTTCATTACCTATTATATCGCTGTGGGAGAAATTCTTTTGCCTCTTTATTTTAAATATTTCGAATTTTTGAACTGATTATCTTCAAATTTCTTGTGCAGATATTGTTGTAGTCTGTTTCAATCCTGAAACAACAATTAATACCAACTACACGAATAAACACTACAAAGGCATTAATAATAGTATTCAGGTGACAGGTAAGCGAATAAAAAGCACAAGAACACTCCTTGTTACCCTATCCTGAACATCAGCACAATCTTCTACGAGATAAGGCAGGCAAAAATCATGAAAAACGATCAGGATATTTTGAACTCAAATAATAAAACAAAATCAATGTGGAATATAATAAAAAATACTACCAAATCAACTAGAAAACCCGTAGAGAATGTTGTTTTAAAATATAACGATATAAATGTCAACGATCCGGCAACAGTGGCTAGTCTCTTTAACCAATACTTTTCGAGAATTGCTGCCGATCTCACTAAGGGTCTTCAGGCACAAAATTCAAAAACAGACAGTGCACCCAAAATTTTAGACACAATGTTCGTTTCCGAAACTTCTTCCTATGAAATTCTCAAAATAATCGGTAAACTAAAAAATAAATATTCGTCCGGTTTAGATGAATTCCCAGATTCTTTGTTAAAGACTTGTGCGTATGCCATTATACACCCGTTAACTCACATATTTAATGCATCTTTATGCACTGGAACGTTTCCAGATATTTTCAAAACAGCTAAAATTAAGCCGCTCTTCAAAAAAGGCAACAAAAATGAAATTCAAAATTATCGGCCCATCTCTCTTCTATCAGTTTTTTCAAAAATATTAGAGAGACTTATTTACGTACGAATGGAAACCTTTCTCACTAAACACGACGCGCTTTCAGATTGCCAACATGGATTTAGAAAATCAAAATCAACGGAAACAGCTATATTTTCTTTTCTTAAAGATGTCGCCTCATCATTGGATCAAAACGAGGCACCTATTGGATTATTTTTAGATCTCTCAAAAGCTTTTGACGTCATTGATCATGACATTTTACTTTCAAAATTACCTTCATATGGAATCCGTGGTATTGCTCTAGATTGGTTATGTTCGTACCTTAAACAACGATCTCAAAGAGTGGAAATACCTTACTGGAATGATGGAACATTACGTACGCACCTTTCCGACTCATTGCCCATTGCACGTGGAATTCCTCAAGGGTCGATTTTAGGCCCTATTTTGTTCCTACTTTACGTAAACGATATGCCCTCGACGATTCGAAACGGAAGAACAGTTCTCTTTGCGGATGATACGAACATCCTTTGCAATAAAGAAACTGTAAATAGTACAATATCAGATGTTTCAAATTGGTTCCGAAATAACAAATTAATAGTAAACGAAAAGAAAACGGTTTTAATGCAGTTTTCCATTTCAAATAAACAATTCTGTGCTCCATTGAAAATGAACAGTGTACCATTGACTGATGTTAATGCAACAAAATTTTTAGGTCTCTCAATTCAGTCAAACCTTAAATGGAACGTCCATTTAAATGAATTGAACACAAAATTAAGTTCATTATGCTACGCGTTCAGAATTCTTGCAAATTCAGTCGGCCTTCATACTGCTCGTTGTGTATATTTCGCGAATGTTCATTCCCGCCTGAGATATGGCATAATATTCTGGGGAAATACATCTTATAGCTCCCACACTTTTAGATTACAAAAACGAATTGTACGAATAATAACCAAATCCCACCCACGTGATTCTTGTAAGCCTATCTTCATTAATCTAGGAATTCTACCATTACCGTGTCTTTTTATTTACGAATCAGTGGTGTTTGTAAAAAATGACTTGCTTAAGGGCGGGAATATATTTTCAGAAAATGCCGAAGTCTATTACTATAACACTCGACGTAGAAATCATATTCATCAGGTGACAGTATCAACAGCTCATTACAAAAAATTCACATACAATACTTGTACATTATTTTACAACACTTTGCCAGATGACATTAAACGATTAAATTCAATAGAAAAGTTTAAATCACAAGTGAAATCGTTTCTGCTGCATAACTGTTTCTATACAATTAGAGACTATACTGAGCATCACAAGAAAAGTAACATTAATTTTAACAATGATACATAATGCATTAATTACCATTTGGACTGTATAAATGAGTATAAACAACCTGTAACAACTATTGTAACACAGCTTCCGGGTCAATGACCCCATCTCGATCAGGTTTTTCGTCCAGTTTCCCTGATCCATTGAGCAAATGCTGAGATGGCCCCTTGTTTTGCTTCTGGACATAAATGTAACTTCATTTTCTGTGCACGTCTTCTAGAATTCAGTGGGAAATACAATTATTCAAATTATCGTTTCCACGTTGTCGCGGCAGGAAGTAATAAGAGCCAAAATTTATTGCTTATTTATCCTTGAAAATAGATTTTATTACATGGGAGTTTTTTTGTTTTTTTTCTCCCTTTCAAAATTCAAAATTTATTGCTTATTTATCCTTGAAAATCGATTTTATTACATGGGAGTTTTTTTGTTTTTTTTGTTTTGTTTTCTCCCTTTCAAAATTCAAAATTTATTGCTTATTTATCCTTGAAAATCGATTTTATTACATGGGAGTTTTTTTGTTTTGTTTTTTTTCTCCCTTTCAAAATTCAAAACTTAAGTAGTATATGATTTAGTGTAGGGATCACAGAATTTTGAAAATGTGCACACAATTCACTTTTCCCCATAGCCCGTCATACGCAGTTTTTAACTGTTTTTTGACGTAAATAAATAAATAAATAGATACACGACACTTCTAGACCCTTCTACTTCAATATTAGGAGATTTTTTAACGTCTCGCTAATATTAAGATACATTTTAGACACAAAAACATGTCTGTACCGATAAAACTCATGTCTTCCTTAGGAACGCTGTCACTCATCAGTCAATAGAGCAACTGAAACTCAACTACACGAACAAAACTTTACAATGGCATTAGTAATAGTACTTGGCTAAAAGTGAGGCGAGTACTTGGATACAAAAACAAAGAGGCACTGCAACATCATGATCATCATCTATATTTTCCTAATTACCCATTACATCACCATTTTTACAATTCCCACACATCATGTACTTTTTTGTTATCATCAGTTGACATTTTTATAATGGTATATGGAATTTAAAGACTTAAAATGATCATAGATTTCCTATGTCAGTTACAAGCTCGGGACCAAACAATTCATTAAATACTCAAGCAAAACATTTCAAAGAAATGAATATATGTACACGGAACAAGAGACGCACACAAACAATGACGTAGAAATACGAAACATAATCACCACCATCATTACCTCTGGCTCTTTCATCACCCCGTCCATCGCCATTTGCATCGGGTCTTCTGTCCCTTTGTCTCCCGCGCAATCTTTGCATCTCTCCAACGAGATCGCACGGCCCAAGAACCTGTTCCCAGCGACACACATTCCACGTCCCAAATCCAAGCGGGCGGCGGCTCTCGATTATCTCGCGAAATCTGTCGAGCGAAGGGCAGCGGCGACCGCGACGGCGGAGGCGCTGGCCAATCGGAGTGGAGGGGAGAGTCTTTATTAGAGACTTCTCCGGAGCGTACAGCAATCACATGAAGAATCGGGAGAAGACGAAAGAGAGGTCTTGCACTACGTCTAAGTCGAAATGGAAGAAGTTACGAAGTGTGTGGGTGTTAAATATGCACTTATACAAATGACACATCTTGTTTAGCATTTGTTTGCTTTTATTAACCATATATTTATATATTTATATATTTATATATTTATATATTTATATATTTATATATTTATATATTTATATATTTATATATTTATATATTTATATGTTTATATATTTATATATTTATATATTTATATATTTATATATTTATATATTTATATATTTATATATTTATATATTTATATATTTATATATTTATATATTTATATATTAATGCCATCAACATGGTTATATCTTGGTAATTCAGAATTAATAGCACACTCAGCTGCCATATTTGAAAACAAATTCCATATAGCATTACCCAGTGAACGATTAGCATTAAAAATTTGGTTTGGGAGCTCCCGATTGGATAACAATGACATCCCTCTCCTTCCAGCTCGTGACTTTGAAGTGCCACTATGTTTAAATTGGCGTATAATACGCATGGTGGTAGCTTCTTGGGTCGCGAAGATGTCCTGGATGGAAAACATCGTGAGTGGTGTAAGGATGGCGAGTGTTGTGTGAGTGGAGATTGTGGGGATGGCGGGGATTTTGGGGATGACGAGGACGATGCGAATTGTGGGGATGATGAACATTTTGGCGGGAGATTGGGGGCTCGTGGGAAGCGATTGGGTGATAGGCAGGGTCGGAGTGGTGCCGGTGTGACGGAGTGGTGCCGGGGGGGGTGATTACAGGATCGGAGAGGTGAGCAGGAGTGCTGTCGGAAGGGTGATTGCAGGGTCGCAGTGCACGGCCAGAGTGATACCGGAAGGGATGTAAGATTGATTGATTTTTTCGTGTTTCCGGGCGCGTCAACTGCTTCGGTCATTAGTCCCGACAGTGTAGTACATGTTTTTTCTCCGGAGGTGGCGGTGATCTTCCCCCGCCGAATGGCGAGATCCGGCGCCGACTTACCGTCGGCTAGTGGGGCCTCCCCATAACCAGGACTCTCCCACCAGCGAGGCACCACTCCAGCCGGAACAAGCTCTAAGCTGTCGACCGGTCTTCCAGAATGTGGTAGTGTAGTGCATGTTAGTCTAAGTGTGTGTGTGAAAAGGGAGAGGATAGGACGAGGAAGGACAGATCGCGTGCAGTCCGTGGCCCGCTTGGTAGGGTACTGCTCCGGCATTCGCCTGGTGTTGATCGGAGAAACCACGGAAAACTACCGATCAGAGCAGCCGGCCGCTAGAATTCTCCTCCAGACAGCGACTGAAATCAACCTAGCTGAAGAGCTAGTGTCGAAAATCCTGCCGCCGTCAGGACTCAAACCTAGGACCTTCCGGTCAGAAGCGCTGCAGTGACATCAGTTGATGTACTGAGCTACCGCTCCCGGTGGAATGGATGAAAGGTGATATCAGAGTCGGAGTTGTGGTCAAGAGACAGTGTTGTCAAGAGGTACGGTAGGCTGATTGAAGGGTCGGATTGGGCGGGAGTGGCGCCGGGAGGGGGTAGGGTAGAGATAGAGGTAGGTAGAGATAGCAGGGTTGGATTTGGAGGGCCAGGGTTTCAGGAAGGGGATAGGGTGACTGGAGTGGTAGGCCGGGGTGGCGTCGGGAGGCGTGAGAGTATAGCTGTGTCGCAGTAGATGCCCACCGTAACGTCGCAAGAGGAGAAGCGAGGGCAAAGGGTTGGCGAGGCGGTGTGTGAGGCAGGGTTAATGGGGGCGGTGGCTGCGGGCAAAGATGTTGGCTCGTGCGGTGCCATCGGAGGCGGTGGCGATGGAGGCGGCGAATGAAGCGGGAACAGAGGCGGCTCCGATGCAGTAAGCGGCTTGTTTAGGGCCCCAGATTAAATCTCGCTTAGCGCACCCGTGCTTTAGTATTCAGCGAGCGAGAGGGCCGAACCGGGATCCGCTTGCTTCCCCTCCAACCCCCTCCAACCCCCTCCGCCACTGAGCCTTAGTGCTGTAGGTGGCGGCTGCGCCATCGAACTAACCAGCCCGTGCTCTCATTGTGGTCACCGCTGTCATGTACTGCAAAGCAACTTGTCGGGTCTGATGAAGCTAATTTTCAGTTTCGTATGAATCTTAGTAACTTTTTATTTGTACTCAAATTTTCATGAATATGAAATTTAGAGAAAGTATTGTAATGCTGCAAGAAATTAATTTTGAGATATTGAAGGAAGTGCATGTTTGGGAATATGATTTCGAAAAAGCTGGGAGTACTTCTTTTTCTAAAATAAGATCTTCTCCGTCTATGGACAACATCGCAACCAAACCGTTCACGACGCTTCAGAATGGACAATCTTTGGTACATGTGGTCGAACTCAAAGACCTGCTATTTTGAAATATTTTTCAATAAAAAAAACCTGTGGAAGGAAATGAAATAAATAATGTAAATCACGATATTTTACTTCTATTATAGGTTTGCTTGACGCGAGTAGTATTTACTTATTACTCTCGCAGTTCCTGCACTTGTTTTCTGACTCGATTCCATAAAGAGTGGAATGAATTTCAATTCAATTTATAAGATTTGGTTTAAAGTGTATCATTGAAGAAAAAAAGTGTATCATGGAAGAAAAAGTGTATCATTGAAGAAAGCTTAAAGCCAAATTCAGAGGTTATGTGAAACACTAAGAAGGTATTTACTTCTAATACAAAGTCTCATACAATTTTAATTTTTAATATATTTTTCTTAAGAACGGAAAGTATGGTATTAAAAATTATTGTACAAATCTTGTCCAATCATTATTTTGGAAACAGACTTAGTGGCTTTTTCACATTCACACATGTGATCTTGAGAATGTTATTTCCTCCTAGCCAAACTATACCCTCCCTCCACTCATTTCCATAAATGTTCACAATCCTGAGAATTATCTCTTTGGTATTTCTACTTGAATTAGATGCGGATTATGTTGCTGAACTCTGCTCTTACTACGGAAGGAATTCTCTTCGTTGCTTGCCTCAATGTATTATTGAGTTAAGGGAGAGATTGCAAACGCGGTGTAAGAGAATTGTGCTGAGTCGGTTTTGAACCTCGAGATTTGGGAATCGATTGTGGAGCGAGTGGTTCGTTTGCATGCCCAGGTTATGTGAAGCCAGGTTATGTGAAGCCGAGGCATCGAGCTTGGGCCTTACATTTTCAGTCGCGAATTCCTGGGGCTCGCTGCAGAAGAATTTTGTCGTGTAGTTCGTGATCAACGAACTGGGAACGTAATTTTCTGCTTAGTTGGAATTTCTAGAAGTTTAGGAACGCTTTATTTTGCCTTTTTTGTGCCAGATATTCACGATACAATCGAATGGAAATATCCTTAAGCATTTTCATATCTCGTACATTTTTTTCGTCGGGTCATTTCCATGCAAATTTCTATGCTGATAACTCAATTTTTTCATACAAACTTCAATTTTTTGTGAACCAGATAGAGACAGTACCTTATTTGCATTCTGAAACAAGAATATATAATACTTCATACATTTCGATTATTCTCAAATAATCCTTTGTCACGATTTTTGTTTCATACTTCAGACATGTTTCTTTATTCAATTTACTTTGTATTACTTGTAACGCTTGTTCCAGATTTATCATTAATAACTTTTTTAAAGTGAAATATAATGATAACTTATTCATGATTTAGATAAAGCTTGGACAGCAATGAGTTTAATTTCATACATACCTGAAGTACTAAATAAATTATAATTATTATTTTTTCAAGTTTACCAGATCACTTATTTTTTTGTATGATCAATATTTCTTATAAAATCACTTTCTTCCTCTCAGATTCTCTTTCTTTTCCCATTTTCTCTCAAGTCAGACGATTAAAAAATTCTAGACAATAAAAATAAATTCTAGGTGAAGAGCTATGGCTTCTCTGATGAGCCAGTGAATTATAATTATAAAAAGTGTTGAGTAAAAATATGTCGTTGATAGAAGATCCGCTTCAATAAGTTGTTTTCAGTAGGTGTACAAAACAGAACCCAATATTGACAAAATGTGTGACACAAAACTTAACTTTATTGGTTCAGTTGATCAATATACAAGATTTTTTTAAATATTAACTTATATTACGGTGTCGATTACTTACACGGTAACCGGCGGTTACGGTTCTTCTATATTACGATGAGACCACACATTTAAACCATTCGAAGTAAATTATAAAACAATTCTGAATGTTGTTGATAGAAAATTTTATTTTGTAAAACTACGAAACCGGAAAACTGTGAAATTTGACAGAAAAACTCCTATTGCGAGTCCTGGTAAAGAAACATTTTATAAATCTACTTCCTATAAAATTATAGTAAATTACTTCCTCTAACACATTCAGTAGTCGGAATCTATCTTTTGTGGGTTCTTCATGCCCAACAATTCACTGACGGCAAAATGTATACCTGGTCGTTCGTCTATTTATTTGTGGTCAACGCTAGCGCCAAAACCGTACAGTCGATTTTCTGCAAAATTGATACGCCCCAACATATTTAAAGAACCTCGGCGACCTGCGAGTTTGAAATGGATATTTTGAGATTGGATAGTACTTTACATTAAGACTCAAATATACTTTTAATATTTTCTGAAAAATGGCTCCAACGTTTTTTCAAAACTTTGTCCTCGAATAGAGTAAAAGACACTTCAAGAACGGCGAAAGTAGCATTTTCTTTCAAATCCCTTACATGCCTGGAGATTAGTTGGGTGTTTTGAGTTTCTCCTGAATTGAGCGGTGGCCCTCTGGTGGGAGATACAGGGTTGGGGAAAGTAAGCCGATGGGTAGGTCGGTGCCTGATTTTGCCAGCTTAGAAAAACATCGAAAAAGCATGTACCACGCTTACGGGACTAATGGCCTTAGCAGTTCATGCAACTGGAATCACTAATCAGTCAAATCCAGCAGTGGCCAACAAACACTAGGGTAGGATCTTCCCAGCTTCCCCCCCATCAATACTCACCTTGTTCTATCCCTCTCACGGGGAGCAGTAGCTCAGTGCATCCAATGATGTCATTGCGGTGCCTCTGACTCTAGGTTCGAGTTTCGACGGCGCCAGGATTTTCGACACTAGCTTTTGAGCTTCGTCGAATCCAGTCGCTGTTTGGAGGAGAATTCTAGCGGCCGACTGCTCTGAACGGTAGTTTTTTCTCCGATCAACACCAGGCAAATGCTGGAGCAGTACCCCCAACAAACGGGCCACAGACCGCGCGCGATCTTTCGTTCGTCTTCCTTGTCCAATCCTCTCCCCTTACAAACACCCAATAACATGCACTATACTACCACACATGCCGGGAGACCGGTCGTGGTCTTAGAACTTATCCCGACTGGGACAGTGCCCCTCTGGTGGGAGATATCGAGTTGAGGGAAACCCCGCTAGCCCGACGGTAGTTCGGCGGCGTATCTCACCACTCAGCGTGAGAAGATCACCGGAATCTCTCGAGGAAAAAACATGCACTATACCTACGGGACCAATGACATCAGTTGTTGACGCGCCCGGAATAACTAGTGTAACGTCGTGGGTAGGGATCTACGCCACAAAGAAACAGACACGAGTGGGTATTTACAATTTATTTGCAATAAATTATTTACAGTAACTAAAACCTCACTCTAAGGCGTTTGTCGGAGCTACTGGGCATCGTATGTGCCTCGGCAGACCATCTGCCCTGAAGTATAAGGCATACTTCACCGTGTCCGAACCTCGAACACCTACTCGTGCCTTCAGCACTTCCGCACCAGACTTGGCCGGATAAGTTTTGCGGTGGTTGCGAGGAAACCAGAATCTTTACCCTCGAAGCACCTTAATATAGGCCCGAGTCACATGACCTCCTACGTCATCTGCCCCCCACGCACTCGTCTTGAAGCGAGTCCCACCGACGCCGCATTTTGTGCCCGGCGTCTACGAACCAGCCCTCTACCCTCTGGGATTTCCGTGAGGGGTGGCCTTCGTTCGAGAGCCTATATTTGGCTCCCTCATCCCCATATCTTGCAACTCAGGAGCAGGGAGTCAAGTCTATGACGCTACACTAACAATCAATCAAGCCATCCCTCTCGTTATCCCTCACATGGCGGCATGACTTGAGGCAGTGAACTTTCGTGTCGCCACGCGTGTTCTGGGAGTGCGTCGTGCTCGCGGGCTGGGTGCCCGCCCGCCCACCTGTCCGCGTGCGTGTGCGTGTGGCGCGCGCGCCTGCGAAGGGCACGCCGATCAATGCGCACGCGACTACGCAACTGCGACGTGCGTCGCGGATGGCGCCATGTGCTTCCGCGCACGACTCGCAGTCGACGACCTCCTCATCGCAGCCTTTTACATAGGTTCCCGATCGATAGATGCAAATACAAGGCAACAAGAGGCCTGCAGTTGCGAAATTGCGGTGGCGATGGTGCAATGGTTAGCGTATCAGGCTGGTACACCCAAGATCGCGGGTTTAAACCCGATCGAAGCCGTGGAACGTTTTACATATCGGTCTGTTGTACATAAGTTTGCGGGTTCAAACCCGATCGAAGCCGTTAAACGGTTAACGTATCGGGCTGTTATACACAAGTTTGCG